>CM062525.1:34277274-34313370 GCA_031439595.1 Pterocarpus santalinus
TAGAAACCATTTCCTTAATGATTAAGACTTGATTCCAATCTTTGGCCAAAAGAACTAAAAGGAAAAAAGGACACCAATTCCTTAACGATTAAGACTTGATTCCAATCAATGGCCATAAGAACTTAAAAGGCAAAGAGAATCCTATTCATTATGAACCAAGACTTACTTCCAATCAATGGCCAAAAGAACTTAAAAGGCAAAGAGAATCCTATTCATTATGAACCAAGACTTACTTCCAATCACTGGCCAAAAGGTCTTAAACGACAAATAGAAACCAATTCCCTAATAATTAAGATTTGATTCCAATCATTGGCCAAAAGAACTTAAAGGACAAAGAGAAACTATTCCTTAATGATTAGGACTTGATTCAATCAATGGCCAAAAGAACTTAAAAGGCAAGGACAATCCTATTCGTTATGAACCAAGACTTACTTCCATTCGATGGCCAAAAGAACTTAAAGGACAAATAGAAACCAATTCTTTAATGATTAAGATTTGATTCTTTTCAATGGCCAAAAGAGCAAGGACAAAGATAAACCAATTCATTATGAACTAAGACTTACTTCCAATCAATGGGAAAAGAACTTAAAGGAGAAATAGAGACCAATTCCTTAATGACTAAGGTTTGATTCAATCAACGGCCAAAAAAGAACTTAAAGGTCAAGAGAAACCAATTCCTTAATGATTAGGACTTGATTCCAATCGATGGCCAAAAAAGAACTTAAAAGGTAAAGAGAATCCTATTCATTATGAACCAAGACATACTTCCAATCAATGGCCAAAAGAACTTGAAGGACAAATAGAAACCAACTCCTTAATGATTAAGATTTGATTCCAATCATTGGCCAAAAGAACATATAGGACAAAGAGAAACCAATTCCTTAATGATTAAGACTTGATTCTAATCAATGGCCAAAAGAGCTTAAAGGATAAAGAGAAACCAATTCATCATGAACTAAGACTTACTTCCAATCAATGGCCAAAAGAACTTAAAGGACAAATAGAAACCAATTCCTTAATGACAATGATTTGATTCCAATCTTTGGCCAAATGAACTTAAGGGACAAAGGGAAACCAATTTATTAATGATTAAGATTTGATTCCAATCAATGGCCAAAAGAACTTAAAGGATAAATAGAAACCGATTCCTTAATGATCAAGACTTGATTCCAATCTTTGGCCAAAAGAACTAAGAGGAAAAAGGGAAACCAATTCCTTGACGATTAAGACTTGGTTCCAATCAATGGCCAAAAGAACTTAAAGGACAAAGGGAAACCAATTCATTATGAACTATGACTTACTGCCAATCAATGGCCAAAAGAACTTAAAGGACAATTAGAAACCAATTTCTTAATGACTAAGATTTGATTCTAATCTTTGGCCAATTGAACTTAAGGGAAAAAGGGAAACCAATTCATTAATGATGAAGATTTGATTCTAATCAAAGGCCAAAAGAACTTAAAGGATAAATAGAAACCAATTCCTTAATGATTAAGACTTGATTCCAATCGTTGGCCAAAAGAACTAAAAGGAAAAAGGGATACCAATTCCCTGACGATTAAGACTTGATTCCAATCAATGGCCAAAAGAACATAAAAAGCAAAGAGAATCCTATTCATTATGAACCAAGACAACTTCCAATCAATGACCAAAAGAATTTAAACGACAAATAGAAACTAACTCCTTAATGATTAAGATTTGATTCCAATCATTGGCCAAAAGAACATAAAGGACAAAGAGAAACCAATTCCTTAATGATTAAGACTTGATTCCAACCAATGGCCAAAAGAGCTTAAAGGACAAAGAGAAACCAATTCATTATGAACTAAGGCTTACTTCCAATCAATGGCCAAAAGAACTTAAAGGACAAATAGAAACCAATTCCTTAATGACTAAGATTTGATTCCAATCTTTGGCCAAATGAACTTAACGGACAGAGGGAAACCAATTTATTAATGATTAAGATTTGATTCCAATCAATGGCCAAAAGAACTTGAAAGGCAAAGAGAATCCTATTCATTGTGAACCAAGACATACTTCCAATCAATGGCCAAAAGATCTTAAACGACAAATTGAAACCAATTCCTTAATGATTAAGATTTGATTCCAATCATTGGCCAAACGAACTTAAAGGACAAAGAGAAACCTATTGCTTAATGATTAAGACTTGATTCCAATCATTGGCCAAAGAACTTAAAGGCAAGGAGAATCCTATTCATTATTGATAATTGCATTTTATTCACTTATTTTATATGTTCTTTTCTATGCTTGTTCGTAGCTTTAATCATGTAAATATTATGTTTTTATTTTACTATTTGTGTTTTGTAGGAAAATAAAGCTTAAGGATGATTTTGAGCTGAACAAGAGTAAAATGACTCAATTTGGAGCTAATTCAAAGAAAATGTTAAGAATTGAGTGTTGGACTGACATGGCGATATTTCTTTCCAAGGGAGCATAGCTTTTTCCTCCGAAGTCAAAATGACATGATTCCACTTGGAGATGAAAGTAGACATCGAGCTTTAATTTTCTGAGATCAATCAAAAAGTCCAGCAGACCAGAAAGATTGGAAGGCTGCCAAAGTTGGGCACGATCTTTGACCCGTCACTGCATTCAATGCAGTTTTGCTCAATTCAGTTCTCCCTTGATATAAGCCCAAATGGGATGATTCCAGAGCCAAAAATGAAGCCCAAGATGTTAACTTTCCAATGGCGGTCAATTACTCTGATCCAAGTCCATTTTGGTCAATGAAATTTACATGTGAAGCTGAGCTGCGGAAGAAACCAAAGCGCCAATTTTAATTAATGAATGGTGGAGCCAATTGAGTTCAATTCAATTGTGGCTTTTCATTGTCTGATTATAGGTTGTTAAAACTTAATTATCAGAATTATTTCTGATAATCACCAATTCTTTGTGAGAATGTAACCTATGAAGCTAGTTTAAAGTTGGAGTTACCTTTGAGAATGATTACAATTTGGATAGCTGAGGTTACATTTTGGAAGGGACCAGCAACCAGGGAGGAGGAGTCAGGAGGCCCGAGGCATTTTTTCTCCTACTTTGGAGAGAAATTTTCGTGGAGAGAGAAAGAGGTTTCAGCCACTCATCCTTAGAAACCATAGTTACAATATTGGAGTGAAAAAAGTGACATTTTCATCAAGCTTGTAGCTGTGGACATCATTCTGCTGCTCTTTAAGGATTTAATTGAGGACAAGAAGAAGAGATAGGTGCTTTGAAGATTAGAGTTTGGGCAACTTTGCTTTCACCCTTAAGTTTGCACATGTTTTCTTTCTTTCTTAACTCATGTCATGTATTCTTCAATTTGTGATATGGTTTTCTTTAGAATGTTAGGCTAAGTTACTTTTGTGGTTATGGGTGAACTTTGAACCCTAAATTATCATGTAATTAAATTGATTTTCAAGCCTCTATTTTCTTGAGAGTTGATTATATTCTCCTACTCACTTCATGATTATGGTAGTAATGTGACATGTTTGGATTGGCCACCCTTCTATTTCATGTTATGGCTGATTGCTAGATTTAGGATTATGATCTTCATTATCCTTTATCCATATGTAGTAACTTGTGTGCAAACTTAATGGTCAAGTTTTGATTGTATGCAAGGGAGAATATAACCTAAGTCACTTAGTCCTATGTTAGAGACCAAAACTTAGATCAATCTGTCCTTCTAGTTACAATTGTTAATTGAACTTAGTGGATGTTCCCTATGTCAATTAGTGATTAGAATAGGTTAATGGATGTTCCTTAATCTATTTAAAAGAAGGTAGGTAATAGAATGTTTCATTGCCTAAGATTGGTAACTATAAAAGGAGAATTGGAGGCTAAAATTGAGAACTAATTGCATGATATAATTTGGTGGGGAAAAGGGATCCCTAACCAGTTTTAATTGATTTCAACAAACCAACATCATTTGCTCTTGTTTATTTTTTTTATTTTCGTGTAATTTTTTTATATAATTTTTGTTTGAATTATAGAAACAACAAAACCCATTTTGTGTTACTTTGTGTTTTTTTTAGAGTTTATTAGAATCAGAATCTAAAATAAGCTAAATAATTAGATTAATTCAATTCCTTGTGGATCGACCCTTTGCTCATTACTAAACTAATTTTTCCTAAACCAAGCAAAGGTTTTTAATTTGGTAGTTTAATGACATATCAATTATCAACCAAGACTTACTTCCAATCAATAGCCAAAAGAACTTAAAGGACAAATAGAAACCAATTCCTTAATGATTAAGATTTGATTCCATTCAATGGCCAAAAGAGCTTAATTGATGAGGACACAAAGGCCCAAGCCCAAGTCCAGACTCAAGCACAAAAAGAAGCCCAAGATCCAATACAAGGCCTTGGAGGACCCATGACAAGAGCTAGAGCAAAGAAGGTCCTTGTTGGAAGCCCAAACACAATTTGAAGCCCAATATCCAAATGAAGCCCAACACATGAATCTGAGAGTTTACACATGCGTAGCCTACTTGGAGTGAGAGGAAAAGAGCCCAAAGAGTCAATCTGAATTAGCAAGACTTTAGTTGTTTATTTTATTTTTCTATTGTTATGTTGTGATAAAAAAGATATAAATTATCTATAGTAAGATTAGAACCGAAGCACTTGAGGCTGAATATGTCTAGTTAACCACTAGAACACATCAGCAATGCTTATGCTAAGGGGTTTTGCTTTTAGTTTTGTTAAGTCTCAGGGGCAAACTCATGAATTGATTTGTATTAAAACATTTGGAGATCAAAACAGACCAGAATACATATGTTGCACAAATTGTGAGTTTTTCTCTGCTAGGGTTCTTCCTTGCATCTTTTGATCTTATCAAGAATCCTCCAATTCTTGTGGCGATCCTTCTTGGCTTATCAAACTAGGTTTGTGGCACCATTCTTATTTTGTTTCTTTTTCATCAATTTCGCGTTAATTTTCCCATAATTCGTCTCATTATCTCTTGCTCATATCTCGAGTTATACGTATTGTTTTTCGGTGATTCTTGAGTCTAAATTGAGTTTCGGAACGTCATCTTTCTTCTCGTTTTGGAATCGCTCAATTCCGATGTCTGTAGCGTCAGATGCGAAACCCTTTTAACAAGACGTCTGGAGCCCTATTTTCTGCGTAAACTTGTTTTTGATTTGATCATATTTCTTGTGTCCACGTCCTAGATAGATCCTAATTCAAGCAGTTTAAGATGAAAACTCATCATTTGGTATCAGAGCTAGTCACTAGGGCTAGTTGTGGATGTGAATTTAGAGGAAAAAGGGGCTGTTTGGGTGATTGTTTTTGCAGAAGAAAAAAAGTAGAAATTTGATTGCTTGAAGGCTGCAAGGAGGTGTTGCATTGGCTGACAAGTAGGTACTTGTAAAACCTTGATTTTAATTGCTTGTTTGATGCCTAATTTGAGGGAATTCAAATTCTGAATTGTAACTGTTTGGTGGTGAATTTGGTGCTGAAATTTACTTCAAGTGTGGCTGGTATTTGTTGAACAATTGTTAGTGATTTGAAGGATAAAATTCTGCATTCATATTTAAAAAAAAACGGGAAAGAAGGAAAACAGAATTGAAGGTGAAAAAAAAAATTGAGTTCTTGAGCTATCTTGGAATTCTGCATTTAGAGGGCTTGAAATTTCTTATCTTTGGTCTATTTCTTGTTTCTAAGTTGGTATCCTTGTTCCTTTGGTTTGTAGTAATTTGTGTTCCTTTGTTCTTCTTAGTTGAAGTTTGTACCTTTGCTGTCCTAAACCTGTGAGTTTGTTTTCTTTTCATTTTCTTAAGTTGTGCCTTGTGTCTTGTCTCATCTTTGTTTTCCATAGAGTCCGTGTTTATCTTTCTTGTCTTGTGTTTGCTACCCTTAAGTGATTCTTGATAATTGATTGTTTGATCTAGTAAGAACCTTAAGCTAGAGGAAGAGTGGAAAAAGGCAAGAGAGTTACATTACATAAAAGCCAATTTTGAGTGCAACAAACACGCAGTGATACATCTTTAAGAGTGTAAACACGTGAGGCGTGTGGTGAGGTCCTATTGCTTTCACTTTTGTTTTCTTTTACTTGAATGATGGCAGGAGCAGGTGGTAGTGGTAGCCCTCCTCTGAAGGAAACAACAGATTGTTAGTGGAGGCTATTACTGACTCAAATGGAAAAGGATGATGAGGGGAGCATCTGCAGGAGTTATATGTAAGAATTGAGCGGTTAGAAAATCAAGGACATCCTGATGCTGATGGAGGTAGAAGGAGGCTTGATGGAAGGAGAAAGAGAGAAAATGAGGAAGAACCAAGAGGAAACCAAGATGAGGGAGTAAGAATTACCATTCCACCATTTAGGGGAAAAAGTGATCCTGAAGCTTATGTAGAGTGGGAGATGAAGGTAGAACAAATTTTTCTTGTCATACCCTAGCGAAAGAGAGAAAAATTAAGTTGGCTACCTTAGAGTTCCTGATTATGCCTTGGTGTGGTGGGATCAATTTCAAAAAGGAGAGAAGGAGGTATGGAGAGCCTATGTTGCAAACTTGGGAGGAGTTGAAAAGAGTCTTGAGAAGGAGATATGTGCCATCCCATTACCATAGGGAATTACATAATAGGCTACAAAGACTTACCCAAGGTAGTAGGAGTGTGGATGAGTATTATAAGGAGCTAGAAATAGCCATGATCAGGAGCCAATGTTGAGGAGGAAAGAGAGGTTACTATGGCAAGGTTTCTTGATGGGTTGAATGGAGAAATAAGGGATGTAGTGGAGCTTCAAAATTATGTAGAGATTGAGGACCTATCCATCAGGCCATGAAAGTGGAGCAACAATTAAAAAGAAAAAGTGTGAGGAAGAGTGCTTCAAACTATGATAATTCTAGATGGAAGGAGAGGTTTAAGAAGGAGGGAACTTCATCTAATAGGTCCCCAAGGGCAACATCACAGCCAACCCAAAACAAGGGCAAAGAGGTGGCCAGCAAGTCTCGGTCTAGAGACATAAAGTGTTTTAAGTGTTTGGGTAGAGGACACATAGCTTCTGAGTGTCCTACTAAGAAAGTTATGGTGTTAAAGGATGATGGGGAAATCACAAGTGAGAGTTCTCAATCTGATCCATCTAGTGAGGAAGAGAGTGAGGAAGAAGAGGAGGTTCTTGAGGAGATCTATTCATTGTGAGGAGGATGCTAGGAGGATAGCTAAAGAAGATGAGGGAAGCCAAAGAGAGAACATTTTCCATACTAGATGCCTTATCCAAGGGAAGTTGTGTTCTTTGATCATAGATGGAGGGAGTTGCACAAATGTGGCTAGTGCTAGGATGGTGGCAAAGATGAATTTGGAGACCAAACCCCACCCTAGACCTTATAAGTTACAATGGTTAAGTGAGCAAGGTGAGATGAAGGTGGATAAGCAAGTAGAAATTGAGTTTTTCCATTGGAAGGTATGTGGATAAGATCATTTGTGATGTGGTTCCTATGGAGGCTAGTCATTTGTTGCTTGGGAGACCATGGCAATTTGATAAGAAAGCTCACCATGATGGACACACCAACAAGTACACCTTTGTCCATAATGATTGCAAGGTCACTCTTGTTCCATTGTCTTTGAGAGAGGTTTGTGAGGATCAAAATAAAATGAGAGAGAAAAGAGAGCAAGAGAGAAAAGACAGAAAAGAAAATGAAAAAGAGGGTAAAAAGAGTGAGAGTAGCCGAGAGCTAAAAGAGAAACAGAAAGAGAAAAAGAGTTTAAAGAAAGAGAGAAAAGAAAATGGAGAAAAGAAAGAGAGGAAAAATGCTCTATTTGTGAAAAGTGGAGAGGTGAGAAGAGTCCTTTTGGCAAGAAAATCCATGTACATTATGTATAGTAAGGAAGTCACTTCACCTACTCATAGTGCTTTCTAACCTTGATCGCCAAGTGGTGTTGAATCTATTTTGCAGGACTTTCAAGATGTATTTCCTGAAGAGATACCACCAGGACTTTTACCATTGAGAGGCATTGAACATCAGATTGAATTGGTTCCAGGAGCTATGTTGCCTAACAGGCCAGCATATAGGAGTAATCCCCAGGAAACCCAGGAAATTCAAAGGCAAGTTGCTGACTTGATTAGCAAAGGTTGGAGTTGAGAGAGCTTGAGCCCTGCTTATTTGTACATTATATTGGTGCCCAAAAAGGATGGAAGGCTGGAGGATGTGTTACGATTGCAGAGCCATCAATAACATCACCATCAAGTGCAGACATCCCATTCCAGGTTAGATGATCTTCTTGATGGTGTATGGTTCTTGTTATTTCTCTAAGATTGATTTGAAAAGTGGATATAATCAGATTAGGATTAGAGAAGGTGATGAGTGGAAAACAGCTTTTAAAACCAAGTATGGCTTGTATGAGTGGAAAGTAATGCCATTTGGTTTGACAAATGCCCCTAGTACCTTCATGAGATTGATGAACCATGTTTTGAGAGAGTTTTTAGGGAAATTTGTGGTTGTTTACTTTGATGATATTCTTGTATATAGTAAAAATTTGGATGAGCATTTGCATCATTTGAAATCTGTTTTGCATGTTCTTAGAAAAGAAAGATTGTATGCTAATTTGGAAAAGTGCATGTTTTGTAAGGACCATGTTGTGTTCTTAGGATTTGTGGTTAATTCTAGTGGAGTGCATGTAGATAAAGAGAAAATAAAAGCAATCCAAGAATGGCCAACTCTTAAAAATGTGAGTGAGGTAAGAAGTTTCCATGGGCTTGCTAGTTTCTATAGGAGGTTTGTTAAGGATTTTAGTACCATTGCTGCACCTCTAAATGAGCTAGTCAAGAAAGCGTGTCGAATTTAAATGGGAGAGAAACAAGAGAAAGCATTTGCTATCCTAAAAGAGAAATTAACACATGCACCCATACTTGCTTTGCCTAACTTTGCAAAATCCTTTGAATTGGAGTGTGATGCATCTGGGGTAGGCATAGGAGCTGTTTTAATGCAAGAAGGACATCCCATTGCATATTTTAGTGAAAAGTTGAATGGGGCTGCCCTTAACTACCCTACATATGATAAGGAATTGTATGCTTTAGTTAGGGCTTTGCAAACTTGGCAACATTATCTTCTGCCTAAAGAATTTATCATTATTCATAGTGATCATGAATCCTTGAAGTATTTGAAAGGGCAGGGAAAGTTGAACAAGAGGCATGCCAAGTGGGTGGAATTCCTTGAACAATTCCCATATATGATCAAGCACAAGAAAGGTAAGTCCAATGTGGTAGCTAATGCTTTGTCACGCAGGTATGCTTTATTGTCTACTCTTGAAACTAAGTTTCTTGGTTTTGAGTGCATTAAGGAATTATATGAGCATGATGCTGATTTTTCTCATATTTATCAAACATGTTCTCATACTGCATTTGATGGGTATTTTAAGCATGATGGTTATTTAATAAAGGATAAGAGACTTTGTGTGCCTAAGAGTTCAATTAGGGAAATGCTTGTTCAGGAGGCACATGAAGGGGACTTAATGGGGCACTTTGGGGTACAAAAGACATATGACATCTTGCATGACCATTTCTACTGGCCTCACATGAAGCATGATGTATATAAGTTGTGTGATAAGTGTCTTGTTTGTAAAAGGCTAAGTCTAAGGTCATGCCACATGGTTTGTACACTCAGTTGCTGTTCTGAACACCCTTGGATTGATATTTCTATGGATTTTGTTTTAGGTTTACCTCTCTCGGTCAAGGGAGGAAATGACTCAATTTTTGTGGTGGTTGATAGGTTTTCAAAAATGGCTCACTTTATACCCTGCAAGAAGGTGAATGATGCATGTCATGTAGCTGACTTATTCTTCAAAGAGATGGTAAGATTGCATGGTTTGCCTAGGAGTATTGTGAGTGATCGAGACTCTAAATTCCTTAGTCACTTTTGGAGGACCTTGTGGGGAAAGATTGGCACTAAACTTCTGTTTTCAACTACGTGCCATCCCCAAACTGATGGGCAAACAGAGGTGGTAAATAGAACTCTTTCTACTCTTCTTAGAGCTATTATTAAGAAAAATCTTAGAACTTGGGAAGAGTGTTTGCCACATGTTGAGTTTGCTTATAATAGGGCAATACATAGTACTACTCAGCTTTCACCATTCGAAATTGTTTATGGTTTTAATCCTTTGACTCCTTTGGATTTGTTGCCTTTACCTAACGTTTCTCAATTGAAAGATAAGTCCGGCCAAGAAAATGCTGATTATGTCAAGAAGTTTCATGAGAAGATCAAGGCCCAAATTGAGAAGAAAATGGAAGGGTATGCTAAACATGCAAACAAAGAAAGGAGAAAGGTAACTTTTGAACCAGGTGACTGGGTATGGGTACACTTCAGGAAGGAAAGATTTCCATCTCAACGGAAGTCTAAGCTAATGCCAAGGGGAGATGGACCTTTCCAAGTATTGGCGAAGATCAATGATAATGCTTATAAGATTGATTTGCCAGGTGAGTATGGTGTAAGTGCTACTTTTAATGTGGCTGACTTGTCCTTCTATGATGTAGGTGATGACTTACAAGATTTGAGGACAAATGCTTCACAAGAAGGAGGGAATGATGAGGACACAAAGGCCCAAGCCCAAGTCGGACTCAAGCACAAAAGAAGCCCAAGATCCAATACAAGGCCTTGGAGGACCCATGACAAGAGCTAGAGCAAAGAAGGTCCAAGAAGCTGTTAAACATGTGATTATCTCCTTGTTGGAAGCCCAAACACAATTTGAAGCCTGATATCCAAATGAAGCCCAACACATGAATCTGAGAGTTTACACATGCGTAGCCTACTTGGAGTGAGAGGAAAAGAGCCCAAAGAGTCAATCTGAATTAGCAAGACTTTAGTTGTTTATTTTATTTTTCTATTGTTATGTTGTGATAAAAAAAGATATAAATTATCTATAGTAAGATTAGAACCCAAGCACTTGAGGCTGAATATGTCTAGTTAACCACTAGAACACATCAGCAATGCTTATGCTAAGGGGTTTTGCTTTTAGTTTTGTTAAGTCTCAGGGGCAAACTCATGAATTGATTTGTATTAAAACATTTGGAGATCAAAACAGACCAGAATACATATGTTGCACAAATTGTGAGTTTTTCTCTGCTAGAGTTCTTCCTTGCATCTTTTGATCTTATCAAGAATCCTCCAATTCTTGTGGCGATCCTTCTTGGCTTATCAAACTAGGTTTGTGGCGCCATTCTTATCTTGTTTCTTTTTCATCAATTTCGTGTTAATTTTCCCATAATTCGTCTCATTATCTCTTGCTCATATCTCGAGTTATACATATTGTTTTTCGGTGATTCTTGAGTCTAAATTGAGTTTCGGAACGTCATCTTTCTTCTTGTTTTGGAATAGCTCAATTCCGATGTCTGTAGCGTCAAATACGAAACCCTTTTAACAAGACGTCTAGAGCCCTATTTTCTGCGTAAACATGTTTTTGATTTGATCATATTTCTTGTGTCCACATCCTAGATAGATCCTAATTCAAGCAGTTTAAGATGAAACTCATCATTAATGGACAAAGAGAAACCAATTCATTATGAACTAAGACTTACTTCCAATCAACGGCCAAAAGAACTTAAAGGACAAATAGAAACCAATTTCTTAATGACTAAGATTTGATTCCAATCTTTGGCCGAATGAACTTAAGGGACAAAGGGAAACCAATTCATTAATGATTAAGATTTGATTCCAATCAATGGCCAAAAGAACTGAAAGGATAAATAGAAACCAATTCCTTAATGATTAAGACTTGATTCCAATCTTTGGCCAAAAGAACTAAAAGGAAAAAGGGAGACCAATTCCTTAACGATTAAGACTTGATTCCAATCAATGGCCAAAAGAACTTAAAAGGCAAAGAGAATCCTATTCATTACAAACCAAGACTTACTTCCAATCAATGGCCAAAAGATCTTAAACGACAAATAGAAACCAATTCCTTAATGATTAAGATTTGATTCCAATCATTGGCCAAACGAACTTAAAGGACAAAGGGAAACCTACTGCTTAATGATTAAGACTTGATTCCAATCAATGGCCAAAAGAACATAAAAGGCAAGGAGAATCCTATTCATTATCAACCAAGACTTACTTCCAATCAATAGCCAAAAGAACTTAAAGGACAAATAGAAACCAATTCCTTAATGATTAAGATTTGATTCCATTCAATGGCCAAAAGAGCTTAAAGGACAAAGAGAAACCAATTCATTATGAACTAAGACTTACTTCCAATTAATGGCCAAAAGAACTTAACGGAGAAATAGAAACCAATTCCTTAATGACTAAGGTTTGATTCCAATCAATGGCCAAAAGAACTTAAAGGATAAAGAGAATCCAATTCCTTAATGATTAAGACTTGATTCCAATCAATGGCCAAAAGAACTTGAAAGGCAAAGAGAATCCTATTCATTGTGAACCAAGACATACCTCCAATCAATGGCCAAAAGAACTTAAAGGACAAATAGAAACCAACTCCTTAATGATTAAGATTTTATTCCAATTATTGGCCAAAAGAACATAAAGGACAAAGAGAAACCAATTCCTTAATGATTAAGACTTGATTCCAACCAATGGCCAAAAGAGCTTAAACGACAAAGAGAAACCAGTTCATTATGAACTAAGACTTGCTTCCAATCAATGGCCAAAAGAACTTAAAGGACAAATAAAAACCACTTACTTCCAATCAACGGCCAAAAAAACTTAAAGGACAAATAGAAACCAATTCCTTAATGACTAAGATTTGATTCCAATCTTTGGCCAAATGAACTTAAGGGACAAAGGGAAACCAATTTGTTAATGATTAAGATTGGATTCCAATCAATGGCCAAAAGAACTTGAAAAGCAAAGAGAATCCTATTCATTGTGATCCAAGACATACTTCCAATCAATAGCCAAAAGAACTTAAAGGACAAATAGAAACCAACTCCTTAATGATTAAGATTTGATTCCAATTATTGGCCAAAAGAACATAAAGGACAAAGAGAAACCAATTCCTTAATGATTAATACTTGATTCCAACCAATGACCAAAAGAACTTAAAAGGCAAAGAGAATCCTATTCGTTACGAACCAACACTTACTTCTAATCAATGGCCAAAAGATCTTAAACGACAAATAGAAACCAATTCCTTAATGATTAAGATTTGATTCCAATCATTGGCCAAACGAACATAAAGGACAAAGAGAAACCTATTGCTTAATGATTAAGACTTGATTCCAATCAGTGGCCAAAAGAACTTAAAAGGCAAGGAGAATCCTATTCATTATCAACCAAGACTTACTTCCAATCAATAGCCAAAAGAACTTAAAGGACAAATAGAAACCAATTCCTTACTGATTAAGATTTGATTCCATTCAATGGCCAAAAGAACTTAAAAGGTAAAGAGAATCCTATTCATTATGAACCAAGACATACTTCCAATCAATGGCCAAAAGAACTTAAAGGACAAATAGAAACCAACTCCTTAATGATTAAGATTTGATTCCAATTATTGGCCAAAAGAACATAAAGGACCAAGAGAAACCAATTCCATAATGATTAAGATTTGATTCCAATCAATGGCCAAATGAACTTAAGGGACAAAGGGAAACCAATTTATTAATGATTAAGATTTGATTCCAATCAAAGGCGAAAAGAACTTAAAGGATAAATAGAAACCAATTCCTTAATGATTAAGACTTGATTCCAATCTTCGGCCAAAAGAACTAAAAGGAAAAAGGGAAACCAATTCCTTGACGATTAAGACTTGATTCCAATCAATGGTCAAAAGAACTTAAAGGACAAAGAGAAACCAATTCATTATGAACCAAGACTTACTTCCACTCAATGACCAAAAGAGCTTAAAGGACAAATAGAAACCAATTCCTTAATGATTAAGATTTGATTCCAATCATTGGCCAAAAGAACTTAAAGGAGAAAGAGAAACCAATTCCGTAATGATTAAGACTTGATTCCAATCAATGGCCAAAAGAACTTAAAAGGCAAAGAGAATCCTATTCATTATGAACCAAGACTTACTTCCAATCACTGGCCAAAAGAACTTAAAGGACAAATAGAAACCAATTCCTTAGTGATTAAGACTTGATTCCAATCAATGGCCAAAAGAACTTAAAAGACAAAGAGAATCCAATACCTTAATGATTAAGACTTGATTCCAATCAATGGCCAAAAGATCTTAATGGACAAAGAGAAACCAATTCATTATGAACTAAGACTTACTTCCAATCAATGGCCAAAAGAACTTAAAGGACAAATAGAAACCAATTCCTTAATGATTAAGACTTGATTCCAATCTTTGCCAAAAAGAACTAAAAGGAAAAAGGGAATCCAATTCCTTAATGATTAAGACTTGATTCCAATCAATGGCCAAAAGAACTTAAAAGGCGAATAGAATCCTATTCATTATGAACCAAGACTTACTTCCAATCAATTGCCAAAAGATCTTAAACGAGAAATAGAAACCAATTCCTTAATGATTAAGATTTGATTCCAATCATTGGCCAAATGAACTTAAAGGACAAAGAGAAACCTATTGCTTAATGATTAAGACTTGATTCCAATCAATGGCCAAAAGATCTTAAAAGGCAAGGAGAATCCTATTCATTATCAACCAAGGCTTACTTCCAATCAATAGCCAAAAGAACTTCAAGGACAAATAGAAACCTATTCCTTAATGATTAAGATTTGATTCCATTCACTGGCCAAAAGAGCTTAATGGACAAAGAGAAACCAATTCATTATGAACTAAGACTTACTTCCAATCAATGGCCAAAAGAACTTAAAGGATAAATAGAAACCAATTCCTTAACGATTAAGACTTGATTCCAATCTTTGGCCAAAAGAACTAAAAGGAGAAAGGGAAATTAATTCATTTAGGATTAAGACTTGATTCCAATCAATGGCCAAAAGAGCTTAAAGGACAAAGGGAAACCAATTCATTATGAACTAAGACTTACTTCCAATCAATGGCCAAAAGATCTTAAACGAGAAATAGAAACCAATTCCTTAATGATTAAGATTTGATTCCAATCATTGGCCAAATGAACTTAAAGGACAAAGAGAAACCTATTGCTTAATGATTAAGACTTGATTCCAATCAATGGCAAAAAGAACTTAAAAGGCAAGGAGAATCCTATTCATTATCAACCAAGACTTACTTCCAATCAATAGCCAAAAGAACTTAAAGGACAAATAGAAACCAATTCTGATACGTGCTCCGTAGGACAAATTGGACATTCTAGCACTAAAGGGCAAGATGGGAATTTTAGCATACTGTGGGACCTATCACAAGGGCAAGAGCAAAGATGCTGAAGGAAAGCTTTGGGAACTTGGCTAAAGCAATTGTAGAAGACATATATCAAGAATGGGCCAAGAAGATGCCAACACATACTAATGGACAACCCAAGATCTTGTTATTTGCTGCTAATTGGGCTTAGAAGCTTATCTGGCAGCCATGTTGGGCCATTATCCTATTTTGGTCTTGTTTAGTTTAGTTAGTTTAAGTAATTAGGACATCTAAACTTTTAGTTATTTTATTTAGCCCATATTTTATGTTTTATCCAGCCCAATTCATATTATTTAGCATTAGAACACTTCTTATTGGGCTTGGACTTAGTTTAAGTGTTTAACCTAGTGTAAGAGGTTATAAATACCTCAAGGAACACATTGTTTATCAGTTTTTGATTAATTGAAATTCTATTTTGTTTTCTTTCAAGAAAACAGTGCTTTTGTGTGCAAGTGAGGTGAGTGATTTGCTTTGCTTGTTGCATCAAGAAATTGAGAGAATTCATTCTAAGGTAAATTCCTTGTGATATTCAATCAATTTCTATTCTATCTTTTCCCTGTTATCTACGTTTCCAAGGACAGGTTTCTTGGGGGTTTAGTAGGGAGGGTCTTTATTCTACGTCTTGTTTTCTATCAAAGTGTGTGCCTGGGGTTTCTGGATCTTTATATCCACGGGGTTCCGCATCATTTGGTATCAGAGCAAGGTCTAGATAAATTCCTATTTATCTATCTGTCTTTACGTTTACCTTTTGTCTTCTTTCTTTGTTCTGCTTATTTTCTTATTTTTTTGTCTATCCTTTGTGTTGCAGTCATATCTTTGTTCCATCTTTGTGTTTCTCCTGTTTGCTTTCAATCTTTGTTGCTAGTTCAAATTTGAAAAAAAAAAAAAAAAAAGAAGGTGCAGAAAAAAAAAACGAAAAAAAAAGCCAAAAAAAAGAAGGACGAAAAAAAAAAAAAGAGAAGAAGGAGGGGAAGTTAGAAAAGATTGAAAGGATTATACTCCGATTTAGTTTTGATTCCCATCAGATTACATTATCCTTTGTTTCAAATTCAAAAAGATTGTGTTTAGATTCAGTTTTAATTCAAATCAGATTACATATCTTGTCTTTCCTTGGAATTTAAATTTTGATTTTTAAATCTGATTTACATCAGATTTGGTTGATTTACACCAGATTTTGTGTTATCTTGAGTTCCTTGGAGTCTAAGTAATCCTTAGTTGTGTGTCTTTTGCATTTTTTTTTCCTTGCAAATTAAGTAATCCATTCTAAGTCTTCAACTTGAGTTTCTCTTGGTCCTTGTTATCAAATTCTGATCGTAATATTACTTGTGGATTTGCCTTGCTTGATTTCATTTAATTTCTAAAGTGCAACATTCTAAAGTGATCAAGAGTGGTAAAAGGCAAGAGTGGTGAGCACAAAAGAGGGTAAAGCCAAGAATTGAGTGAAAACACGAGTGTACCCAATTTTGAGTGCAAACACGTGAGAGAGTGCTTGTGAGGTCCTTTTCTTTTATTAACATTTTGCAGGTTGTTCAATGGCTAACAACTCAAGGAAGGAAGGAAAAGAAAATTATGAAGAGGAACCTGGTATGACACTTGACATGAAGCTCATGTACCAAGCTTTCACTAGTCAATTTCAGAAGTTGAATAGTAGACTTGATGAGATGGATGAGTGGAGAAAGGAGATGACACAAAGCATGTCCAGAGGAAGTAGACGGGTTGATCTGAGGAATCGACGTCACCATGATTCGACCATGAGCTATCACGGGAGGAGTTTGATGAAGTTGATTCGGCCGAAATAGGAGAACTAGAAATGAGCTTGGGATAGCAACATTAACGCTTATCAAGATGCAAATACCACCATTCAAGGGTAGGAATGATGCTGAAGCTTATTTAGAGTGGGAAAGAAAGGTGGAGATGATTTTTGCTTGTCATAATTACTCTGAAGAGAAGAAGGTCAGATTGGCTGCTGTGGAATTTTCTGATTATGCTCTAATTTGGTGGGATGAGCTAGTTAAGTCTAGAAGGAGGAATGGGGAATACCCCATAGAAACTTGGGATGAGATGAAGAGGATAATGAAGAAGAGATTTGTTCCTTCCCACTACTAAAGAGAAGTGCACCAAAAATTGCATAGGCTCATTCAAGGCTCCAAGTCAGTAGAAGATTACCATAAGGAGATGGAAATGCTCATGATTAAAGCCAACATTGAGGAGGACATGGAAGTAACTATGGCTCGGTTTATAGGTGGTTTAAATAAGGAGATTGCAGATGTGGTAGAATTACACCATTATGTGGAGATGGAGGATTTGGTTAGCATGGCAATGAAGGTAGAGAAACAACAAAATCAAAGAAGGGCAGCTAAGGCATTTTCGAATTCCAACTCAAAGTGGGGTTCAAAATGGTCTAAGTATGAGGACACAAAGAAGAATAAGGACTCAAATCCCAAGGAGAAGGGACTGGACATAGCCAAGAAGAATGGTACTTCTAATTCATCTTCTTCTACTGCTACTTCTAGACATAGAGATGTTAAATGCTTCAAGTGCCATGGCTTGGGCCATTATGCATCTAATTGCCCGAACAAGAGAACAATGGTCATTAGGGGAGGTGAAGTTGTATCCGAATCTGATGATGGTAAGTCGATGGTAGTGATGATATGCCACCATTAGAGGACTGTTCTGATAATGATGAGAATGTTGAATATGCTGTGCATGGTGAGTCTCTTGTTGCTAGACGTGCTTTGAATATGCAAGTTAAGGAGGATAGCCTAGAGCAAAGAGAGAACATCTTTCACACTAGATGTTTGGTTGGTGGAAAGGTGTGCAGTTTGATTGTTGATGGTGGAAGTTGCACCAATGTTGCTAGTACCACCTTAGTGGAGAAGTTGGGATTGAAGCATGATAAGCATCCTAATCCATATAGGTTGCAATGGTTGAATAATAGTGGGGAAGTGAAAGTTACTAGACAAGTTGTGGTTGCATTCTCCATTGGGAAGTATAGTGATGAAGTAATGTGTGATGTAGTACCCATGGAGGCTAGTCATTTGTTGTTGGGGAGACCATGGCAATTTGATAGGCGTGTGCTACATGATGGGTACAAGAATAGGTATTCCTTCGAGTATAATGGCCACAAGATCACTCTTGCACCATTATCGCCCAAGGAGGTCTATCTTGATCAAATGAAGCTTCAACAAACTTGTATGGGGAATTTGGGAAGTGAGGAAAAAGAAAAAGAGAAAAGAGGCCATGAGAGAAAAGAATAAAGAACAAGGCCCAATGGTGAGAGAAAATAAAGAAAAGAGAGAGGTGAGCAAAATGCAAAGAAAGAAAAGAGTGAAAAGAAAGAGAAGAGTGAGAAAAATGAAGAGAGTGAGAGGAAATGTTTTTATGCAAAAGAGAGAGATTTGAAAAGTGCTTTGTTAGGCAAAAGAGCTTTGATTATGATTCGATTTAAGGAGGTTTTACTCTATGAAACTGAACTTAACCCAAATTTGCCTAGTTGTTTTCTTTCTTTGTTGCAGGAGTTTGAAGATGTGTTCCCTAGTGAGGTGCCAAGTGGATTACCACCATTGAGAGGGATTGAGCACCAAATTGATTTTGTGCCCGGAGCTAGTATTCCAAATAGACCAGCCTATAGAAGTAATCCTGAGGAGACAAAGGAGCTTCAAAGGCAAGTGGATGATTTCTTTGGCTAAAGGGTATGTGAGGCAAAGCATGAGTCCATGTCCTGTTCCAGTTTTGTTGGTTCCAAAGAAAGATGGCACTTGGAGGATGTGTGTGGATTGTCGTGCAGTCAACAAGATAACGGTAAAGTATCGCCATCCTATTCCTAGGTTAGATGACATGCTTGATGAGTTAAATGGTGCATGCATATTCACTAAAATTGATTTGAAAAGTGGGTATCACCAAATTAGAATGAAACCAGGGGATGAATGGAAGACTGCATTTAAAACAAAATATGGTCTTTATGAGTGGTTGGTTATGCCTTTTGGGTTAACTAATGCACCTAGTACTTTCATGCGCTTAATGAACCATGTTTTGAGGGATTTCTTGGGGAAGTTTGTGGTTGTTTATTTTGATGATATCTTAATTTATAGCAAATGTTTGGATGAACACATATTGCATGTTAAGGTTGTTTAAAAGTTCTTAGGAAGGAGAAGTTGTATGCCAACCTTAGGAAGTGCACATTTTGCATTGATAGAGTTGTGTTTCTTGGTTTTGTTGTGAGTGCACATGGTATTGAGGTTGATGAGGAGAAGGTGAAGGCTATTCAAGAATGGCCAACGCCTAAGAGTGTTTCTGAGGTAAGGAGTTTTCATGGTTTAGCTGGGTTTTATAGGAGATTTGTGAAAAATTTCTCTACCATTGCTGCTCCTTTAACTGAAATTGTTAAAAAGGATGTTGGGTTTAAATGGGGACAGGAACAAGAACTTGCTTTTAACACTTTGAAAGAAAAATTATGTTCTGCTCCTATTCTTGTTTTGCCTAATTTTGATAAGACTTTTGAAGTAGAATGTGATGCTTCTGGGATTGGTATAGGTCTTTGTTTTGATGCAGAAAAACGCCCCATTGCATTCTTGAGTGAGAAGTTGAATGGAGCTCAACTCAAGTATTCTACCTATGACAAGGAGCTATATGCCTTGGTTCGAGCTTTGGAGGTTTGGCAACATTATTTGCTGCCCAAAGAGTTCGTGATTCACACTGATCATGAGTCTTTGAAGCACCTAAAAGGTCAATGTAAGTTGAACAAAAGACATGCCAAATGGGTAGAATTCATTGAGACCTTTCCATATGTGATTGCTTATAAGCAAGGAAAAGAGAATGTAGTTCCTGATGCTTTATCTAGGAGATATGTTTTAATCACTACACTTTCTTCTAAGTTGTTAGGATTTGAGCACTTGAAAGATTTGTATGCAATCGACTGATTTTGCTAATATATATGCTGCATGTGAAAAGGGTGCATTTAACAAGTTCTATAGGCATGAAGGTTTTCTGTTTCGTGGCAATAGAATTTGTGTGCCTATTTGCTCAACTAGAGAATTGCTTGTCTAGGAATGACATTGTGTTGGATTGATGGGTAATTTTGGTGTGCATAAGACTTTGGATGTGTTGTCTGAACATTTTTATTGGCCTCACATGCGAAAAAGATGTTGAGAGAATTTGTGCTAGATGCATTGCATGTAAACAAAGCTAAATCTAAGTCTATGCCACATGGTTTGTATACGCCTTACCTATTCCTACTCATCCTTGGATTGACATATCCATGGATTTTGTGCTTGGATTGCCTAGAACTAGGAAGGGTAGAGATAGCATTTTTGTTGTAGTGGATAGATTTAGTAAAATGGCTCACTTTATTGCATGCCATAAACTGATGATGCAACAAATATTGCTGATTTGTTCTTTAGAGAAGTTGTGCGTTTGCATGGTGTCCCTAGAACTATTGTTTCGACCGTGATGTGAAGTTTTTGAGTCATTTTGGAAAGTGTTGTGGGGTAAGTTGGGAACAAAATTGCTTTATTCTACTACTTGTCACCCACAAACCGATGGTCAAACCGAAGTGGTGAATAGAACTTTAGGGTCTTTATTGCGTGCAATTGTTGGTAAGAATTTGAAAACTTGGGAAGATTGTTTGCCTTTTATTGAGTTTGCTTATAATAGGACTATACATTCTTCTACAGTGTTTTTCTCCATTTGAGCTTGTGTATGGTTTTAATCCTTTAACTTGTTTTGGATTTAATGCCTTTGCCTTTGAGTGATATTGTTAGTTTAGATGGTGAAGGCAAGGCTGAAAGTGGTTAAAGAGATGCACATGAAGGCACGTGAGATGATTGAGAAGAGAAGGTGCTGATGCCCAAAGAGTGAATAAGGGCCGTAAACAAATTGTGTTTGAACCTGGTGATTGGGTTTGGGTTCATTTGAGAAAGGAGAGGTTTCTACTCAAAGGAAATCCAAGCTTGATGCTAGGGAGATGGTCCATTTCAAGTGCTAGAGAGGATCAATGACAATGCATATAAGATTGACCTACCAGTGAGTACAATGTTTGACTACTTTTAATGTTTCGACCTTTCTCCTTTTGACATGGATGTAGATTCGAGGACGAATCTTTTTGAAGAGGGGGAGAATGATACGTGCTCCGGAGGACAAATTGGACGTTCTAGCACTAAAGGGCAAGATGGGAATTTTAGCATGCGTGGGACCTATCACAAGGGCAAGAGCAAAGATCTTTGAAGGAAAGCTTTGGGAACTTGGCTAAAGCAATTGTAGAAGACATATATCAAGAATGGGCCAAGAAGATGCCAACACATACTAATGGACAACCCAAGATCTTGTTATTTGTTGCTAATTGGGCTTAGAAGCTTATACTGGCCATGTTGGGCCATTATCCTATTTTGGTCTTGTTTAGTTTAGTTAGTTTAAGTAATTAGGACATCTAAACTTTTAGTTATTTTATTTAGCCCATATTTTATGTTTTATCCATTATCCAATTCATATTATTTAGCATTAGAACACTTCTTATTGGGCTTGGACTTAGTTTAAGTGTTTAACCTAGTGTAAGAGGTTATAAATACCTCAAGGAACACATTGTTTATCAGTTTTTGATTAATTGAAATTCTATTTTGTTTTCTTTCAAGAAAACAGTGCTTTTGTGTGCAAGTGAGGTGAGTGATTTGCTTTGCTTGTTGCATCAAGAAATTGAGAGAATTCATTCTAAGGTAAATTCCTTGTGATATTCAATCAATTTCTATTCTATCTTTTCCCTGTTATCTACGTTTCCAAGGACAGGTTTCTTGGGGGTTTAGTAGGGAGGGTCTTTATTCTACGTCTTGTTTTCTATCAAAGTGTGTGCCTGGGGTTTCTGGATCTTTATATCCACGGGGTTCCGCATCAAATTCCTTAATGATTAAGATTTGATTCCATTCAATGGCCAAAAGAGCTTAATGGACAAAGAGAAACCAATTCATTATGAACTAAGACTTACTTCCAATCAATGGCCAAAAGAACTTAAAGGCCAAATAGAAACCGATTCCTTAATGATTAAGACTTGATTCCAATCTTTGGCCAAAAGAACTAAAAGGACAAAGGGAAACCAATTCATTAAGGATTAAGACTTGATTCCAATCATTGGCCAAAAGAGCTTAAAGGACAAAGAGAAACCAATTCATTATGAACTAAGACTTACTTCCAATCAATGGCCAAAAGAACTTAAAGGACAAATAGAAACCAATTTCTTAATGACTAAGATTTTATTCCAATCTTTGGCCGAATGAACTTAAGGGACAAAGGGAAACCAATTCATTAATGATTAAGATTTGATTCCAATCAATGGCCAAAAGAACTTAAAGGATAAATAGAAACCAATTCCTTAATGATTAAGACTTGATTCCAATCTTTGGCCAAAAGAACTAAACGGAAAAAGGGACACCATTTCCTTAACGATTAAGACTTGATTCCAATCAATGGTCAAAAGAACTTAAAAGGCAAAGAGAATCCTATTCATTACGAACCAAGACTTACTTCCAATCAATGACCAAAAGATATTATACGACAAATAGAAACCAATTCCTTAATGATTAAGATTTGATTCCAATCATTGGCCAAACGAACTTAAAGGACAAAGGGAAACCTACTGCTTAATGATTAAGACTTGATTCCAATCAATGGCCAAAAGAACATAAAAGGCAAGGAGAATCGTATTCATTATCAACCAAGACTTACTTCCAATCAATAGCCAAAAGAACTTAAAGGACAAATAGAAACCAATTCCTTAATGATTAAGATTTGATTCCATTCAATGGCCAAAAAAGCTTAAAGGACAAAGAGAAACCAATTCATTATGAACTAAGACTTACTTCCAATCAATGGCCAAAAGAACTTAACGGAGAAATAGAAACCAATTCCTTAATGACTAAGGTTTGATTCCAATCAATGGCCAAAAGAACTTAAAGGATAAAGAGAAACCAATTCCTTAATGATTAAGACTTGATTCCAATCAATGGCCAAAAGAACTTAAAGGACAAATAGAAACCAACTCCTTAATGATTAAGATTTGATTCCAATTATTGGCCAAAAGAACATAAAGGACAAAGAGAAACCAATTCCTTAATGATTAAGGCTTGATTCCAACCAATGGCCAAAAGAGCTTAAATGACAAAGAGAAACCAGTTCATTATGAACTAAGACTTACTTCCAATCAATGGCCAAAAGAACTTAAAGGACAAATAAAAACCACTTACTTCCAATCGATGGCCAAAAAAACTTAAAGGACAAATAGAAACCAATTCCTTAATGACTAAGATTTGATTCCAATCTTTGGCCAAATGAACTTAAGGGACAAAGGGAAACCAATTTATTAATGATAAAGATTGGATTCCAATCAATGGCCAAAAGAACTTGAAAAGCAAAGAGAATCCTATTCATTGTGAACCAAGACATACTTCCAATCAATAGCCAAAAGAACTTAAAGGACAAATAGAAACCAACTCCTTAATTATTAAGATTTGATTCCAATTATTGGCCAAAAGAACATAAAGGACAAAGAGAAACCAATTCCTTAATGATTAAGACTTGATTCCAACCAATGACCAAAAGAACTTAAAAGGCAAAGAGAATCCTATTCATTACGAACCAAGACTTACTTCCAATCAATGGCCAAAAGATCTTAAACGACAAATAGAAACCAATTCCTTAATGATTAAGATTTGATTCCAATCATTGGCCAAACGAACATAAAGGACAAAGAGAAACCTATTGCTTAATGATTAAGACTTGATTCCAATCAATGGCCAAAAGAACTTAAAAGGCAAGGAGAATCCTATTCATTATCAACCAAGACTTACTTCCAATCAGTAGCCAAAAGAACTTAAAGGACAAATAGAAACCAATTCCTTAATGATTAAGATTTGATTCCATTCAATGGCCAAAAGAACTTAAAGGACAAAGAGAAACCAATTCCTTAATGATTAGGACTTGATTCCAATCAATGGCCAAAAAAACTTAAAAGGTAAAGAGAATCCTATTCATTATGAACCAAGACAAACTTCCAATCAATGGCCAAAAGAACTTAAAGGACAAATAGAAACCAACTCCTTAATGATTAAGATTTGATTCCAATTATTGGCCAAAAGAACATAAAGGACAAAGAGAAACCAATTCCATAATGATTAAGATTTGATTCCAATCAATGGCCAAATGAACTTAAGGGACAAAGGGAAACCAATTTATTAATGATTAAGATTTGATTCCAATCAATGGCCAAAAGAACTTAAAGGATAAAAAGAAACCAATTCCTTAATGATTAAGACTTGATTGCAATCTTTGGCCAAAAGAACTAAAAGGAAAAAGGGAAACCAATTCCCTGACGATTAAGGCTTGATTCCAATCAATGGCCAAAAAAACTTAAAGGACAAAGAGAAACCAATTCATTATGAACCAAGACTTACTTCCACTCAATGACCAAAAGAACTTAAAGGACAAATAGAAACCAATTCCTTAATGATTAAGGTTTGATTCCAATCATTGGCCAAAAGAACTTAAAGGAGAAAGAGAAACCAATTCCTTAATGATTAAGATTTGATTCCATTCAATGGCCAAAAGAGCTTAAAGGACAAAGAGAAACCAATTCATTATGAACTAAGACTTACTTCCAATCAATGACCAAAAGAATTTAAAGGACAAATAGAAACCAATTCCTTCATGACTAAGATTTGATTCCAATCTTTGGCTAAATGAACTTAAGGGAAAAAGGGAAACCAATTCTTTAATGATTAAGATTTGATTCCAATCAATGGCCAAAAGAACTTAAAGGATAAATAGAAACCAATTCCTTAATGATTAAGACTTGATTCCAATCTTTGGCCAAAAGAACTAAAAGGAAAATGGGAAACCAATTCCTTGACGATTAAGACTTGATTCCAATCAATGGTCAAAAGAACTTAAAGGACAAAGAGAAACCAATTCATTATGAACCAAGACTTACTTCCACTCAATGACCAAAAGAACTTAAAGGACAAATAGAAACCAATTCCTTAATGATTAAGGTTTGATTCCAATCATTGGCCAAAAGAACTTAAAGGAGAAAGAGAAACCAATTCCTTAATGATTAAGATTTGATTCCATTCAATGGCCAAAAGAGCTTAAAGGACAAAGAGAAACCAATTCATTATGAACTAAGACTTACTTCCAATCAATGGCCAAAAGAACTTAAACCACAAATAGAAACCAATTCCTTAATGACTAAGGTTTGATTCCAATCAATGGCCAAAAGAACTTAAAGGACAAAGAGAAAGCAATTCATTATGAACTAAGACTTACTTCCAATCAATGGCCAAAAGAACTTAAAGGACAAATAGAAACCAATTCCTTAATGACTAAGATTTGATTCCAATCTTTGGCCAAATGAACTTGAGGGACAAAGGGAAACCAATTCATTAATGATTAAGATTTGATTCCAATCAATGGCCAAAAGAACTTAAAGGATAAATAGAAACCAATTCCTTAATGATTAAGACTTGATTCCAATCTTTGGCCAAAAGAACTAAAAGGAAAATGGGAAACCAATTCCTTGACGATTAAGACTTGATTCCAATCAATGGTCAAAAGAACTTAAAGGACAAAGAGAAACCAATTCATTATGAACCAAGACTTACTTCCACTCAATGACCAAAAGAACTTAAAGGACAAATAGAAACCAATTCCTTAATGATTAAGATTTGATTCCAATCATTGGCCAAAAGACCTTAAAGGAGAAAGAGAAACCAATTCCGTAATCATTAAGACTTGATTCCAATCAATGGCCAAAAGAACTTAAAAGGCGAAGAGAATCCTATTCATTATGAACCAAGACTTGCTTCCAATCACTGGCCAAAATAACTTAAAGAACAAATAGAAACCAATTCCTTAGTGATTAAGACTTGATTCCAATCAATGGCCAAAAGAACTTAAGAGACAAAGAGAATCCAATTCCTTAATGATTAAGACTTGATTCCAATCAATGGCCAAAAATCTTAATGGACAAAGAGAAACCAATTCATTATGAACTAAGACTTACTTCCAATCAATGGCCAAAAGAACTTAAAGGACAAATAGAAACCAATTCCTTAATGATTAAGGCTTGATTCCAATCTTTGCCAAAAAGAACTAAAAGGAAAAGGGGAATCCTATTCCTTAATGATTAAGACTTGATTCCAATCAATGGCCAAAAGAACTTAAAAGGCGAATAGAATCCTATTCATTATGAACCAAGACTTACTTCCAATCAATGGCCAAAAGATCTTAAACGGCAAATAGAAACCAATTCCTTAATGATTAAGATTTGATTCCAATCATTGGCCAAAAGAACTTCAAGGACAAAGAGAAATGAATTCTTTAATGATTAAGACTTGATTCCAATCAATGGCCAAATTAACTTAAAAGACAAAGAGAATCCAATCCCGTAATGATTAAGACTTGATTCCAATCATTGGCCAAAAGAACTTAAAGGACAAAGAGAAACCTATTCCTTAACGATTAAGACTTGATTCCAATCAATGGCCAAAAGACCTGAAAAGGCAAGGAGAATCCTATTCATTATGAACCAAGACTTACTTCCAATCAATGGCCAAAAGAACTTAAAGGAGAAATAGAAACCAATTCCTTAATGACTAAGGTTTCATTCCAATCAATGCCCAAAAGAACTTAAAGGACAAAGAGAAACCAATTCCTTAACGATTAAGACTTGATTCCAATCAATGGCCAAAAGAACTTAAAAGGTAAAGAGAATCCTATTCATTATGAACCAAGACTTACTTCCAATCAATGGCCAAAAGAACTTAAAGGACAAATAGAAACCAATTCCTTGATGATTGAGACTTGATTCCAATCAATGGACAAAAGAACTTAAAAGACAAAGAGAATCCAATTCCTTGTTGATTAAGACTTGATTCCAATCAATGGCCAAAAGATCTTCATGGACAAAGAGAAACAAATTCATTATGAACTAAGACTTACTTCCAATCAATGGCCAAAAGAACTTAAAGGAGAAATAGAAACCAATTCCATAGTGATTAAGACATGATTCCAATCTTTGGCCAAAAGAACTAAAAGGAAAAAGGGAAACCAACTCCTTAATGATTAAGACTTGATTCCAATCAATGGCCAAAAGAACTTAAAGGATAAATAGAAACCAATTCCTTAATGATTAAGACTTGATTCCAATCTTTGGCAAAAAGAACTAAAAGAAAAAAGGGACACCAATTCCATAATGATTAAGACTTGATTCTAATCAAAGGCTAAAAGAACTTAAAATGACAAATAGAAACCAGTTCAGTATGAACTAAGACATACTTCCAATCAATGGCCAAAAGAACTTAAAGGACAAATAGAAACCAATTCCTTAATGATTAAGACATGATTCCAATCTTTGGCCAAAAGAACTTAAAGGACAAAGGGAAACCAATTCATTAAGGATTAAGACTTGATTCCAATCAATGGCTAAAAGAGCATAAAGGACAAAGAGAAACTAATTCATTATGAACTAAGACTTACTTCCAATCAATGGCAAAAAGAACTTAAAGGACAAATAGAAAGCAATTCCTTAGTGACTAAGATTTGATTCCAATCTTTGGCCAAATGAACTTAAGGGACAAAGGGAAGCCAATTCATCAATGATTAACATTCGATTCCAATCAATGCCCAAAAGAACTAAAAGGATAAATAGAAACCAATTCCTCAATGATTAAGACTTGATTCCAATCTTTGGCTAAAAGAATTTAAAAGGCAAAGAGAATCCTATTCATTACGAACCAAGACTTACTTCCAATCAATGCCCAAAAGAACTTAAAGGATAAATAGAAACCAATTCCTTAATGATTAATACTTGATTCCAATCTTTGGCCAAAAGAACTAAAAGGAAAAAGGGACACCAATTCCTTAATGATTAAGACTTGATTCCAATCAATGGCCAAAGAACTTAAAGGCAAAGAGAATCCTATTCATTACGAACCAAGACTTGCTTCCAATCAATGCCCAAAAGAACTTAAAGGATAAATAGAAACCAATTCCTTAATGATTAATATTTGATTCCAATCTTTGGCCAAAAGAACTAAAAGGAAAAAGGGACACCAATTCCTTAATGATTAAGACTTGATTCCAATCAATGGCCAAAAGAACTTAAAAGGCAAAGAGAATCCTATTCATTACAAACCAAGACTTACTTCCAATCAATGGCCAAAAGATCTTAAACAACAAATAGAAACCAATTCCTTAATGATTAAGATTTGATTCCAATCATTAGCCAAAAGAACATATAGGACAAAGAGAAACCAATTCCTTAATGACTAAAACTTGATTCAAATCAATGGCCAAAAGAGCTTAAAGGACAAAGAGAAACCAATTCATTATGAACTAAGATTTCCTTCCAATCAATGGCCAAAAGAACTTAAAGGACAAATAGAAACCAATTCCTTAATGACTAAGATTTGATTCCAATCTTTGGCCAATTGAACTTAAGGGACAAAGGGAAACCAATTCATTAATGATTAAGATTTGATTCCAATCAATGGCCAAAAGAACTTAAAGGATAAATAGAAACCAATTCCTTAATGATTAAGACTTGATTCCAATCTTTGGCCAAAAGAACTAAAAGGTAAAAGGGACACCAATTCCTTAATGATTAAGACTTGATTCCAATCAATGGCCAAAAGAACTTAAAAGGACAAATAGAAACCAAATTATTATGAACTAAGACTTACTTCCAATCAATGGCCAAAAGTACTTAAAGGACAAATAGAAACCAATTCCTTAATGACTAAGAATTGATTCCAATCTTTGGCCAAATGAACTTGAGGGACAAAGGGAAACCAATTCATTAATGATTAAGATTTGATTCCAATCAATGGCCAAAAGAACTTAAAGGATAAATAGAAACCAATTCCTTAATGATTAAGACTTGATTCCAATCTTTGGCCAAAAGAACTAAAAGGAAAAAGGGATACCAATTCCTTAATGATTAAGACTTGATTCCAATCAATGGCTAAAAGAACTTAAACGGCAAAGAGAATCCTATTCATTACGAACCAAGACTTACTTCCAATAAATGGCCAAAAGATCTTAAACAACAAATAGAAACCAATTCCTTAATGATTAAGATTTGATTCCAATCATTGGCCAAACGAACTTAAAAGACAAAAAGAAACCTATTCCTTAATGATTAAGACTTGATTCCAATCAATGGCCAAAAGAACTTAAAAGGCAAGGAGAATCCTATTCATTATCAACCAAAACTTACTTCCAATCAATGGCCAAAAGAAGTTAAAGGACAAATAGAAACCAATTCCTTAATGATTAAGATTTGATTCCATTCAATGGCCCAAAGAGCTTAAAGGACAAAGAGAAACCAATTCTTTACGAACTAAGACTTACTTCCAATCAATGGCCAAAAGAACTTAAAGGAGAAATAGAAACCAATTCCTTAATGACTAAGGTTTGATTCCAATCAATGGCCAAAGAACTTAAAGGACAAAGAGGAACCAATTCCTTAATGATTAACACATGATTCCAATCAATGGCCAATAGAACTTAATAGGCAAAGAGAATCCTATTCATTGTGAACCAAGACATCCTTCCAATCAATGGTCAAAAAGAACTTAAAGGTCAAATAGAAACCAATTCCTTAATGATTAAGATTTGATTCCAATCGTTGGCCAAAAGAACATAAAGGACATAGAGAAACCAATTCCTTAATGATTAAGAGTTGATTCTAATCAATGGCCAAAAGAACTTAAAGGGCAAAGAGAATCCTATTCATTATGAACTAATACTTACTTCCGATCAATGGCCAAAAGAACTTAAAGGACAAATAGAAACCAATTCCTTAATGACTAAGATTTGATTCCAATCTTTGGCCAAATGAACTTAAGGGACAAAGGGAAACCAATTCATTAATGATTAAGATTTGATTCCAATCAATGGCCAAAAGAACTTAAAGGATAGATAGAAACCCATTCCTTAATGATTAAGACTTGATTCCAATCAATGGCCGAAAGAACTTAAAAGACAAAGAGAATCCAATTCCTTAATGATTAAGACTTGATTCCAATCAATGGCCAAAAGATCTTAATCGACAAAGAGAAACCAATTCATTACGAACTAAGACTTACTTCCAATCAATGGCCAAAAGAACTTAAAGGACAAATAGAAACCACTTCCTTAATGACTAAGATTTGATTCCAATCTTTGGCTAAACGAACTTAAGGGACAAAGGGAAACCAATTCATTAATGATTAAGATTTGATTCCAATCAATGGCCAAAAGAACTTCAAGGACAAAGAGAAATGAATTCTTTAATGATTAAGACTTGATTCCAATCAATGGCCAAATTAACTTCTAAGACAAATAGAATTCAATCCGTAATGATTAAGACTTGATTCCAATCATTGGCCAAAAGAACTTAAAAGACAAAGAGAATCCTATTCATTGTGAACCAAAACTTACTTCCAATCAATGGCCAAAAGAACTTAAAGGACAAATAGAAACCAATTCCTTAATGATTGAGACTTGATTCCAATCAACGGCCAAAAGAACTTAAAAGACAAAGAGAATCCAATTCCTTATTGATTAAGACTTTATTCCAATCAATGGCCAAAAAGATCTTCATGGACAAAGAGAAACAAATTCATTAAGAACTAAGACTTACATCCAATCAATGGCCAAAAGAAACTTAAAGGAGAAATAGAAACAAATTCCTTAATGATTAAGACTTGATTCCAATCTTTGGCCAAAAGAACTAAAGGAAGAAGGGAACCCAATTCCTTAATGATTAAGACTTGATTTCAATCAATGGCCAAAAGAACTGAAAAGGCAAAGAGAATCCTATTTATTATGAACCAAGATTTACTTCCAATCAATGGCCAAAGATTGGAATCAAGTCTTAATCATTAAGGAATTTGTTTCTATTTCTGATTAAGTTCTTTTGGCCATTGATTGGATGTAAGTCTTAGTTCTTAATGAATTTGTTTCTCTTTGTCCATGAAGATCTTTTGGCCATTGATTGGAATAAAGTCTTAATCAATAAGGAATGGATTCTCTTTGTCTTTTAAGTTCTTTAAGATTGATTGGAATCAAGTCTCAATCATTAAGGAATTGGTTTCTATTTGTCCTTTAAGTTCTTTTCGCCATTGATTGGAAGTAAGTCTTGGTTCATAATGAATAGGATTCTCCTTGCCTTTTAAGTTCTTTTGGCCATTGATTGGAATCAAGTCTTAATCATTAAGGAACAGGTTTCTCTTTGTCCTTTAAGTTCTTTTGGCCAATGATTGGAATCAAATCTTAATCATTAAGGAAATGGTTTCTATTTTGTCGCTTAAGATCTTTTGGCCATTGATTGGAAGTAAATCTTGGTTCATAATAAATAGGATTCTCTTTGCCTTTTCAGTTCTTTTGGCCATTGATTGAAATCAAGTCTTAATCATTAAGGAATTGGTTTCCCTTCTTCCTTTTAGTTCTTTTGGCCAAAGATTGGAATCAAGTCTTAATCATTAAGGAATTTGTTTCTATTTCTCCTTTAAGTTCTTTTGGCCATTGATTGGATGTAAGTCTTAGTTCTTAATGAATTTGTTTCTCTTTGTCCATGAAGATCTTTTGGCCATTGATTGGAATAAAGTCTTAATCAATAAGGAATTGGATTCTCTTTGTCTTTTAAGTTCTTTTGGCCGTTGATTGGAATCAAGTCTCAATCATTAAGGAATTGGTTTCTATTTGTCCTTTAAGTTCTTTTGGCCATTGATTGGAAGTAAGTTTTGGTTCACAATGAATAGGATTCTCTTTGTCTTTTAAGTTCTTTTGGCCAATGATTGGAATCAAGTCTTAATCATTACGGGATTGGATTCTCTTTGTCTTTTAAGTTAATTTGGCCATTGATTGGAATCAAGTCTTAATCATTAAAGAATTCATTTCTCTTTGTCCTTGAAGTTCTTTTGGCCATTGATTGGAATCAAATCTTAATCATTAATGAATTGGTTTCCCTTTGTCCCTTAAGTTCGTTTAGCCAAAGATTGGAATCAAATCTTAGTCATTAAGGAAGTGGTTTCTATTTGTCCTTTAAGTTCTTTTGGCCATTGATTGGAAGTAAGTCTTAGTTCGTAATGAATTGGTTTCTCTTTGTCGATTAAGATCTTTTGGCCATTGATTGGAATCAAGTCTTAATCATTAAGGAATTGGATTCTCTTTGTCTTTTAAGTTCTTTCGGCCATTGATTGGAATCAAGTCTTAATCATTAAGGAATGGGTTTCTATCTATCCTTTAAGTTCTTTTGGCCATTGATTGGAATCAAATCTTAATCATTAATGAATTGGTTTCCCTTTGTCCCTTAAGTTCATTTGGCCAAAGATTGGAATCAAATCTTAGTCATTAAGGAATTGGTTTCTATTTGTCCTTTAAGTTCTTTTGGCCATTGATCGGAAGTAAGTATTAGTTCATAATGAATAGGATTCTCTTTGCCCTTTAAGTTCTTTTGGCCATTGATTAGAATCAACTCTTAATCATTAAGGAATTGGTTTCTCTATGTCCTTTATGTTCTTTTGGCCAACGATTGGAATCAAATCTTAATCATTAAGGAATTGGTTTCTATTTGTCCTTTAAGTTCTTTTGCCCATTGATTGGAAGGATGTCTTGGTTCACAATGAATAGGATTCTCTTTGCCTATTAAGTTCTATTGGCCATTGATTGGAATCATGTGTTAATCATTAAGGAATTGGTTCCTCTTTGTCCTTTAAGTTCTTTGGCCATTGATTGGAATCAAACCTTAGTCATTAAGGAATTGGTTTCTATTTCTCCTTTAAGTTCTTTTGGCCATTGATTGAAGTAAGTCTTAGTTCAGAAAGAATTGGTTTCTCTTTGTCCTTTAAGCTCTTTGGGCCATTGAATGGAATCAAATCTTAATCATTAAGGAATTGGTTTCTATTTGTCCTTTAACTTCTTTTGGCCATTGATTGGAAGTAAGTTTTGGTTGATAATGAATAGGATTCTCCTTGCCTTTTAAGTTCTTTTGGCCATTGATTGGAATCAAGTCTTAATCATTAAGGAATAGGTTTCTTTTTGTCTTTTAAGTTCGTTTGGCCAATGATTGGAATCAAATCTTAATCATTAAGGAATTGGTTTCTATTTGTTGTTTAAGATCTTTTGGCCATTTATTGGAAGTAAGACTTGCTTCGTAATGAATAGGATTCTCTTTGCCGTTTAAGTTCTTTTAGCCATTGATTGGAATCAAGTCTTAATCATTAAGGAATTGGTATCCCTTTTTCCTTTTAGTTCTTTTGGCCAAAGATTGGAATCAAGTCTTAATCATTAAGGAATTGGTTTCTATTTATCCTTTAAGTTCTTTTGGCCATTGATTGGAATCAAATCTTAATCATTAAAGAATTGGTTTCCCTTTGTCCCTCAAGTTCATTTGGCCAAAGATTGGAATCAATTCTTAGTCATTAAGGAATTGGTTTCTATTTGTCCTTTAAGTACTTTTGGCCATTGATTGGAAGTAAGTCTTAGTTCATAATAATTTGGTTTCTATTTGTCCTTTTAAGTTCTTTTGGCCATTGATTGGAATCAAGTCTTAATCATTAAGGAATTGGTGTCCTTTACCTTTTAGTTCTTTTGGCCAAAGATTGCAATCAAGTCTTAATCATTAAGGAATTGGTTTCTATTTATCCTTTAAGTTCTTTTGGCCATTGATTGGAATCAAATCTTAATCATTAATGAATTGGTTTCCCTTTGTCCCTTAAGTTCAATTGGCCAAAGATTGGAATCAAATCTTAGTCATTAAGGAATTGGTTTCTATTTGTCCTTTAAGTTCTTTTGGCCATTGATTGGAAGGAAATCTTAGTTCATAATGAATTGGTTTCTCTTTGTCCTTTAAGCTCTTTTGGCCATTGATTTGAATCAAGTTTTAGTCATTAAGGAATTGGTTTCTCTTTGTCCTATATGTTCTTTTGGCTAATGATTGGAATCAAATCTTAATCATTAAGGAATTGGTTTCTATTTGTTGTTTAAGATCTTTTGGCCATTGATTGGAAGTAAGTCTTGGTTTGTAATGAATAGGATTCTCTTTGCCTTTAAGTTCTTTTGGCCATTGATTGGAATCAAGTCTTAATCATTAAGGAATTGGTGTCCCTTTTTCCTTTTAGTTCTTTTGGCCAAAGATTGGAATCAAATATTAATCATTAAGGAATTGGTTTCTATTTATCCTTTAAGTTCTTTTGGGCATTGATTGGAAGCAAGTCTTGGTTCGTAATGAATAGGATTCTCTTTGCCTTTTAAGTTCTTTTGGCCATTGATTGGAATCAAGTCTTAATCATTAAGGAATTGGTGTCCCTTTTTCCTTTTAGTTCTTTTGGCCAAAGATTGGAATCAAGTATTAATCATTAAGGAATTGGTTTCTATTTATCCTTTAAGTTCTTTTGGGCATTGATTGGAAGTAAGTCTTGGTTCGTAATGAATAGGATTCTCTTTGCCTTTTAAATTCTTTTAGCCAAAGATTGGAATCAAGTCTTAATCATTGAGGAATTGGTTTCTATTTATCCTTTTAGTTCTTTTGGGCATTGATTGGAATCGAATGTTAATCATTGATGAATTGGCTTCCCTTTGTCCCTTAAGTTCATTTGGCCAAAGATTGGAATCAAATCTTAGTCACTAAGGAATTGCTTTCTATTTGTCCTTTAAGTTCTTTTTGCCATTGATTGGAAGTAAGTCTTAGTTCATAATGAATTAGTTTCTCTTTGTCCTTTATGCTCTTTTAGCCATTGATTGGAATCAAGTCTTAATCCTTAATGAATTGGTTTCCCTTTGTCCTTTAAGTTCTTTTGGCCAAAGATTGGAATCAAGTCTTAATCATTAAGGAATTGGTTTCTATTTGTCCTTTAAGTTCTTTTGGCCATTGATTGGAAGTATGTCTTAGTTCATACTGAACTGGTTTCTATTTGTCATTTTAAGTTCTTTTAGCCTTTGATTAGAATCAAGTCTTAATCATTATGGAATTGGTGTCCCTTTTTTCTTTTAGTTCTTTTTGCCAAAGATTGGAATCAAGTCTTAATCATTAAGGAATTGGTTTCTATTTATCCTTTAAGTTCTTTTGGCCATTGATTGGAATCAAGTCTTAATCATTAAGGAGTTGGTTTCCCTTTTTCCTTTTAGTTCTTTTGGCCAAAGATTGGAATCATGTCTTAATCACTATGGAATTGGTTTCTATTTCTCCTTTAAGTTCTTTTGGCCATTGATTGGAAGTAAGTCTTAGTTCATAATGAATTTGTTTCTCTTTGTCCATGAAGATCTTTTGGCCATTGATTGGAATCAAGTCTTAATCAACAAGGAATTGGATTCTCTTTGTCTTTTAAGTTCTTTTGTCCATTGATTGGAATCAAGTCTCAATCATCAAGGAATTGGTTTCTATTTGTCCTTTAAGTTCTTTTGGCCATTGATTGGAAGTAAGTCTTGGTTCATAATGAATAGGATTCTCTTTACCTTTTAAGTTCTTTTGGCCATTGATTGGAATCAAGTCTTAATCGTTAAGGAATTGGTTTCTCTTTGTCCTTTAAGTTCTTTTGGGCATTGATTGGAATGAAACCTTAGTCATTAAGGAATTGGTTTCTATTTCTCCTTTAAGTTCTTTTGGCCATTGATTGGAAGTAAGTCTTGGTTCATAATGAATAGGATTCTCCTTGCCTTTTCAGGTCTTTTGGCCATTGATTGGAATCAAGTCTTAATCGTTAAGGAATAGGTTTCTCTTTGTCCTTTAAGTTCTTTTGGCCAATGATTGGAATCAAGTCTTAATCATTACGGGATTGGATTCTCTTTGTCTTTTAAGTTAATTTGGCCATTGATTGGAATCAAGTCTTAATCATTAAAGAATTCA
>CM062525.1:34313870-34405367 GCA_031439595.1 Pterocarpus santalinus
TTAATCCAAACGGAATTGGTTTCTCTTTGTCATGATTCTTTTTGGCCCGTTGATTGGAATCAAGTCTTAATCATTAAGGAATTGGATTCTCTTTGTCCTTCAAGCTCTTTTGGCCAATGATTGGTTCAAGTCTTAATCATTAAGAAATTGATTTCTATTTGTCCTTTAAGCTCTTTTGGCCATTGATTCGAAGTAAGTCTTAGTTCATCATGAATTGGTTTCTCTTTGTCCTTTAACTTTCTTTTGGCCATTGATTGGAATCATGTTTTGATCATTAAGGAATTGGTTTCTCTTTGTCCTTTAATTTCTTTTGGCCAATGATTGGAATCAAGTCTTAATCATTAAGGAATTGGATTCTCTTTGTCCTTTAAGTTCTTTTGGCCATTGATTGGAATCAAATCCTAATCATTAAGAAATTGATTTCTATTTGTCCTTTAAGCTCTTTTGGCCATTGATTCGAACTAAGTCTTACTTCATCATGAATTGGATTCTCTTTGTCTTTTAAGTTCTTTTGGCCATTGATTTGAATCAAGTCTTCATCATTAAGGAATTGGTTTCTATTTGTCCTTTAATTTCTTTTGGCCGTTGATTGGAATCAAGTCTTAATCATTAAGTATTTGGATTCTCTTTGTCCTTTAAGTTCTTTTGGCAACGGATTGGAATCAAATCCTATTCATTAAGAAATTGATTTCTATTTGTCCTTTAAGTTCTTTTAGCCATTGATTCGAAGTAAGTCTTAGTTCATCATGAACTAGATTCTCTTTGTCTTTTAAGTTCTTTTGGCCATTGATTGGAATCAAGTCTTCATCATTAAGGAATTGGTTTCTATTTGTCCTTTAATTTCTTTTGGCCGTTGATTGGAATCAAGTCTTAATCATTAAGGAATTGGATTCTCTTTGTCCTTTAAGTTCTTTTGGCCATTGATTGGAATCAAATCCTAATCATTAAGAAATTGATTTCTATTTGTCCTTTAAGCTCTTTTGGCCATTGATTCGAAGTAAGTCTTAGTTCATTAAGGAATTGGATTCACTTTGTCTTTTAAGTTCTTTTTGCCATTGATTGGAATCAAGTCTTAATCATTAAGGAATTGATTACTCTTTGTCCTTTAAGTTCTTTTTGCCATTGATTGGAATCAAGTCTTAATCATTAAGGAATTGATTACTCTTTGTCCTTTAAGTTCTTTTGGCAAATGATTGGAATCAAATCTTAATCATTAAGAAATTGATTTCTCTTTCTCCTTTACGTTCTTCTGGTCAATGATTAGAAGTAAGTCTTAGTTCATAATCAATTAGATTCTCTTTGTCTTTTAAGTTCTTTTGGCCATTGATTGGAATCAAGTCTTAATCATTGTGGAATTGGTTTCTCTTTGTCCTTTAATTTCTTTTGGCCAATGATTGGAATCAAGTCTTAATCATTAAGGAATTGGTTACTCTTCGTCCTTTAAGTTCTTTTGGCAAAGGATTGGAATCAAATTTTAATCATTAAGAAATTGATTTCTATTTGTCCTTTAAGTTCTTTTGGCCGTTGATTGGAATCAAGTCTTAATCATTAAGGAATTGGATTCACTTTGTCTTTTAAGTTATTTTGTTTATTGATTGGAATCAAGTCTTAATCATTAAAGAATTGGTTTCTCTTTGTCCTTTAAGTTCTTCTGGCTATTGATTGGAATCAAATCTTAATCATTAAGGAATTGGTTTCTATTTGTCCTTTAATTTCTTTTGGCCGTTGATTGGAATCAAGTCTTAATCATTAAGGAATTGGATTCTCTTTGTCTTTTAAGTTTTTTGGCCATTGATTGGAATCAAGTCTTAATCATTATGGAATTGGTTTCTCTTTCTCCTTTTATTACTTTTGGCCAATGATTCGAAGTAAGTCTTAGTTCATAATGAATTGGTTTCTCTTTGTCCTTTAAGCTCTTTTGGCCGTTGATTGGAATCGAGTCTTAATCATTAACAAATTGGATTCTGTTTGTCTTTTAAGTTATTTTGGCCATTGATTGGAATCAACTCTTAATCATTCTGGAATTGGTTACTTTTTGTCCTTTAAGTTCTTTTGGCAAATGATTGGAATCAAATCTTAATCATTAAGAAATTGATTTCTATTTGTCCTTTAAGCTCTTTTGGCCATTGATTCGAAGTAAGTCTTAGTTCATGATGAATTGGTTTCTCTTTGTCCATTATGTTTCTTTTGGCCATTGATTGGAATCAAGTCTTGATCATTAAGGAATTGGTTTCTCTTTGTCCTTTATATTCTTTTGGCCAATGATTGGAATCAAACCTTAATCATTAAGGAATTGGTTTCTATTTGTTCTTTAAGTTCTTTTGGCCATTGATTGGAAGTAAGTCTTAGTTCATCATGAATTGGATTCTCCTTGTCTTTTAAGTTCTTTTGGCCATCGATTGGAATCAGGTCTTAATCATTAAGGAATTGGTTTCTATTTGTCCTTTAAGTTCTTTTAGCCATTGATTGGAAGTAAGTCTTAGTTCATAATGAATTGGATTCTCTTTGTCCTTTAAGTTCTTTTGGCCGTCGATTGGAATCAAGTCTTAATCATTAAGGAATTGGATTCTCTTTGTCTTTTAAGTTATTTTGGCCAGTGATTGGAATCAAGTCTTAAACATTAGGGAATTGGTTTCTCTTTGTCCTTTAAGTTCTTTTGGCCATTTATTGGAATCAAATCTTAATCATTAAGGAATTGGTTTCTATTTCTCCTTTAAGTTCTTTTGGTCATTGATTGGAATCAAGTCTTAATCCTTAAGGAATTGGTTTCTCTTTGTCTTTTAAGTTCTTTTGGCCATTGATTGGAATCAAGTCTTAATCATTATGGAATTGGTTTCTCTTTGTCCTTTAATTTCTTTTGGCCAATGATTGGAATCAAGTCTTAATCATTAAGGAATTGGTTTCTCTTTCTTCTTTAAGTTCTTTTTGGCAAAGGATTGGAATCAAAGTCTTAATCATTAAGAAATTGATTTCTATTTGTCCTTTAAGTTCTTTTGGCCGTTGATTGGAATCAAGTCTTAATCATTAAGGAATTGGATTCACTTTGTCTTTTAAGTTATTTTGTTTATTGATTGGAATCAAGTCTTAATCATTAAAGAATTGGTTTCTCTTTGTCCTTTAAGTTCTTCTGGCTATTGATTGGAATCAAATCTTAATCATTAAGGAATTGGTTTCTATTTCTCCTTTAAGTTCTTTTGGTCATTGATTGGAAGCAAGTCTTAAACATTAGGGAATTGGTTTCTCTTTGTCTTTTAAGTTTTTTGGCCATTGATTGGAATCAAGTCTTAATCATTATGGAATTGGTTTCTCTTTGTCCTTTTATTTCTTTTGGCCAATGATTCGAAATAAGTCTTAGTTCATAATGAATTGGTTTCTCTTTGTCCTTTAAGCTCTTTTGGCCGTTGATTGGAATCGAGTCTTAATCATTAACAAATAGGATTCTCTTTGTCTTTTAAGTTATTTTGGCCATTGATTGGAATCAAGTCTTAATCATTAAGGAATTGGTTACTCTTTGTCCTTTAAGTTCTTTTCGCAAATGATTGGAATCAAATCTTAATCATTAAGAAATTGATTTCTATTTGTCCTTTAAGCTCTTTTGGCCATTGATTCGAAGTAAGTCTTAGTTCATGATGAATTGGTTTCACTTTGTCCATTATGTTTCTTTTGGCCATTGATTGGAATCAAGTCTTGATCAGTAAGGAATTGGTTTCTCTTTGTCCTTTATATTCTTTTGGCCAATGATTGGAATCAAGTCTTCATCATTAAGGAATTGGTTTCTATTTGTCCTTTAATTTCTTTTGGCCGTTGATTGGAATCAAGTCTTAATCATTAAGGAATTGGATTCTCTTTGTCCTTTAAGTTCTTTTGGCTATCGATTGGAATCAGGTCTTAATCATTAAGGAATTGGTTTCTATTTGTCCTTTAAGTTCTTGTAGCCATTGATTGGAAGTAAGTCTTAGTTCATAATGAATTGGATTCTCTTTGTCCTTTAAGTTCTTTTGGCCGTCGATTGGAATCAAGTCTTAATCATTAAGGAATTGGTTTCTCTTTGTCCTTTAAGTTCTTTTGGCCATTGATTGGAATCAAGTCTTAATCATTAAGGAATTGGTTTCTATTTGTCTTTTAAGTTCTTTTGGCCATTGATTGGAATCAAGTCTTCATCATTAAGGAATTGCTTTATATTTGTCCTTTAATTTCTTTTGGCCGTTGATTGGAATCAAGTCTTAATCATTAAGGAATTGGATTCTCTTTGTCCTTTAATTTCTTTTGGCCATTGATTGGAAGTAAGTCCTAGTTCATAATCAATTGGATTCTCTTTGTCCTTTAAGTTCTTTTGGCCGTTGATTGGAGCCAAGTCTTAATCATTAAGGAATTGGTTTCTCTTTGTCCTTTAATTTCTTTTGGCCGTTGATTGGAATCAAGTCTTAATCATTAAGGAATTGGATTCTCTTTGTCCTTTAAGTTCTTTTGGCCATTGATTGGAATCAAATCCTAATCATTAAGAAATTGATTTCTATTTGTCCTTTAAGTTCTTTTGGCCATTGATTCGAAGTAAGTCTTAATCATAATGAATTGGATTCTCTTTGTCTTTTTAGTTCTTTTGGCCATTGATTGGAATCAAGTCTTAATCATTAAGGAATTGGTTTCTCTTTGTCCTTTAATTTCTTTTGGCCAATGATTGGAATCAAGTCTTAATCATTAAGGAATTGGTTACTCTTTGTCCTTCAAGTTCTTTTGGCAAATGATTGGAATCAAATCTTAATCATTAAGAAATTGATTTCTATTTGTCCTTTAAGCTCTTTTGGCCATTGATTCGAAGTAAGTCTTAGTTCATCATGAATTGGATTCTCTTTGTCTTTTAAGTTCTTTTGGCCATTGATTGGAATCAAGTCTTAATCATTATGGAATTGGTTTCTATTTGTCCTTTAAGTTCTTTTGGCCGTTGATTGGAATCAAGTCTTAATCATTAAGGAATTGGTTACTCTTTGTCCTTTAAGTTCTTTTGGCCATTGATTGGAATCAAGTCTTCATCATTAAGGAATTGGTTTCTATTTGTCCTTTAATTTCTTTTGGCCGTTGATTGGAATCAAGTCTTAATCATTAAGGAATTGGATTCTCTTTGTCCTTTAAGTTCTTTTGGCCATTGATTGGAATCAAGTCTTAATCATTGTGGAATTGGTTTCTCTTTGTCCTTTAATTTCTTTTGGCCAATGATTGGAATCAAGTCTTAATCATTAAGTATTTGGATTCTCTTTGTCCTTTAAGTTCTTTTGGCCATCGATTGGAATCAAATCCTAATCATTAAGAAATTGATTTCTATTTGTCGTTTAAGTTCTTTTGGCCATTGATTGGAATCAAGTCTTAATCATTCTGGAATTGGTTACACTTTGTCCTTTAAGTTCTTTTGGCCATTGATTGGAATCCAGTCTTAATCATTAAGGAATTGGTTTCTATTTGTCCTTTAATTTCTTTTGGCCAATGATTGGAATCAAGTCTTAATCATTAAGGAATTGGTTACTCTTTGTCCTTTAAGTTCTTTTGGCAAATGATTGGAATCAAATCTTAATCATTAAGAAATTGATTTCTATTTGTCCTTTAAGTTCTTTTGGCCATTGATTCGAAGTAAGTCTTAGTTCATCATGAATTGGATTCTCTTTGTCTTTTAAGTTCTTTTGGCCATTGATTGGAATCAAGTGTTAATCATTATGGAATTGGTTTCTGTTTGTCCTTTAAGTTCTTTTGGCCATTGATTGGAAGTAAGTCTTAGTTCATAATGAATTGGATTCTCTTTGTCCTTTAAGTTCTTTTGGCCGTTGATTGGAATCAAGTCTTAATCATTAAGGAATTGGATTCTCTTTGTCTTTTAAGTTATTTTGGCCAGTGATTGGAATCAAGTCTTAATCATTAAGGAATTGGTTTCTCGTTGTCCTTTAAGTTCTATTGGCCATTTATTCGAATCAAATCTTAATCATTAAGGAATTGGTTTCTATTTGCCCTTTAAGTTCTTTTGGCCATTGATTGGAAGTAAGTCTTAGTTCATAATGAATTAGATTCTCTTTGTCTTTTAAGTTCTTTTGGCCATTGATTGGAACCAAGTCTTAATCCTTAATGAATTGTTTTCCCTTTGTCCTTTTAGTTCTTTTGGCCAATGATTGGAATCAAGTCTTAATCATTAAGGAATTGGTTTCTATTTGTCCTTTAAGTTCTTTTGGCCATTGATTGGAAGTATGTCTTAGCTCATAATGAATTGGTTTCTCTTTGTCCTTTAATTTCTTTTGGCCATTGATTGGAACCAAGTCTTAATACATAATGAATTGTTTTCCCTTTGTCCTTTTAGTTCTTTTGGCCAGTGATTGGAATCAAGTCTTAAACATTAAGGAATTGGTTTCTATTTGTCCTTTAAGTTCTTTTGGTCATTGATTGGAAGTAAGTCTTAGTTCATAATGAATTGGATTCTCTTTGTCCTTTAAGTTCTTTTGGCCATTGATTGGAATCAAGTCTTAATCATTAAGGAATTGGATTCTCTTTGTCTTTTAAGTTATTTTGGCCATTGATTGGAATCAAGTCTTAATCATTAAAGAATTGGTTTCTCTTTGTCCTTTAAGTTCTTCTGGCTATTGATTGGAATCAAATCTTAATCATTAAGGAATTGGTTTCTATTTCTCCTTTAAGTTCTTTTGGTCATTGATTAGAAGTAAGTCTTAGTTCATAATCAATTAGATTCTCTTTGTCTTTTAAGTTCTTTTGGCCATTGATTGGAATCAAGTCTTAATCATTGTGGAATTGGTTTCTCTTTGTCTTTTAATTTCTTTTGGCCATTGATTGGAATCAAGTCTTAATCATTAAGGAATTGGTTACCCTTTGTCCTTTTCAGTTCTTTTCGCAAATGATTGGAATCAAATCTTAATCATTAAGAAATTGATTTCTATTTGTCCTTTAAGTTCTTTTGGCCATTGATTCGAAGTAAGTCTTAGTTCATCATGAATTGGATTCTCTTTGTCTTTTAAGTTCTTTTGGCCATTGATTGGAATCAAGTCTTAATCAATAAGGAATTGGTTTCTATTTGTCCTTTAAGTTCTTTTGGCCCTCGATTGGAATCAAGTCTTAATCATTAAGGAATTGGATTCTCTTTCTCTTTTGAGTTATTTTGGCCAGTGATTGGAATCAAGTCTTAAACATTAGGGAATTGGTTTCTCTTTGTCCTTTAAGTTCTTTTGGCCATTTATTGGAATCAAATCTTAATCATTAAGGAATTGGTTTCTATTTCTCCTTTAAGTTCTTTTGGTCATTGATTGGAAGTAAGTCTTAGTTCATAATCAATTAGATTCTCTTTGTCTTTTAAGTTCTTTTGGCCATTGATTGGAATCAAGTCTTAATCATTATGGAATTGGTTTCTCTTTGTCCTTTAATTTCTTGTGGCCAATGATTGGAATCAAGTCTTAATCATTAAGGAATTGGTTACTCTTTGTCCTTTAAGTTCTTTTGGCAAATGATTGGAATCAAATTTTAATCATTAAGAAATTGATTTCTATTTGTTCTTTAAGTTCTTTTGGCCGTTGATTGGAATCAGGTCTTTATCATTAAGGAATTGGATTCACTTTGTCTTTTATGTTCTTTTGGCCATTGATTGGAATCAAGTCTTAATCATTATGGAATTGGTTTCTCTTTGTCCTTTTATTTCTTTTGGCCAATGATTGGAATCAAGTCTTAATCATTAAGGAATTGGTTGCTCGTTGTCCTTTAAGTTCTTTTGGCAAATGATTGGAATCAAATTTTAATCATTAAGAAATTGCTTTCTATTTGTCCTTTAAGTTCTTTTGGCCGTTGATTGGAGTCAAGTCTTAATCATTAAGGAATTGGATTCACTTTGTCTTTTATGTTCTTTTGGCCATTGACTGGAATCAAGTCTTAATCATTAAAGAATTGGTTACTCTTTGTCCTTTAAGTTCTTTGGCAAATGATTGGAATCAAATCTTAATCATTAAGAAATTGATTTCTATTTGTCCTTTAAGTTCTTTTGGCCATTGATTCGAAGTAAGTCTTAGTTCATCATGAATTGGATTCTCTTTGTCTTTTAAGTTCTTTTGGCCATTGATTGGAATCAAGTCTTAATCATTATGGAATTGGTTTCTATTTGTCCTTTAAGTTCTTTTGGCCATTGATTCGAAGTAAGTCTTAGTTCATAATGAATTGGTTTCTCTCTTGTCCTTTAAGCTCTTTTGGCCATTGATTGGAATCGAGTCTTAATCATTAACGAATTGGATTCTCTGTCTTTTAAGTTATTTTGGCCATTGATTGGAATCAACTCTTAATCATTCTGGAATTGGTTACTCTTTGTCCTTTAAGTTCTTTTGGCAGATGATTGGAATCAAATCTTAATCATTAAGAAATTGATTTCTATTTGTCCTTTAAGCTCTTTTGGCCATTGATTCGAAGTAAGTCTTAGTTCATCATGAATTGGTTTCTCTTTGTCCTTTAAGTTTCTTTTGGCCATTGATTGGAATCAAGTCTTGATCAGTAAGGAATTGGTTTCTCTTTGTGCTTTAAATTGTTTTGGCCAATGATTGGAATCAAACCTTAATCATTAAGGAATTGGTTTCTATTTGTTCTTTAAGTTCTTTTGGCCATTGATTGGAAGTAAGTCTTAGTTCATCATGAATTGGATTCTCTTTGTCTTTTAAGTTCTTTTGGCCATTGATTGGAATCAAGTCTTAATCATTAAGGAATTGGTTTCTATTTGTCCTTTAAGTTCTTTTGGCCATTGATTGGAAGTAAGTCTTAGTTCATAATGAATTGGATTCTCTTTGTCCTTTAAGTTCTTTTGGCCATTGATTGGAATCAAGTCTTAATCATTAAGGAATTGGATTCTCTTTGTCTTTTAAGTTATTTTGGCCAGTGATTGGAATCAAGTCTTAATCATTAAGGAATTGGTTTCTCGTTGTCCTTTAAGTTCTATTGGCCATTTATTCGAATCAAATCTTAATCATTAAGGAATTGGTTTCTATTTGTCCTTTAAGTTCTTTTGGCCATTGATTGGAAGTAAGTCTTAGTTCATAATGAATTAGATTCTCTTTGTCTTTTAAGTTCTTTTGGCCATTGATTGGAACCAAGTCTTAATCCTTAATGAATTGTTTTCCCTTTGTCCTTTTAGTTCTTTTGGCCAATGATTGGAATCAAGTCTTAATCATTAAGGAATTGGTTTCTATTTGTCCTTTAAGTTCTTTTGGCCATTGATTGGAAGTATGTCTTAGCTCATAATGAATTGGTTTCTCTTTGTCCTTTAATTTCTTTTGGCCATTGATTGGAACCAAGTCTTAATACATAATGAATTGTTTTCCCTTTGTCCTTTTAGTTCTTTTGGCCAGTGATTGGAATCAAGTCTTAAACATTAAGGAATTGGTTTCTATTTGTCCTTTAAGTTCTTTTGATCATTGATTGGAAGTAAGTCTTAGTTCATAATGAATTGGATTCTCTTTGTCCTTTAAGTTCTTTTGGCCATTGATTGGAATCAAGTCTTAATCATTAAGGAATTGGATTCTCTTTGTCTTTTAAGTTATTTTGGCCATTGATTGGAATCAAGTCTTAATCATTAAAGAATTGGTTTCTCTTTGTCCTTTAAGTTCTTCTGGCTATTGATTGGAATCAAATCTTAATCATTAAGGAATTGGTTTCTATTTCTCCTTTAAGTTCTTTTGGTCATTGATTAGAAGTAAGATTTAATTCATAATCAATTTGATTCTCTTTGTCTTTTAAGTTCTTTTGGCCATTGATTGGAATCAAGTCTTAATCATTATGGAATTGGTTTCTATTTCTCCTTTAAGTTCTTTTGGCCATTGATTCGAAGTAAGTCTTTGTTCATAACGAATTGGTTTCTCTTTGTCCTTTAAGCTCTTTTGGCCGTTGATTGGAATCGAGTCTTAATCATTCTGGAATTGGTTTCTCTTTGTCCATTAATTTCTTTTGGCCAATGATTGGAATGAAGTCTTAATCATTAAGGAATTTGTTACTCTTTGTCCTTTAAGTTCTTTTGGCAAAAGATTGGAATCAAATTTTAATCATTAAGAAATTGATTTCTGTTTGTCATTTAAGTTCTTTTGGCCGTTGATTGGAATCAAGTCTTAATCATTAAGGAATTGCACTCACTTTGTCTTTTAAGTTCTTTTGGCCAATGATTTGAATCAAGTCTTAATCATTAAGGAATTGGTTACTCTTTGTCCTTTAAGTTCTTTTCGCAAATGATTGGAATCAAATCTTAATCATTAAGAAATTGATTTCTATTTGTCCTTTAAGTTCTTTTGGCCATTGATTCGAATTAAGTCTTAGTTCATCATGAATTGGATTCTCTTTGTCTTATAAGTTCTTTTGGCCATTGATTGGAATCAAGTCTTAATCAATAAGGAATTGGTTTCTATTTGTCCTTTAAGTTCTTTTGGCCATTGACTGGAAGTAAGTCTTAGTTCATAATGAATTGGATTCTCTTTGTCCTTTCAGTTCTTTTGGCCATTGATTGGAATCAAGTCTTAATCATTAAGGAATTGGATTCTCTTTGTCTTTTAAGTTATTTTGGCCAGTGATTGGAATCAAGTCTTAAACATTAGGGAATTGGTTTCTCTTTGTCCTTTAAGTTCCTTTGGCCATTTATTGGAATCAAATGTTAATCATTAAGGAATTGGTTTCTATTTCTCCTTTAAGTTCTTTTGCTCATTGATTGGAAGTAAGTCTTAGTTCATAAACAATTAGATTCTCTTTGTCTTTTAAGTTCTTTTGGCCATTGATTGGAATCAAGTCTTAATCATTATGGAATTGGTTTCTCTTTGTCCTTTAATTTCTTGTGGCCAATGATTGGAATCAAATTTTAATCATTAAGAAATTGATTTCTATTTGTCCTTTAAGTTCTTTTGGCCGTTGATTGGAATCAAGTCTTAATCATTAAGGAATTGGATTCACTTTGTCTTTTTTGTTCTTTTGGCCGTTGATTGGAATCAAGCCTTAATCATTAAGGAATTGGATTCTCTTTGTCTTTTAAGTTATTTTGGCCATTGATTGGAATCAAGTCTTAATCATTCTGGAATTGGTTACTCTTTGTCCTTTAAGTTCTTTTGGCAAATGATTGGAATCAAATCTCAATCATTAAGAAATTGATTTCTATTTGTCCTTTAAGCTCTTTTGGCCATTGATTCGAAGTAAGTCTTAGTTCATGATGAATTGGTTTCTCTTTGTCCTTTTATTTCTTTTGGCCAATGATTGGAATCAAGTCTTAATCATTAAGGAATTGGTTGCTCGTTGTCCTTTAAGTTCTTTTGGGAAATGATTGGAATCAAATTTTAATCATTAAGAAATTGATTTCTATTTGTCCTTTAAGTTCTTTTGGCCGTTGATTGGAATCAAGTCTTAATCAATAAGGAATTGGATTCACTTTGTCTTTTAAGTTCTTTTGGCCATTGATTGGAATCAAGTCTTAATCATTAGGGAATTGGTTACTCTTTGTCCATTAAGTTCTTTTGGCCATTGATTGGAAGTAAGTCTTAGTTCATAATGAATTAGATTCTCTTTGTCTTTTAAGTTCTTTTGGCCATTGATTGGAATCAAGTGTTAATCATTAAGGAATTGGTTTATATTTGTCCTTTAAGTTCTTTTGGCCATTGATTGGAAGTAAGTCTTAGTTCATAATGAATTGCATTCTCTCTGTCCTTTAAGTCCTTTTGGCCGTTGATTGGAATCAAGTCTTAATCATTAAGGAATTGGATTCTCTTTGTCTTTTAAGTTATTTTGGCCATTGATTGTAATCAAGTCTTAATCATTAAGGAATTGGATTCACTTTGTCCTTTAAGTTCTTTTGGCAAATGATTGGAATCAAATCTTAATCATTAAGAAATTGATTTCTATTTGTCCTTTAAGCTCTTTTGGCCATTAATTCGAAGTAAGTCTTAGCTCATGAAGAATTGGTTTCTCTTTGTCCTTTAAGTTTCTTTTGGCCATTGATTGGAATCAAGTCTTGATCATTAAGGAATTGGTTTCTCTTTGTCCTTTATATTCTTTTGGCCAATGATTGGAATCAAACCTTAATCATTAAGGAATTGGTTTCTATTTGTTATTTAAGTTCTTTTGGCCATTGATTGGAAGTAAGTCTTAGTTCATCATGAATTGGATTCTCTTTGTCTTTTAAGTTCTTTTGGCCATCGATTGGAATCAGGTCTTAATCATTAAGGAATTGGTTTCTATTTGTCCTTTAAGTTCTTTTGGCCATTGATTGGAAGTAAGTCTTAGTTCATAATGAATTGGATTCTCTTTGTCCTTTAAGTTCTTTTGGCCGTTGATTGGAATCAAGTCTTAATCATTAAGGAATTGGATTCTCTTTGTCTTTTAAGTTATTTTGGCCAGTGATTGGAATCAAGTCTTAATCATTAAGGAATTGGTTTCTCGTTGTCCTTTAAGTTCTATTGGCCAGTTATTGGAATCAAGTCTTAAGCATTAAGGAATTGGTTTCTATCTGTCCTTTAAGTTCTTTTGGCCATTGATTGGAAGTAAGTCTTAGTTCATAATGAATTAGATTCTCTTTGTCTTTTAAGTTCTTTTGGCCATTGATTGGAACCAAGTCTTAATCCTTAATGAATTGTTTTCCCTTTGTCCTTTTAGTTCTTTTGGCCAATGATTGGAATCAAGTCTTAATCATTAAGGAATTGGTTACTCTTTGTCCTTTAAGTTCTTTTGGCCATTGATTGGAAGTATGTCTTAGCTCATAATGAATTGGTTTCTCTTTGTCCTTTAATTTCTTTTGGCCATTGATTGGAACCAAGTCTTAATACATAATGAATTGTTTTCCCTTTGTCCTTTTAGTTCTTTTGGCCATTGATTGGAATCAAGTCTTAATCAATAAGGAATTGGTTTCTATTTGTCCTTTAAGTTCTTTTGGCCATTGACTGGAAGTAAGTCTTAGTTCATAATGAATTGGATTCTCTTTGTCCTTTAAGTTCTTTTGGCCGTTGATTGGAATCAAGTCTTAATCATTAAGGAATTGGATTCTCTTTATCTTTTAAGTTATTTTGGGCATTGATTGGAATCAAGTCTTAATCATTAAAGAATTGGTTTCTCTTTGTCCTTTAAGTTCTTCTGGCTATTGATTGGAATCAAATCTTAATCATTAAGGAATTGGTTTCTATTTCTCTTTTAAGTTCTTTTGGTCATTGATTAGAAGTAAGTCTTAGTTCATAATCAATTAGATTCTCTTTGTCTTTTAAGTTCTTTTGGCCATTGATTGGAATCAAGTCTTAATCATTATGGAATTGGTTTCTCTTTGTCCTTTAATTTCTTTTGGCCAATGATTGGAATCAAGTCTTAATCATTAAGGAATTGGTTACTCTTTGTCCTTTAAGTTCTTTTGGCAAATGATTGGAATCAAATTTTAATCATTAAGAAATTGATTTCTATTTGTCATTTAAGTTCTTTTGGCCGTTGATTGGAATCAAGTCTTAATCATTAAGGAATTGGATTCACTTTGTCTTTTAAGTTCTTTTGGCCATTGATTGGAATCAAGTCTTAATCATTAAGGAATTGGTTACTCTTTGTCCTTTAAGTTCTTTTGGCCATTGATTGGAATCAAGTCTTAATCATTAAAGAATTGGTTTTCTCTTTGTCCTTTAAGTTCTTCTGGCTATTGATTGGAATCAAATCTTAATCATTAAGGAATTGGTTTCTATTTCTCCTTTAAGTTCTTTTGGTCATTGATTGGAAGTAAGTCTTAATTCATAATCAATTAGATTCTCTTTGTCTTTTAAGTTCTTTTGGCCATTGATTGGAATCAAGTCTTAATCATTATGGAATTGGTTTCTCTTTGTCCTTTAATTTCTGGTGGCCAATGATTGGAATCAAGTCTTAATCATTAAGGAATTGGTTACTCTTTGTCCTTTAAGTTCTTTTGGCAAATGATTGGAATCAAATTTTAATCATTAAGAAATCGATTTCTATTTGTCCTTGAAGTTCTTTTGGCCGTTGATTGGAATCAAGTCTTAATCATTAAGCAATTGGATTCACTTTGTCTTTTAAGTTCTTTTGGCCGTTGATTGGAATCAAGTCTTAATCATTAAGGAATTGGTTACTCTTTGTCCTTTAAGTTCTTTTCGCAAATGATTGGAATCAAATCTTAATCATTAAGAAATTGATTTCTATTTGTCCTTTAAGTTCTTTTGGTCATTGATTCGAAGTAAGTCTTAGTTCATCATGAATTAGATTCTCTTTGTCTTTTAAGTTCTTTTGGCCATTGATTGGAATGAAGTCTTAATCAATAAAGTCTTAATCAATAAGGAATTGGTTTCTATTTGTCCTTTAAGTTCTTTTGGCCATTGAATGGAAGCAAGTCTTAGTTCATAACGAATTGAATTCTCTTTGGCCTTTAAGTTCTTTTGGCCGTTGATTGGAATCAAGTCTTAATCATTAAGAAATTGGATTCTCTTTCTCTTTAAAGTTATTTTGGCCAGTGATTGGAATCAAGTCTTAAACATTAGGGAATTGGTTGCTCTTTGTCCTTTAAGTTCTTTTGGCCATTTATTGGAATCAAATCTTAATCATTAAGGAATTGGTTTCTATTTCTCCTTTAAGTTCTTTTGGTCATTGATTGGAAGAAAGTCTTAGTTCATAATCAATTCGATTCTCTTTGTCTTTTAAGTTCTTTTGGCCATTGATTGGAATCAAGTCTTAATCATTATGGAATTGGTTTCTCTTTGTCCTTTAATTTCTTGTGGCCAATGATTGGAATCAAGTCTTAATCATTAAGGAATTGGTTACTCTTTGTCCTTTAAGTTCTTTTGGCAAATGATTGGAATCAAATTTTAATCATTAAGAAATTGATTTCTATTTGTCCTTTAAGTTCGTTTGGCCATTGATTGGAAGTATGTCTTAACTCATAATGAATTGGTTTCTCTTTGTCCTTCAATTTCTTTTGGCCATTGATTGGAACCAAGTCTTAATACATAATGAATTGTTTTCCCTTTGTCCTTTTAGTTCTTTTGGCCAGTGATTGGAATCAAGTCTTAAACATTAAGGAATTGGTTTCTATTTGTCCTTTAAGTTCTTTTGGTCATTGATTGCAAGTAAGTCTTAGTTCATAATGAATTGGATTCTCTTTGTCCTTTAAGTTCTTTTGGCCATTGATTGGAATCAAGTCTTGATCATTAAGGAATTGGTTTCTCTTTGTCCTTTATATTCTTTTGGCCAATGATTGGAATCAAACCTTAATCATTAAGGAATTGGTTTCTATTTGTTATTTAAGTTCTTTTGGCCATTGATTGGAAGTAAGTCTTAGTTCATCATGAATTGGATTCTCTTAGTCTTTTAAGTTCTTTTGGCCATCGATTGGAATCAAGTCTTAATCATTAAGGAATTGGTTTCTATTTGTCCTTTAAGTTCTTTTGGCCATTGATTGGAAGTAAGTCTTAGTTCATAATGAATTGGATTCTCTTTGTCCTTTAAGTTCTTTTGGCCATTGATTGGAATCAAGTCTTAATCATTAAGGAATTGGATTCTCTTTGTCTTTTAAGTTATTTTGGCCATTGATTGGAATCAAGTCTTAATCATTAAGGAATTGGTTTCTATTTGTCCTTTAAGTTCTATTGGCCATTTATTGGAATCAAATCTTAATCATTAAGGAATTGGTTTCTATTTGTCCTTTAAGTTCTTTTGGCCATTGATTGGAAGTAAGTCTTAGTTCATAATGAATTAGATTCTCTTTGTCTTTTAAGTTCTTTTGGCCATTGATTGGAACCAAGTCTTAATCATTAATGAATTGTATTCGCTTTGTCCTTTTAGTTCTTTTGGCCAATGATTGGAATCAAGTCTTAATCATTAAGGAATTGGTTTCTATTTGTCCTTTAAGTTCTTTTGGCCATTGATTGGAATCAAGTCTTAGCTCATAATGAATTAGTTTCTCTTTGTCCATTAATTTCTTTTGGCCATTGATTTGAACCAAGTCTCAATACATAATGAATTCTTTTCCCTTTGTCCTTTTTGTTCTTTTGGCCAGTGATTGGAATCAAGTCTTAATCATTAAGGAATTGGTTTCTATTTGTCCTTTAAGTTCTTTTGGTCATTGATTGGAAGTAAGTCTTAGTTCATAATGAATTGGATTCTCTTTGTCCTTTAAGTTCTTTTGGCCATTGATTGGAATCAAGTCTTAATCATTAAGGAATTGGATTCTCTTTGTCTTTTAAGTTATTTTGGCCATTGATTGGAATCAAGTCTTAATCATTAAAGAATTGGTTTCTCTTTGTCCTTTAAGTTCTTTTGGGCATTTATTGGAATCAAATGTTAATCATTAAGGAATTGGTTTCTATTTCTCCTTTAAGTTCTTTTGGTCATTGATTGGAAGTAAGTCTTAGTTCATAATCAATTAGATTCTCTTTGTCTTTTAAGTTCTTTTGGCCATTGATTGGAATCAAGTCTTAATCATTATGGAATTGGTTTCTCTTTGTCCTTTAATTTCTTTTGGCCAATGATTGGAATCAAGTCTTAATCATTAAGGAATTGGTTACTCTTTGTCCTTTAAGTTCTTTTGGCAAATGATTGGAATCAAATTTTAATCATTAAGAAATTGATTTCTATTTGTCCTTTAAGTTCTTTTGGCCGTTGATTGGAATCAAGTCTTAATCATTAAGCAATTGGATTCATTTTGTCTTTTAAGTTCTTTTGGCCATTGATTGGAATCAAGTCTTAATCATTAAGGAATTGGTTACTCTTTGTCCTTTAAGTTCTTTTCGCAAATGATTGGAATCAAATCTTAATCATTAAGAAATTGATTTCTATTTGTCCTTTAAGTTCTTTTGGTCATTGATTCGAAGTAAGTCTTAGTTCATCATGAATTGGATTCTCTTTGTCTTTTAAGTTCTTTTGGCCATTGATTGGAATCAAGTCTTAATCAATAAGTCTTAATCAATAAGGAATTGGTTTCTATTTGTCCTTTAAGTTCTTTTGGCCATTGATTGGAAGTAAGTCTTAGTTCATAATGAATTGGATTCTCTTTGTCCTTTAAGTTCTTTTGGCCGTTGATTGGAATCAAGTCTTAATCATTAAGGAATTGGATTCTCTTTGTCTTTTAAGTTATTTTGGCCAGTGATTGGAATCAAGTCTTAATCATTAAGGAATTGGTTTCTCTTTGTCCTTTAAGTTCTTTTGGCCATTTATTGGAATCAAATCTTAATCATTAAGGAATTGGTTTCTATTTCTCCTTTAAGTTCTTTTGGTCATTGATTGGAAGTAAGTCTTAGTTCATAATCAATTAGATTCTCTTTGTCTTTTAAGTTCTTTTGGCCATTGATTGGAATCAAGTCTTAATCATTATGGAATTGGTTTCTCTTTGTCCTTTAATTTCTTTTGGCCAATGATTGGAATCAAGTCTTAATCATTAAGGAATTGGTTACTCTTTGTGCTTTAAGTTCTTTTGGCAAATGATTAGAATCAAATTTTAACCATTAAGAAATTGATTTCTATTTGTCCTTTAAGTTCTTTTGGCCGTTGATTGGAATCAAGTCTTAATCATTAAGCAATTGGATTCACTTTGTCTTTTAAGTTCTTTTGGCCGTTGATTGGAATCAAGTCTTAATCATTAAGGAATTGGTTACTCTTTGTCCTTTAAGTTCTTTTCGCAAATGATTGGAATCAAATCTTAATCATTAAGAAATTGATTTCTATTTGTCCTTTAAGTTCTTTTAGCCATTGATTCGAAGTAAGTCTTAGTTCATCATGAACTAGATTCTCTTTGTCTTTTAAGTTCTTTTGGCCATTGATTGGAATCAAGTCTTCATCATTAAGGAATTGGTTTCTATTTGTCCTTTAATTTCTTTTGGCCGTTGATTGGAATCAAGTCTTAGTTCATAACGAATTGAATTCTCTTTGGCCTTTAAGTTCTTTTGGCCGTTGATTGGAATCAAGTCTTAATCATTAAGGAATTGGATTCTCTTTCTCTTTAAAGTTATTTTGGCCAGTGATTGGAATCAAGTCTTAAACATTAGGGAATTGGTTTCTCTTTGTCCTTTAAGTTCTTTTGGCCATTTATTGGAATCAAATCTTAATCATTAAGGAATTGGTTTCTATTTCTCCTTTAAGTTCTTTTGGTCATTGATTGGAAGAAAGTCTTAGTTCATAATCAATTCGATTCTCTTTGTCTTTTAAGTTCTTTTGGCCATTGATTGGAATCAAGTCTTAATCATTATGGAATTGGTTTCTCTTTGTCCTTTAATTTCTTGTGGCCAATGATTGGAATCAAGTCTTAATCATTAAGGAATTGGTTACTCTTTGTCCTTTAAGTTCTTTTGGCAAATGATTGGAATCAAATTTTAATCATTAAGAAATTGATTTCTATTTGTCCTTTAAGTTCGTTTGGCCATTGATTGGAAGTATGTCTTAACTCATAATGAATTGGTTTCTCTTTGTCCTTCAATTTCTTTTGGCCATTGATTGGAACCAAGTCTTCACCCTTAATGAATTGTTTTCCCTTTGTCCTTTTAGTTCTTTTGGCCAGTGATTGGAATCAAGTCTTAAACATTAAGGAATTGGTTTCTATTTGTCCTTTAAGTTCTTTTGGTCATTGATTGCAAGTAAGTCTTAGTTCATAATGAATTGGATTCTCTTTGTCCTTTAAGTTCTTTTGGCCATTGATTGGAATCAAGTCTTAATCATTAAGGAATTGGATTCTCTTTATCTTTTAAGTTATTTTGGCCATTGATTGGAATCAAGTCTTAATCATTAAAGAATTGGTTTCTCCTTGTCCTTTAAGTTCTTCTGGCTATTGATTGGAATCAAATCTTAATCATTAAGGAATTGGTTTCTATTTCTCCTTTAAGTTCTTTTGGTCATTAATTAGAAGTAAGTTAGTTCATAATCAATTAGATTCTTTTTGTCTTTTAAGTTCTTTTGGCCATTGATTGGAATCAAGTCTTAATCATTATGGAATTGGTTTCTCTTTGTCCTTTAATTTCTTTTGGCCAATGATTGGAATCAAGTCTTAATCATTAAGGAATTGGTTACTCTTTGTCCTTTAAGTTCTTTTGGCAAATGATTGGAATCAAATTTTAATCATTAAGAAATTGATTTCTATTTGTCCTTTAAGTTCTTTTGGCCATTGATTGGAATCAAGTCTTAATCATTCTGCAATTGGATTCACTTTGTCTTTTAAGTTCTTTTGGCCATTGATTTTAATCAAGTCTTAATCATTAAGGAATTGGTTACTCTTTGTCCTTTAAGTTCTTTTCGCAAATGATTGGAATCAAATCTTAATCATTAAGAAATTGATTTCTATTTGTCCTTTAAGTTCTTTTGGCCATTGATTCGAAGTAAGTCTTAGTTCATCATGAATTGGATTCTCTTTCTCTTTTAAGTTCTTTTGGCCTTTGATTGGAATCAAGTCTTAATCAATAAGTCTTAATCAATAAGGAAATGGTTTCTATTTGTCCTTTAAGTTCTTTTGGCCATTGATTGGAAGCAAGTCTTAGTTCATAATGAATTGGATTCTCTTTGTCCTTTAAGTTCTTTTGGCCGTTGATTGGAATCAAGTCTTAATCATTAAGGAATTGGATTCTCTTTCTCTTTTAAGTTATTTTGGCCAGTGATTGGAATCAAGTCTTCAACATTAGGGAATTGGTTTCTCTTTGTCCTTAAGTTGTTTTGGCCATTTATTGGAATCAAGTCTTAATCATTAAGGAATTGGTTTCTATTTCTCCTTTAAGTTCTTTTGGTCATTAATTAGAAGTAAGTTAGTTCATAATCAATTAGATTCTTTTTGCCTTTTAAGTTCTTTTGGCCATTGATTGGAATCAAGTCTTAATCGTTAAGGAATTGGATTCTCTTTGTCTTTGAAGTTCTTTCGGCCAATGATTGGAATCAAGTCTTAATCCTTAATGAATTGGTTTCTCTTTGTCCTTTATTTTCTATTGGCCAAAGATTGGAATCAAGTCTTAATCATTATGTAATTGGTTTCTATTTGTCCTTTTAGTTCTTTTGGCCAGTGATTGGAATCAAGTCTTAAACATTAAGGAATTGGTTTCTATTTGTCCTTTAAGTTCTTTTGGTCATTGATTGCAAGTAAGTCTTAGTTCATAATGAATTGGATTCTCTGTCCTTTAAGTTCTTTTGGCCATTGATTGGAATCAAGTCTTAATCATTAAGGAATTGGATTCTCTTTCTCGTTTAAGTTATTTTGGCCATTGATTGGAATCAAGTATTAATCATTAAGGAATTGGTTTCTCTTTGTCCTTTAAGTTCTTCTGGCTATTGATTGGAATCAAATCTTAATCATTAAAGAATTGGTTTCTCTTTGTTCTTTAAGTTCTTCTGGCTATTGATTAGAAGTAAGTTAGTTCATAATCAATTAGATTCTTTTTGTCTTTTAAGTTCTTTTGGCCATTGATTGGAATCAAGTCTTAATCATTATGGAATTGGTTTCTCATTGTCCTTTAATTTCTTTTGGCCAATGATTGGAATCAAGTCTTAATCATTAAGGAATTGGTTACTCTTTGTCCTTTAAGTTCTTTTGGCAAATGATTGGAATCAAATTTTAATCATTAAGAAATTGATTTCTATTTGTCCTTTAAGTTCTTTTGGCCGTTGATTGGAATCAAGTCTTAATCATTATGCAATTGGATTCACTTTGTCTTTTAAGTTCTTTTGGCCATTGATTTTAATCAAGTCTTAATCATTAAGGAATTGGTTACTCTTTGTCCTTTAAGTTCTTTTCGCAAATGATTGGAATCAAATCTTAATCATTAAGAAATTGATTTCTATTTGTCCGTTAAGTTCTTTTGGCCATTGATTCGAAGTAAGTCTTAGTTCATCATGAATTGGATTCTCTTTCTCTTTTAAGTTCTTTTGGCCTTTGATTGGAATCAAGTCTTAATCAATAAGTCTTAATCAATAAGGAAATGGTTTCTATTTGTCCTTTAAGTTCTTTTGGCCATTGATTGGAAGCAAGTCTTAGTTCATAATGAATTGGATTCTCTTTGTCCTTTAAGTTCTTTTGGCCGTTGATTGGAATCAAGTCTTAATCATTAAGGAATTGGATTCTCTTTCTCTTTTAAGTTATTTTGGCCAGTGATTGGAATCGAGTTTTAATCATTATGGAATTGGTTTCTCTTTGTCCTTTAATTTCTTTTGGCCAATGATTGGAATCAAATCTTAATCATTAAGGAATTGGTTTCTATTTCTCCTTTAAGTTCTTTTGGTCATTGATTGGAAGTAAGTCTTAGTTCATAATCAATTAGATTCTCTTTGTCTTTTAAGTTCTTTTGGCCATTGATTGGAATCAAGTCTTAATCATTGTGGAATTGGTTTCTCTTTGTCCTTTAATTTCTTTTGGCCAATGATTGGAATCAAGTCTTAATCATTAAGGAATTGGTTACTCTTTGTCCTTTAAGTTCTTTTGGCAAATGATTGGAATCAAATCTTAATCATTAAGAAATTGATTTCTATTTGTCCTTTAAGCTCTTTTGGCCATTGATTCGAAGTAAGTCTTAACTCATAATGAATTGGATTCTCTTTGTCCTTTAAGCTCTTTAGGCCATTGATTCGAAGTAAGTCTTAGTTCATCATGAACTGGATTCTCTTTGTCTTTTTAGTTCTTTTGGCCATTGATTGGAATCAAGTCTTCATCATTAAGGAATTGCTTTATATTTGTCCTTTAATTTCTTTTGGCCGTTGATTGGAATCAAGTCTTAATCATTAAGGAATTGGATTCTCTTTGTCCTTTAAGTTCTTTTGGCCATTGATTGGAATCAAGTCTTAATCATTAAGGAATTGGATTCTCTTTGTCTTTTAAGTTCTTTTGGCCATTGATTGGAATCAAGTCTTAATCATTGTGGAATTGGTTTCTCTTTGTCCTTTAATTTCTTTTGGCCAATGATTGGAATCAAGTCTTAATCATTAAGGAATTGGTTTCCATTTCTCCTTTAAGTTCTTTTGGCCATTGATTCGAAGTAAGTCTTAGTTCATCATGAATTGGATTCTCTTTGTCTTTTAAGTTCTTTTGGCCATTGATTGGAATCATGTTTTGATCATTAAGGAATTGGTTTCTCTTTGTCCTTTAATTTCTTTTGGCCAATGATTGGAATCAAGTCTTAATCATTAAGGAATTGGATTCTCTTTGTCCTTTAAGTTCTTTTGGCCATTGATTGGAATCAAATCCTAATCATTAAGAAATTGATTTCTATTTGTCCTTTAAGTTCTTTTGGCCGTTGATTGGAATCAAGTCTTAATCATTAAGGAATTGGTTACTCTTTGTCCTTTAAGTTCTTTTGGCCGTTGATTGGAATCAAGTCTTAATCATTAAGGAATTGGTTACTCTTTGTCCTTTAAGTTCTTTTGGCCATTGATTGGAATCAAATCCTAATCATTAAGAAATTGATTTCTATTTGTCCTTTAAGTTCTTTTGGCCATTGATTCGAAGTAAGTCTTAGTTCATCATGAATTGGATTCTCTTTGTCTTTTAAGTTCTTTTGGCCATTGATTGGAATCAAGTCTTAATCAATAAGTCTTCATCATTAAGGAATTGGTTTCTATTTGTCCTTTAATTTCTTTTGGCCGTTGATTGGAATCAAGTCTTAATCATTAAGTATTTGGATTCTCTTTGTCCTTTAAGTTCTTTTGGCCATCGATTGGAATCAAATCCTAATCATTAAGGAATTGGTTTCTCTTTGTCTTTTAAGTTCTTTTGGCCATTGATTGGAATCAAGTCTTCATCATTAAGGAATTGGTTTCTATTTGTCCTTTAATTTCTTTTGGCCGTTGATTGGAATCAAGTCTTAGTTCATAATCAATTGGTTTCTTTGTCCAATAAGATCTTTTGGCCATTGATTGGAATCAAGTCTTAATCATTAAGGAATTGGATTCTCTTTGTCTTTGAAGTTCTTTCAGCCATTGATTGGAATCAAGTCTTAATCCTTAATGAATTGGTTTCTCTTTGTCCTTTAATTTCTTTTGGCCATTGATTGGAATCAAGTCTTAATCATTAAGGAATTGGATTCTCTTTGTCCTTTAAGTTCTTTTGGCCATTGATTGGAATCAAATCCTAATCATTAAGAAATTGATTTCTATTTGTCCTTTAAGTTCTTTTGGCCATTGATTCGAAGTAAGTCTTAGTTCATTAAGGAATTGGATTCACTTTATCTTTTAAGTTCTTTTGGCCATTGATTGGAATCAAGTCTTAATCATTAAGGAATTGGATTCTCTTTGTCTTTTAAGTTATTTTGGCCATTGATTGGAATCAAGTCTTAATCATTAAAGAATTGGTTTCTCTTTGTCCTTTAAGTTCTTCTGGCTATTGATTGGAATCAAATCTTAATCATTAAGGAATTGGTTTCTATTTCTCCTTTAAGTTCTTTTGGTCATTCATTGGAAGTAAGTCTTAGTTCATAATCAATTAGATTCTCTTTGTCTTTTAAGTTCTTTTGGCCATTGATTGGAATCAAGTCTTAATCATTATGGAATTGGTTTCCCTTTGTCCTTTTATTTCTTTTGGCCAATGATTGGAATCAAGTCTCAATCATTAAGGAATCGGTTGCTCTTTGTCCTTTAAGTTCTTTTGGAAAATGATTGGAATCAAATTTTACTCATTAAGAAATTGATTTCTATTTGTCCTTCAAGTTCTTTTGGCCGTTGATTGCAATCAAGTCTTAATCATTAAGGAATTGGATTCACTTTATCTTTTAAGTTCTTTTGGCCAGTGATTGGAATCAAATCCTAATCATTAAGGAATTGGTTTCTCTTTGTCCTTTAAGTTCTTTTGGCAAATGATTGGAATCAAATCATAATCATTAAGAAATTGATTTGTATTTGTCCTTTAAGTTGTTTTGGCCATTGATTCGAAGTAAGTCTTAGTTCATCATGAATTGGATTCTCTTTGTCTTTTATGTTCTTTTGGCCATTGATTGGAATCAAGTGTTAATCATTATGGAATTGGTTTCTGTTTGTCCTTTAAGTTCTTTTGGCCATTGATTGGAAGTAAGTCTTAGTTCATCATGAATTGGATTCTCTTTGTCCTTTAAGTTCGTTTGTCCGTTGATTGGAATCAAGTCTTAATCATTAAGGAATTGGATTCTCTTTGTCTCTTAAGTTATTTTGGCCAGTGATTGGAATCAAGTTTTAATCATTAAGGAATTGGTTTCTCGTTCTCCTTTAAGTTCTATTGGCCATTTATTCGAATCAAATCTTAATCATTAAGGAATTGGTTTCTATTTGCCCTTTAAGTTCTTTTGGCCATTGATTGGAAGTAAGTCTTGATCACTAAGGAATTTGTTTCTCTTTCTCCTCTAAGTTCTTTTGGCCATTGATTGGAACCAAGTCTTAATCCTTAATGAATTGTTTTCCCTTTGTCCTTTTAGTTCTTTTGGCCAATGATTGGAATCAAGTCTTAATCATTAAGGAATTGGTTACTCTTTGTCCTTTAAGTTCCTTTCGCAAATGATTGGAATCAAATCTTTATCTTTAAGAAATTGATTTCTATTTGTCCTTTAAGTTATTTTGACCATTGATTCGAAGTAAGTCTTAGTTCATCATGAATTGGATTCTCTTTGTCTTATAAGTTCTTTTGGCCATTGATTGGAATCAAGTCTTAATCAATAAGTCTTAATCAATAAGGAATTGGTTTCTATTTGTCCTTTAAGTTCTTTTGGCCATTGACTGGAAGTAAGTCTTAGTTCATAATGAATTGGATTCTCTTTGTCCTTTAAGTTCTTTTGGCCGTTGATTGGAATCAAGTCTTAATCATTAAGGAATTGGATTCTCTTTCACTTTTAAGTTATTTTGGCCAGTGATTGGAATCAAGTCTTAAACATTAGGGAATTGGTTTCTCTTTGTCCTTTAAGTTCCTTTGGCCATTTATTGGAATCAAATGTTAATCATTAAGGAATTGGTTTCTATTTCTCCTTTAAGTTCTTTTGGTCATTGATTGGAAGTAAGTCTTAGTTCATAATCAATTAGATTCTCTTTGTCTTTTAAGTTCTTTTGGCCATTGATTGGAATCAAGTCTTAATCATTATGCAATTGGTTTCTCTTTGTCCTTTAATTTCTTGTGGCCAATGATTGGAATCAAGTCTTAATCATTAAGGAATTGGTTACTCTTTGTCGTTTAAGTTCTTTTGGCAAATGATTGGAATCAAATTTTAATCATTAAGAAATTGATTTCTATTTGTCTTTTAAGTTCTTTTGGCCGTTGATTGGAATCAAGTCTTAGTCATTAAGGAATTCGATTCACTTTGTCTTTTAAGTTCTTTTGGCCGTTGATTGGAATCAAGTCTTAATCATTAAGGAATTGGATTCTCTTTGTCTTTTAAGTTATTTTGTCCATTAAATGGAATCAAGTCTTAATCATTAAAGAATTGGTTTCTCTTTGTCCTTTAAGTTCTTCTGGCTATTGATTGGAATCAAATCTTAATCATTAAGGAATTGGTTTCTATTTCTCCTTTAAGTTCTTTTGGTCATTGATTGGAAGTAAGTCTTAGTTCATAATCAATTAGTTTCTCTTTGTCTTTTAAGTTCTTTTGGCCATTGATTGGAATCCAGTCTTAATCATTATGGAATTGGTTTCTATTTGTCCTTTATATTCTTTTGGCCAATGATTGGAATCAAACGTTAATCATTAAGGAATTGGTTTCTATTTGTTCTTTAAGTTCTTTTGGCCATTGATTGCAAGTAAGTCTTAGTTCATCATGAATTGGATTCTCTTTGTCTTTTTAGTTCTTTTGGCCATCGATTGCAATCAGGTCTTAATCATTAAGGAATTGGTTTCTATTTGTCCTTTAAGTTCTTTTGGCCATTGATTGGAAGTAAGTCTCAGTTCACAATGAATTGGATTCTCTTTGTCCTTTAAGTTCTTTTGGCCGTTGATTGGAATCAAGTGTTAATCATTAAGGAGTTGGATTCTCTTTGTCTTATTAGTTATTTTGGCCAGTGATTGGAATCAAGTCTGAATCATTAAGGAATTGGTTTCTCGTTGTCCTTTAAGTTCTACTGGCCATTTATTGGAATCAAATCTTAATCATTAAGGAATTGGTTTCTATTTGTCCTTTAAGTTCTTTTGGCCATTGATTGGAAGTAAGTCTTAGTTCATAATGAATTGGATTCTCTTTGTCTTTTAAGTTCTTTTGGCCATTGATTAGAACCAAGTCTTAATCCTTAATGAATTGTTTTCCTTTTCTCCTTTTAGTTCTTTTGGCCAGTGATTGGAATCAAGTCTTAATCATTAAGGAATTGGTTACTCTTTGTCTTTTAAGTTCTTTTGGCCATTGATTGGAATCAAGTCTTCATCATTAAGGAATTGGTTTCTATTTGTCCTTTAATTTCTTTTGGCCGTTGATTGGAATCAAGTCTTAATCATTAAGTAATTGGATTCTCTTTGTCCTTTAAGTTCTTTTGGCCATTTATTTGAATCAAATCTTAATCATTAAGGAATTGGTTTCTATTTGTCCTTTAAGTTCTTTTGGCCATTGATTGGAAGTAAGTCTTAGTTCATAATGAATTGGATTCTCTTTGTCCTTTAATTTCTTTTGGCCGTTGATTGGAATCAAGTCTTAATCATTAAGGAATTGGATTCTCTTTGTCCTTTAAGTTCTTTTGGCCATTGATTGGAATCAAGTCTTAATCATTAAGGAATTGGATTCTCTTTGTCCTTTAAGTTCTTTTGGCCATCGATTGGAATCAAATCCTAATCATTAAGAAATTGATTTCTATTTGTCCTTTAAGTTCTTTTGGCCATTGATTCGAAGTAAGTCTTAGTTCATCATGAATTGGATTCTCTTTGTCTTTTAAGTTCTTTTGGCCATTGATTGGAATCAAGTCTTAATCATTGTGGAATTGGTTTCTCTTTGTCCTTTAATTTCTTTTGGCCAATGATTGGAATCAAGTCTTAATCATTAAGGAATTGGTTACTCTTTGTCCTTTAAGTTCTTTTGGCAAATGATTGGAATCAAATCTTAATCATTAAGAAATTGATTTCTATTTGTCCTTTAAGCTCTTTTGGCCATTGATTCGAAGTAAGTCTTAATCATTAAGGAATTGGATTCTCTTTGTCTTTTAAGTTCTTTTGGCCATTGATTGGAATCAAGTCTTAATCATTAAGGAATTGGATTCTCTTTGTCCTTTAAGTTCTTTTGGCCATTGATTGGAATCAAATCCTAATCATTAAGAAATTGATTTCTATTTGTCCTTTAAGTTCTTTTGGCCATTGATTCGAAGTAAGTCTTAGTTCATCATGAATTGGATTCTCTTTGTCTTTTAAGTTCTTTTGGCCATTGATTGGAATCAAGTCTTAATCAATAAGTCTTAATCATTAAGAAATTGCTTTCGATTTGTCCTTTAAGTTCTTTTGGCCATTGATTGGAAGCAAGTCTTAGTTCATAATGAATTGGATTCTCTTTGTCTTTTAAGTTCTTTTGGCCGTTGATTGGAATCAAGTCTTAATCATTAAGGAATTGGATTCTCTTTGTCTTTTAAGTTATTTTGGCCATTGATTGGAATCAAGTCTTAATCATTAAAGAATTGGTTTCTCTTTGTCCTTTAAGTTCTTTTGGCCATTGATTGGAATCAAATCTTAATCATTAAGGAATTGGTTTCTATTTCTCCTTTAAGTTCTTTTGGTCATTGATTGGAAGTAAGTCTTAGTTCATAATCAATTAGATTCTCTTTGTCTTTTAAGTTCTTTTGGCCATTGATTGGAATCAAGTCTTAATCATTATGGAATTGGTTTCTCTTTGTCCTTTAATTTCTTTTGGCCAATGATTGGAATCAAGTCTTAATCATTAAGGAATTGGTTACTCTTTGTCCTTTAAGTTCTTTTGGCAAATGATTGGAATCAAATTTTAATCATTAAGAAATTGATTTCTATTTGTCCTTTAAGTTCTTTTGGCCGTTGATTGGAATCAAGTCTTAATCATTAAGGAATTGGATTCACCCGAAGTTCTTTTGGCCATTGATTGGAATCAAGTCTTCATCATTAAGGAATTGGTTTCTATTTGTCCTTTAATTTCTTTTGGCCGTTGATTGGAATCAAGTCTTAATCATTAAGGAATTGGTTTCTATTTGTCCTTGAAGCTCTTTTGGCCATTGATTCGAAGTAAGTCTTAGTTCATGATTAATTGGTTTCTCTTTGTCTTTTAAGTTTTTTTGGCCATTGATTGGAATCAAGTCTTAATCATTAAGGAATTGGATTCTCTTTGTCTTTTAAGTTCTTTTGGCCATTGATTGGAATCAGTTCTTAATCATTAAGGAATTAGTTCTATTTATCCTTTAAGTTCTATTGGCCATTTATTCGAATCAAATCTTAATCATTAAGGAATTGGTTTCTATTTGCCCTTTAAGTTCTTTTGGCCATTGATTGGAAGTAAGTCTTAGTTCATAATGAATTAGATTCTCTTTGTCTTTTAAGTTCTTTTGGCCATTGATTGGAATCAGTTCTTAATCATTAAGGAATTGGTTTCTATTTGTCCTTTAAGTTCTTTTGGCCATTGATTGGAAACAAATCTTAATCATTAAGAAATTGATTCCTCTTTCTCTTTTAAGTTCTTTTGGCCATTGATTGGAATCAAGTCTTAATCATTAAGGAATTGGATTCACTTTGTCCATTAAGTTCTTTTGGCCATTGATTGGAATCAAGTCTTAATCATTAAGGAATTGGTTACTCTTTGTCCTTTAAGTTCCTTTCGCAAATGATTGGAATCAAATCTTTATCTTTAAGAAATTGATTTCTATTTGTCCTTTAAGTTATTTTGACCATTGATTCGAAGTAAGTCTTAGTTCATCATGAATTGGATTCTCTTTGTCTTATAAGTTCTTTTGGCCATTGATTGGAATCAAGTCTTAATCAATAAGGAATTGGTTTCTATTTGTCCTTTAAGTTCTTTTGGCCATTGACTGGAAGTAAGTCTTAGTTCATAATGAATTGGATTCTCTTTGTCCTTTAAGTTCTTTTGGCCGTTGATTGGAATCAAGTCTTAATCATTAAGGAATTGGATTCTCTTTCACTTTTAAGTTATTTTGGCCAGTGATTGGAATCAAGTCTTAAACATTAGGGAATTGGTTTCTCTTTGTCCTTTAAGTTCCTTTGGCCATTTATTGGAATCAAATGTTAATCATTAAGGAATTGGTTTCTATTTCTCCTTTAAGTTCTTTTGGTCATTGATTGGAAGTAAGTCTTAGTTCATAATCAATTAGATTCTCTTTGTCTTTTAAGTTCTTTTGGCCATTGATTGGAATCAAGTCTTAATCATTATGCAATTGGTTTCTCTTTGTCCTTTAATTTCTTGTGGCCAATGATTGGAATCAAGTCTTAATCATTAAGGAATTGGTTACTCTTTGTCGTTTAAGTTCTTTTGGCAAATGATTGGAATCAAATTTTAATCATTAAGAAATTGATTTCTATTTGTCTTTTAAGTTCTTTTGGCCGTTGATTGGAATCAAGTCTTGATCATTAAGGAATTGGATTCACTTTGTCTTTTAAGTTCTTTTGGCCGTTGATTGGAATCAAGTCTTAATCATTAAGGAATTGAATTCTCTTTGTCTTTTAAGTTATTTTGTCCATTGATTGGAATCAAGTCTTAATCATTAAAGAATTGGTTTTCTCTTTGTCCTTTAAGTTCTTCTGGCTATTGATTGGAATCAAATCTTAATCATTAAGGAATTGGTTTCTATTTCTCCTTTAAGTTCTTTTGGTCATTCATTGGAAGTAAGTCTTAGTTCATAATCAATTAGATTCTCTTTGTCTTTTAAGTTCTTTTGGCCATTGATTGGAATCAAGTCTTAATCATTATGGAATTGGTTTCCCTTTGTCCTTTTATTTCTTTTGGCCAATGATTGGAATCAAGTCTCAATCATTAAGGAATCGGTTGCTCTTTGTCCTTTAAGTTCTTTTGGAAAATGATTGGAATCAAATTTTACTCATTAAGAAATTGATTTCTATTTGTCCTTCAAGTTCTTTTGGCCGTTGATTGCAATCAAGTCTTAATCATTAAGGAATTGGATTCACTTTATCTTTTAAGTTCTTTTGGCCATTGATTGGAATCAAGTCTTAATCATTAAGGAATTGGATTCTCTTTGTCTTTTAAGTTATTTTGGCCAGTGATTGGAATCAAATCTTAATCATTAAGGAATTGGTTTCTCTTTGTCCTTTAAGTTCATTTGGCCATTGATTGGAATCAAATCCTAATCATTAAGAAATTGATTTCTATTTGTCCTTTAAGTTCTTTTGGCCATTGATTGGAAGTAAGTCTTAGTTCATCATGAATTGGATTCTCTTTGTCCTTTAAGTTCGTTTGTCCGTTGATTGGAATCAAGTCTTAATCATTAAGGAATTGGATTCTCTTTGTCTCTTAAGTTATTTTGGCCAGTGATTGGAATCAAGTTTTAATCATTAAGGAATTGGTTTCTCTTTGTCCTTTAAGTTCTTTTGGCCATTGATTGGAATCAAGTCTTAATCATTAAGGAATTGGATTCTCTTTGTCCGTTAAGTTCTTTTGGCCATTTATTTGAATCAAATCTTAATCATTAAGGAATTGGTTTCTATTTGCCCTTTAAGTTCTTTTGGCCATTGATTGGAAGTAAGTCTTAGTTCATAATGAATTAGATTCTCTTTGTCTTTTAAGTTCTTTTGGCCATTGATTGGAACCAAGTCTTAATCCTTAATGAATTGTTTTCCCTTTGTCCTTTTAGTTCTTTTGGCCAGTGATTGGAATCAAGTCTTAATCATTAAGGAATTGGTTACTCTTTGTCCTTTAAGTTCTTTTGGTCATTGATTGGAAGTGAGTCTTAGTTCATAATGAATTGATTTCTCTTTGTCCTTTAAGTTTCTTTTGGCCATCGATTGGAATCAAGTCTTGATCATTAAGGAATAGGTTTCTCTTTGTCTTATAAGTTCTTTTGGCCATTGATTGGAATCAAGTCTTAATCAATAAGGAATTGGTTTCTATTTGTCCTTTAAGTTCTTTTGGCCATTGATTGGAAGTAAGTCTTAGTTCATAATGAATTGGATTCTCTTTGTCCTTTAAGTTCTTTTGGCCATTGATTGGAATCAAGTCTTAATCATTAAGGAATTGGTTTCTATTTGTCCTTTAATTTCTTTTGGCCATTGATTGGAAGTAAGTCTTAGTTCATAACGAATTGGATTCTCTTTGACCTTTAAGTTCTTTTGAACGTTGGTTGGAATCAAGTCTTAATCATTAAGGAATTGGATTCTCTTTGTCTTTTAAGTTATTTTGGCCAGTGATTGGAATCAAGTCTTAATCATTATGGAATTGGTTTCTCTTTGTCCTTTAATTTCTTGTGGCCAATGATTGGAATCAAGTCTTAATCATTAAGGAATTGGTTACTCTTTGTCCTTTAAGTTCTTTTGGCAAATGATTGGAATCAAATTTTAATCATTAAGAAATTGATTTCTATTTGTCCTTTAAGTTCTTTTGGCCGTTGATTGGAATCAAGTCTTAATCATTAAGGAATTGGATTCACTTTGTCTTTTAAGTTCTTTTGGCCATTGATTGGAATCAAGTCTTAATCATTAAGGAATTGGATTCTCTTTGTCTTTTAAGTTCTTTTGTCCATTGATTGAATCAAGTCTTAGTTCATTCATGAATTGGATTCTCTTTGTCTTTTAAGTTCTTTTGGCCATTGATTGGAATCAAGTCTTAATCATTAAGGAATTGGTTTCTATTTGTCCTTTAAGTTCTTTTGGCCATTGATTGGAAGTAAGTCTTAGTTCATAATGAATTGGATTCTCTTTGTCCTTTAAGTTCTTTTGGCCATTGATTGGAATCAAGTCTTAATCATTATGGAATTGGTTTCCCTTTGTCCTTTTATTTCTTTTGGCCAATGATTGGAATCAAGTCTCAATCATTAAGGAATCGGTTGCTCTTTGTCCTTTAAGTTCTTTTGGAAAATGATTGGAATCAAATTTTACTCATTAAGAAATTGATTTCTATTTGTCCTTCAAGTTCTTTTGGCCATTGATTCGAAGTAAGTCTTAGTTCATCATGAATTGGATTCTCTTTGTCTTTTAAGTTCTTTTGGCCATTGATTGGAATCATGTTTTGATCATTAAGGAATTGGTTTCTCTTTGTCCTTTAATTTCTTTTGGCCAATGATTGGAATCAAGTCTTAATCATTAAGGAATTGGTTACTCTTTGTCCTTCAAGTTCTTTTGGCAAATGATTGGAATCAAATCTTAATCATTAAGAAATTGATTTGTATTTGTCCTTTAAGTTGTTTTGGCCATTGATTCGAAGTAAGTCTTAGTTCATAAGGAATTGGATTCTCTTTGTCCTTTAATTTCTTTTGGCCGTTGATTGGAATCAAGTCTTAATCATTAAGGAATTGGATTCTCTTTGTCCTTTAAGTTCTTTTGGCCATTGATTGGAATCAAATCCTAATCATTAAGAAATTGATTTCTATTTGTCCTTTAAGTTCTTTTAGCCATTGATTCGAAGTAAGTCTTAGTTCATCATGAACTAGATTCTCTTTGTCTTTTAAGTTCTTTTGGCCATTGATTGGAATCAAGTCTTAATCATTGTGGAATTGGTTTCTCTTTGTCCTTTAATTTCTTTTGGCCAATGATTGGAATCAAGTCTTAATCATTAAGGAATTGGTTACTCTTTGTGCTTTAAGTTCTTTTGGCAAATGATTAGAATCAAATTTTAACCATTAAGAAATTGATTTCTATTTGTCCTTTAAGTTCTTTTGGCCGTTGATTGGAATCAAGTCTTAATCATTAAGGAATTGGATTCACTTTGTCCTTTAAGTTCTTTTGGCCGTTGATTGGAATCAAGTCTTAATCATTAAGGAATTGGTTACTCTTTGTCCTTTAAGTTCTTTTGGCCATTGATTGGAATCAAATCCTAATCATTAAGAAATTGATTTCTATTTGTCCTTTAAGTTCTTTTGGCCATTGATTCGAAGTAAGTCTTAGTTCATCATGAATTGGATTCTCTTTGTCTTTTAAGTTCTTTTGGCCATTGATTGGAATCAAGTCTTAATCATTAAGGAATTGGTTTCTATTTGTCCTTTAATTTCTTTTGGCCATTGATTGGAAGTAAGTCTTAGTTCATAATGAATTGGATTCTCTTTGTCCTTTAAGTTCTTTTGGCCATTGATTGGAATCAAGTCTTAATCATTAAGGAATTGGATTCTCTTTGTCTTTTAAGTTATTTTGGCCAGTGATTGGAATCAAGTCTTAATCATTAAGGAATTGGTTTCTCTTTGTCCTTTAAGTTCTTTTGGCAAATGATTGGAATCAAATCTTAATCATTAAGAAATTGATTTCTATTTGTCCTTTAAGCTCTTTTGGCCATTGATTCGAAGTAAGTCTTAGTTCATCATGAACTGGATTCTCTTTGTCTTTTTAGTTCTTTTGGCCATTGATTGGAATCAAGTCTTCATCATTAAGGAATTGCTTTATATTTGTCCTTTAAGTTATTTTGTCCATTGATTGGAATCAAGTCTTAATCATTAAAGAAATGATTCCTCTTTGTCCTTTAAGTTCTTTTGGCCATTGATTGGAATCAAATCCTAATCATTAAGAAATTGATTTCTATTTGTCCTTTAAGTTCTTTTGGCCATTGATTCGAAGTAAGTCTTAGTTCATCATGAATTGGATTCTCTTTGTCTTTTAAGTTCTTTTGGCCATTGATTGGAATCAAGTCTTAATCATTGTGGAATTGGTTTCTCTTTGTCCTTTAATTTCTTTTGGCCAATGATTGGAATCAAGTCTTAATCATTAAGGAATTGGTTACTCTTTGTCCTTTAAGTTCTTTTGGCAAATGATTGGAATCAAATCTTAATCATTAAGAAATTGATTTCTATTTGTCCTTTAATTTCTTTTGGCCGTTGATTGGAATCAAGTCTTAATCATTAAGGAATTGGATTCTCTTTGTCCTTTAAGTTCTTTTGGCCGTTGATTGGAATCAAGTCTTAATCATTAAGGAATTGGATTCTCTTTGTCCTTTAAGTTCTTTTGGCCATTGATTGGAATCAAATCCTAATCATTAAGAAATTGATTTCTATTTGTCCTTTAAGCTCTTTTGGCCATTGATTCGAAGTAAGTCTTAGTTCATCATGAACTGGATTCTCTTTGTCTTTTTAGTTCTTTTGGCCATTGATTGGAATCAAGTCTTAATCATTAAGGAATTGGATTCTCTTTGTCTTTTAAGTTATTTTGGCCAGTGATTGGAATCAAATCCTAATCATTAAGGAATTGGTTTCTCTTTGTCCTTTAAGTTCTTTTGGCAAATGATTGGAATCAAATCTTAATCATTAAGAAATTGATTTCTATTTGTCCTTTAAGTTCTTTTGGCCATTGATTCGAAGTAAGTCTTAGTTCATCATGAATTGGATTCTCTTTGTCTTTTAAGTTCTTTTGGCCATTGATTGGAATCAAGTCTTAATCATTGTGGAATTGGTTTCTCTTTGTCCTTTAATTTCTTTTGGCCAATGATTGGAATCAAGTCTTAATCATTAAGGAATTGGTTACTCTTTGTCCTTAAAGTTCTTTTCGCAAATGATTGGAATCAAATTTTAATCATTAAGAAATTGATTTCTGTTTGTCATTTAAGTTCTTTTGGCCGTTGATTGGAATCAAGTCTTAATCATTAAGGAATTGGATTCTCTTTGTCTTTTAAGTTATTTTGGCCATTGATTGGAATCAAGTCTTAATCATTAAAGAATTGGTTTCTCTTTGTCCTTTAAGTTCTTCTGGCTATTGATTGGAATCAAATCTTAATCATTAAGGAATTGGTTTCTATTTCTCCTTTAAGTTCTTTTGGTCATTGATTAGAAGTAAGTCTTAGTTCATAATCAATTAGATTCTCTTTGTCTTTTAAGTTCTTTTGGCCATTGATTGGAATCAAGTCTTAATCATTATGGAATTGGTTTCTCATTGTCCTTTAATTTCTTTTGGCCAATGATTGGAATCAAGTCTTAATCATTCAGGAATTGGTTACTCTTTGTCCTTTAAGTTCTTTTGGCAAATGATTGGAATCAAATTTTAATCATTAAGAAATTGATTTCTATTTGTCCTTTAAGTTCTTTTGGCCGTTGATTGGAATCAAGTCTTAATCATTAAGGAATTGGATTCACTTTGCCTTTTAAGTTCTTTTTGCCGTTGATTGGAATCATTAAGGAATTGGATTCACTTTGTCTTTTAAGTTCTTTTGGCCATTGATTGGAATCAAGTCTTAATCATTGAGGAATTGGTTGCTCTTTGTCCTTTAAGTTCTTTTCGCAAATGATTCGAAGTAAGTATTAGTTCATCATGAATTGGATTCTCTTTGTCCTTTAAGTTCTTTTGGCCATTGATTGGAATCAAGTCTTAATCATTAAGGAATTGGATTCTCTTTGTCTTTTAAGTTATTTTGGCCAGTGATTGGAATCAAATCCTAATCATTAAGGAATTGGTTTCTCTTTGTCCTTTAAGTTCTTTTGCAAATGATTGGAATCAAATCTTAATCACTAAGAAATTGATTTCTATTTGTCCTTTAAGTTCTTTTCGCCATTGATTCGAAGTAAGTCTTAGTTCATCATGAATTGGATTCTCTTTGTCTTTTATGTTCTTTTGGCCATTGATTGGAATCAAGTGTTAATCATTATGGAATTGGTTTCTGTTTGTCCTTTAAGTTCTTTTGGCCAATGATTGGAATCAAGTCTTAATCATTCAGGAATTGGTTACTCTTTGTCCTTTAAGTTCTTTTGGCAAATGATTGGAATCAAATTTTAATCATTAAGAATTTGATTTCTATTTGTCCTTTAAGTTCTTTATGCCGTTGATTGGAATCAAGTCTTAATCATTAAGGAATTGGATTCACTTTGCCTTTTAAGTTCTTTTGGCCGTTGATTGGAATCAAGTCTTAATCATTAAGGAATTGGATTCTCTTTGTCTTTTAAGTTCTTTTGGCCATTGATTGGAATCAAGTCTTAATCATTGAGGAATTGGTTGCTCTTTGTCCTTTAAGTTCTTTTCGCAAATGATTCGAAGTAAGTATTAGTTCATCATGAATTGGATTCTCTTTGTCTTTTAAGTTCTTTTGGCCATTGATTGGAATCAAGTCTTAATCATTAAGGAATTGGTTTCTATTTGTCCTTTAATTTCTTTTGGCCATTGATTGGAAGTAAGTCTTAGTTCATAATGAATTGGATTCTCTTTGTCCTTTAAGTTCTTTTGGCCGTTGATTGGAATCAAGTCTTAATCATTAAGGAATTGGATTCTCTTTGTCTTTTAAGTTATTTTGGCCAGTGATTGGAATAAAGTCTTAATCATTAAGGAGTTGGTTTCTCTTTGTCCTTTAAGTTCTTTTGCAAATGATTGGAATCAAATCTTAATCACTAAGAAATTGATTTCTATTTGTCCTTTAAGTTCTTTTGGCCATTGATTCGAAGTAAGTCTTAGTTCATCATGAATTGGATTCTCTTTGTCTTTTAAGTTCTTTTGGCCATTGATTGGAATCAAGTCTTAATCATTGTGGAATTGGTTTCTCTTTGTCCTTTAATTTCTTTTGGCCAATGATTGGAATCAAGTCTTAATCATTAAGGAATTGGTTACTCTTTGTCCTTTAAGTTCTTTTGGCAAATGATTGGAATCAAATCTTAATCATTAAGAAATTGATTTCTATTTGTCCTTTAAGTTCTTTTGGCCATTGGTTGGAATCACGTCTTAATCCTTAAGGAATTGGATTCACTTTGTCCTTTAAGTTCTTTTGGTCATTGATTGGAAGTAAGTCTTAGTTCATAATCAATTAGATTCTCTTTGTCTTTTAAGTTCTTTTGGCCATTGATTGGAATCAAGTCTTAATCATTATGCAATTGGTTTCTCTTTGTCCTTTAATTTCTTGTGGCCAATGATTGGAATCAAGTCTTAATCATTAAGGAATTGGTTACTCTTTGTCGTTTAAGTTCTTTTGGCAAATGATTGGAATCAAATTTTAATCATTAAGAAATTGATTTCTATTTGTCCTTTAAGTTCTTTTGGCCGTTGATTGGAATCAAGTCTTAATCATTAAGGAATTGAATTCTCTTTGTCTTTTAAGTTATTTTGTCCATTGATTGGAATCAAGTCTTAATCATTAAAGAATTGGTTTTCTCTTTGTCCTTTAAGTTCTTCTGGCTATTGATTGGAATCAAATCTTAATCATTAAGGAATTGGTTTCTATTTCTCCTTTAAGTTCTTTTGGTCATTCATTGGAAGTAAGTCTTAGTTCATAATCAATTAGATTCTCTTTGTCTTTTAAGTTCTTTTGGCCATTGATTGGAATCAAGTCTTAATCATTAAGGAATTGGTTTCTCTTTGTCCTTTAAGTTCTTTTGGAAAATGATTGGAATCAAATTTTACTCATTAAGAAATTGATTTCTATTTGTCCTTCAAGTTCTTTTGGCCGTTGATTGCAATCAAGTCTTAATCATTAAGGAATTGGATTCACTTTATCTTTTAAGTTCTTTTGGCCATTGATTGGAATCAAGTCTTAATCATTAAGGAATTGTTTACTCTTTGTCCTTTAAGTTCTTTTCGCAAATGATTGGAATCAAATCTTAATCATTAAGAAATTGATTTCTATTTGTCCTTTAAGTTCTTTTGGCCATTGATTCGAAGTAAGTCTTAGTTCATCATGAATTGGATTCTCTTTGTCTTTTATGTTCTTTTGGCCATTGATTGGAATCAAGTGTTAATCATTATGGAATTGGTTTCTGTTTGTCCTTTAATTTCTTTTGTGTAACACCCTCCCAAGCACAGTACTATGCTTAAGTCATAGTACCACACCTCGAGTCAAGTATCGTTACTGAGCCGACCTCATCCGACAAAGAACTTCAAATTGCCTTCTAAACTTCTACAATCATTTGGAGACAACATGGAAATAGGAGTGAGAATTATAAAATTCCCAGTAGGATTCTCCAATTTTCATACATAGTGTCATCATGGTCGCCTCCGCTTGCTTCGCTTACTTTGAAAAGGTGAACATGTCGCCAAACTGCTTAATTTTACATTTCAAAAATGTCTTATCCGAAGCAAAGTTCATTTTTGTTCATATACTGGTCCTTTGGGAAAGTGTACACAAGGTTAATTCATGAATAATACCATGGATAATAAGTTCAACATATAAAACGCATATAGCATTAATGTAATGGGAACATCACATCTGTACTTCACTTAACTTGCAATCGAATTCATACATATACATAAAATTTTACTTTTCTTTCATTCGGCACACCTAGGCGCACGTGATCGCCGTCCCCAGGGTGCTTAGATCTGTCTACACTTGAGCGTTATGTGTCACCGCCCTCAAGTGCAGGTCATACCATATTCCGTAGTATGATCGCCATGTCATACCCCATCGAGCGTGATCGCCATGTCACGCTCCCTTAGGAAGATGGGATCCTCATGCTATATTCCGCAGTATGATCGCCATGTCATACCCTATCGAGCGTGATCGCCATGTCACGCTCCTTAGAATATAGACTCATCATTATATCTTTACATGCCACATTCCGCAGTATGATCGCCATGTCATACCCGTCTGGAGCGTGATCGCCATGTCACGCCCCTTAGAATATGGGATCTTCATTCTGCACTTACACTAGCCGGGTTATGCCATGCCTCATGTAAGTCCTACCCTATACTCACACTAGCTGGGTCGATGTCATGCCTCATGTGATTGGGGTGCTTGCATATACTTTAATCTTTAGTCTTTAGTCTTTTACTTGGCACACCTAGGCGTTACGTATCGCCGCCCCTAGGGGTGCATTTATCGCCTCTTGGGTAGCCTGGCCTTGGAGTGAGCTCGCCACTTCACCGTGACCGCCGCCACACCGACTCACCCACAAGGGGACCCACTTGCCTCTAGGTTGGAGGGACCCAATGTGCAACCGCCTCAAACATAGAGGGACCCAAGTCTTTAGTCGCTTTCACAAGGAGGACCCATGTGCAATCGCTTCTAGGTGAAGTGGACCCATGTCTTTATCATTTAACCGCTTCACAGGGAGGGACCTCAATTAACTGCCTCCGAGTGAAGGGACCCACATTCAATATATTTACATTCTTTCATTCTCATGCATATTCAAGCATAGTCATACTGAGTGTACTCATACATATACTTCATTTATTTTCATGTATCATTGCACACATGATTTTCACGTACATGTTCATTATTACATATAAAGGCCCGTAGCCTCCTTACCAATTTACCGGTACTCATGCATATGCTACATCACTTACCCTCACATACCTCATAACATAATTATGTCATTCTTGAATATAGGGTTTCTATATACCCATTTAAACTTTAATTCATCCTTACATCTAAACATTCATAGCTTTAGACTTCTGGCCAGAATCCTAAGAAGATGACGGATCAGCTCCGCCTCCCCATGAATAGTGCCAGTTCACATAGACAGTTCAGTCATAGTAATATAATCAATCTATTCATATATATATGGATTAATATAAAACTGGCAATCCTCAACTCAAACCTTATGTGTTTCACTAGCACTTGTCAGATTATCATTTTGGCCATTCCGCCAATTCTATTCGGTTCTGCCCGAATCTTGTATAATCCACCTTTATCTCTATTCAACTCATTTACATCTGAAATTTGGATATATCATAGCTCTATATGTCTACTTTCTAACCTCTTTGGTCCCATGTCATTCTGATTTATATAAATCAACATACTCACCTTTTACTTCAGCCTGTTCAGTCACTAGCCTGAATTATACTCCTGGGAATATAAATTCACTAAAAATCGAAACTAAGCTCAAATCTTACGAAGTTGGTCTCATATCAAAGCTAACAGGACAACCTTTCTGCTGGGCCACAAGTTTCACTCCATTTGCTTAAGTACATCTCTAGATATAAGTCCTGAAAGTTGACCTTCCTGAACTACCCTGTGTGGGTCTGAATTAGACATAGGACAAATTCCTCGAATCACTGGGAACAATTGGGACCATAACAAACTCAGAATCTTATATTGGGATGTTCCCCTGTGTGTAAGCTTTCCAACAAAATTATTTTCACTCGATTTGGAGTTGTATAGGGTGAGTTACACCCTCCTCATGTCACCCTGCCCGGATGAAAATCCTAAACCCTAGGTCAAACTTCAAAAATTCATATCTCTCTCAATACTAACCCAATAACCTTATATGATATATCTATGGAAAGCCCCGAATGTCTACTTTCACCTAAAAATCGTTTCATCGGATTTGACTGATTGTAGGCGGCGCCGTACACTCCGTCGTACGGACTGCCGTGGACTCTCCACCAAGACAGCACCCTCATCCATGTACTTCTCTTAGTTTCCTTCTTCTAACCTTAATCCCAACTCAATATTTCATGTTAATTCAATCATGATCCATCATAATACATCTATTAACTCATCAAATACATGAAGAAGAATACAAGTTCATACAGCCATAGGGCAAATAATTCAAGAATAAAAAGTAGAATCCTACCTCTTTGGAGTATGATTTGAGCTAGGTGCTGAAACTTGGAGTGTTAGAGCCTTACTAAGCTTGAAGGAGTAATGGAGTTGGAGAAGAGAAAAGAGAGCTGAATAAGGGAGAAAGTGGCGAGAAATGGGGCTGAATGAGAGAAAGAGATGAGTTTATAAGCTTGAGGTGGTAGTTAACTTGGAGGGCTTTGATTGGCTGAATTTTCTTGTGGACAGAATTTAGCTACGCCTCACTTTCGCAGTAACTTGTCGCCATACTGTTTGAAATCTAACTCGCATTTACTCTATTTCAAGTCGAACTCATCCCTATTATACTTGAGGTCGAACTCGTGCCGCTTTTACTTGAGCTTGAGTCAAGACTAATGTCTAAATCGTATCACTTGTTTGTGACTTGGGGAAATCTTTGTAGCAAGGTCGGAGGTCGGAAGTCATACAATTCCCATTCATATAATCTCGGAACTCCCTATTTGAACTCGGGAATGCCAATGCTGGATGTAAAATCGGAGCTCAGGTGATCAAGATTTGCTCAAGGGTCCGAACTCGTGTCCATTCCAATTGAGTTCAACACTAAGGTCTCAACTCGAATTGAGTCACATTTCCAAACACAAGTTCTTAAACTCTAAGTCGGTATCTTGCATTTTGATTATATCGAAACCGTATAAATACCTTTGAGACATGAAGCTCAAGTCGTGGAAGTAGTAGATTATGCCACTTGAAGTCTGAGGTCTGAAATTATGCCCAATATAATTCTAAGCCGGAATCGGTCATAATCAAGATTGAAGATTAAATCTAAGTCTGGACAGATGTGAAGTCGGGAATTGTGTGGAATCCAAAGGCGAACTCGGAACTCGTAATTAATCCTCTTATCTGAGTGTTCAAGGATGAAAGTCTGAATCTGGGATGGTCAATCCTCACGCGAAGTCGTGAACTCCTGAAATCGGGATGTTACATTTTGGCCATTGATTGGAAGTAAGTCTTAGTTCATAGTGAATTGATTCTCTTTATCCTTTAAGTTCTTTTGGCCGTTGATTGGAATCAAGTCTTAATCATTAAGGAATTGGATTCTCTTTTGTCTTTTAAGTTATTTTGGCCATTGATTGAATCAAGTCTTAATCATTAAGGAATTGGTTTCTCTTTGTCCTTTAAGTTCTTTTGGCAAATGATTGGAATCAAATCTTAATCATTAAGAAATTGATTTCTATTTGACCTTTAAGTTCTTTTGGCCATTGATTCGAAGTAAGCCTTAGTTCGTCATGAATTGGATTCTCTTTGTCTTGTAAGTTCTTTTGGCCGTTGATTGGAATCAAGTCTTAATCATTGAGGAATTGGATTCTATTTGTCTTTTAAGTTATTTTGTCCATTGATTGGAATCAAGTCTTAATCATTAAAGAAATGATTCCTCTTTGTCCTTTAAGTTCTTCTGGCTATTGATTGGAATCAAATATTAATCATTAAGGAATTCGTTTCTATTTCTCCTTTAAGTTCTTTTGGTCAGTGATTAGAAGTAAGTCTTAGTTCATAATCAATTAGATTCTCTTTGTCTTTTAAGTTCTTTTGGCCATTGATTGGAATCAAGTCTTGATCATTAAGGAATTGGTTTCTCTTTGTCCTTTAATTTCTTTGGCCAATGAATAGAATCAAGTCTTAATCATTAAGGAATTGGTTACACTTTGTCCTTTAAGTTCTTTTGGCAAATGATTGGAATCAAATTTTAATCATTAAGAATTTGATTTCTATTTGTCCTTTAAGTTCTTTATGCCGTTGATTGGAATCAAGTCTTAATCATTAAGGAATTGGATTCACTTTGTCTTTTAAGTTCTTTTGGCCGTTGATTGGAATCAAGTCTTAATCATTAAGGAATTGGATTCACTTTGTCTTTAAAGTTCTTTTGGCCATTGATTGGAAGTAAGTCTTAGTTCATAATGAACTAGTTCCTCTTTGTCCTTTAAGTTCTTTTGGTCATTAATTGGAATCAAGTGTTAATCGTTAAGGAATTGGATTCTCATTGTCTTTTAAGTTATTTTGGCCAGTGATTGGAATCAAGTCTAAAACATTAAGGAATTGGTTTCTATTTGTCCTTTAAGTTCTTTTGGCCATTGATTCAAAGTCAGTCTTAGTTCATAATGAATTGGTTTCTCTTTGTCCTTTAACTTTCTTTTGGCCATTGATTGGAACCAAGTCTTAATCCTTAATGAATTGTTTTCCCTTTGTCCTTTTAGTTCTTTTGGCCAATGATTGGAATCAAGTCTTAATCATTAAAGAATTGGTTTCTCTTTGTCCTTTAAGTTCTTCTGGCTATTGTTTGGAATCAAATCTTAATCATTAAGGAATTGGTTTCTATTTCTCCTTTAAGTTCTTTTGGTCATTGATTGGAAGCAAGCCTTAGTTCATAATCAATTAGATTGTCTTTGTCTTTAAGTTCTTTTGGCTATAGATTGGAATCAAGTCTTAATCATTGTGGAATTGCTTTCTGTTTGTCCTTTAATTTCTTTTTGGCCAATGATTGGAATCAAGTCTTAATCATTAAGGAATTGGTTACTCTTTCTCCTTTATGTTCTTTTGGCAAATGATTGGAATCAAAATTTTAATCATTAAGAAATTGATTTCTATTTGCCCTTCAAGTACTTTTGGCCTGACTGGAATCAAGTCTTAATCATTAAGGAATTGGATTCACTTTGTCTTTAAGTTATTTTCGCCAATGATTGGAATCAAGTCTTAAACATAGGGAATTGGTTTCTCCTTGTCCTTAAGTTCTTTTTGGCCGCTTATTGGTATCAAATCTTAATCATTAAGGAATTGGTTTCTCTTTGTCTTTTAAGTTATTTTGGCCAGTGATTGGAATCAAGTCTTAATCATTAAGGAATTGGTTTCTCGTTGTCCTTTAAGTTCTATTGGCCATTTATTCGAATCAAATCTTAATCATTAAGGAATTGGTTTCTATTTGTCCTTTAAGTTCTTTGGCCATTGATTGGAAGTAAGTCTTAGTTCATAATGAATTGGTTTCTCTTTGTCCTTTAAGCTCTTTTGGCCGTTGATTGTAATCGAGTCTTAATCATTAACGAATTGGATTCTCTTTGTCTTTTAAGTTATTTTGGCCAGCGATTGGAATCAAGTCTTAATCATTAAGGAATTGGTTTCTCGTTGTCCTTTACGTTCTATTAGCCATTTATTCGAATCAAATCTTAATCATTAAGGAATTGGTTTCTATTTGTCCTTTAAGTTCTTTTGGCCATTGATTGGATGTAAGTCTTAGTTCATAATGAATTAGATTCTCTTTGTCTTTTAAGTTCTTTTGGCCATTGATTGGAACCAAGTCTTAATCCTTGATGAATTGTTTTCCTTTGTCCTTTTAGTTCTTTTGGCCAATGATTGGAATCAAGTCTTAATCATTAAGGAATTGGTTTCTAATTGTCCTTTAAGTTCTTTTGGCCATTGAATGGAAATATGTCTTAGCTCATAATGAATTGGTTTCTCTTTGTCCTTTAATTTCTTTGGGCCATTGATTGGAACCAAGTCTTGATACATAATGAATTGTTTTCCCTTTGTCCTTTTAGTTCTTTTGGCGAGTGATTGGAATCAAGTCTTAAACATTAAGGAATTGGTTTCAATTTGTCCTTTAATTTCTTTTGGTCATTTATTGCAAGTAAGTCATAGTACATAATGCATTGGATTGTCTTTGTCCTTTAAGTTCTTTTTGGCCATTGATCGGAATAAAGTCTTAATCATTAAGTAATTGGATTCTCTTTGTCTTTTAAGTTATTTTGGCCATTGATTAGAATCAAGTCTTAATCATTAAAGAATTGGTTTCTCTTTGTCCTTTAAGTTCTTCTGGCTATTGATTGGAATCAAATCTTAATCATTAAGGAATTGGTTTCTATTTCTCCTTTAAGTTCTTTTGGTCATTGATTAGAAGTAAGTTAGTTCATAATCAATTAGATTGTCCTTTAAGCTCTTTTGGCGATTGATTGGAATCAAGTCTTAATCATTATGGAATTGGTTTCTCTTTGTCCTTTAATTTCTTTTGGCCAATGATTGGAATCAAGTCTTAATCATTAAGGAATTGGTTACTCTTTCTCCTTTATGTTCTTTTGGCAAATGATTGGAATCAAATTTTAATCATTAAGAAATTGATTTCTATTTGCCCTTCAAGTACTTTTTGGTCGGTGACTCGAATCAAGTCTTAATCATTAAGGAATTGGATTCACTTTGTCTTTAAGTTATTTCGCCGCTGATTGGAATCAAGTCTTAAACATAAGGAATTGGTTTCTCCTTGTCCTTTTAAGTTCTTTTGGTCAGTTGATTGGTATCAAATCTTAATCATTAAGGAATTGGTTTCTTCTTTGTCTTATAAGTTATTTTGGCCAGTGATTGGAATCAAGTCTTAATCATTAAGGAATTGGTTTCTCGTTGTCCTTTAAGTTCTATTGGCCATTTATTCGAATCAAATCTTAATCATTAAGGAATTGGTTTCTATTTGTCCTTTAAGTTCTTTTGGCCATTGATTGGAAGCAAGTCTCATCATAATGAATTGGTTTCTCTTTGTCCTTTAATTTCTTTTTGGCCATTGATTGAATCGAGTCTTAATCCTTAATGAATTGTTTTCCCTTTGTCCTTTAGTTCTTTTTGGCCAATGATTGGAATCAAGTCTTAAACATGAAGAAATTGCTTTCATTTGTCCTGTAAGTTCTTTTGGCCATTGATTGGAGGTAAGTCTCAATCATAATGAATTGGTTTCTCTTTGTCCATTAAGGTCTTTTGGCCATTGATTGGAATCAAATCTTTAATCATTAAGGAATTGGATTCTCTTTGTCTTTTAAGTTATTTTGGCCATTGATTGGAATCAAGCCTAAATCATTAAAGAATTGGTTTCTCTTTGTCCTTTAAGTTCTTCTGGCCATTGATTGGAATCAAATATTAATCATTAAGGAATTGGTTTCTATTTCTCCTTAAGTTCTTTTGGCCATTGATTGAAGTAAGTCTTAGTTCATAATAAATTAGATTCTCTTTTGTCGCTTAAGTTCTTTTGGCCATTGATTGGAGTCAAGTCTCAATCATTAAGGAATTGGTTTCTCTTTGTCCTTTAAGTTCTTTTGGCCATTGATTGGAATCAAATCTTAATCATTAAGAAATTGGTTTCTATTTGTACTTTAAGTTCTTTTGGCCATTGATTGGAAGTAAGTCTTAGTTCATAATGAATTGGTTTCTCTTTGTCCTTTACGCTTCTTTTGGCCGCTGATTGGAATCAAGTCTTAATCATATAAGGAATTGGTTTCTATTTCTCCTTTCAGTTCTTTTGGCCATTGATTGAAGTAAGTCTTAGTTCATAATGAATTAGATTCTCTTTGTCTTTTAAGTTCTTTTGGCCATTGATTGGAATCAAGCCTTAATCAATAAGTAATTGGTTTCTCTTTGTCCTTTAAGTTCATTTGGCCAATGACTAGAATCAAATCTTAATCGTTAAGAAATTGGTTTCTATTTGTCCTTTAAGTTCTTTTGGCCATTGATTGGAAGTAAGTCTTAGTTCATAATGAATTGGTTTCTCGTTGTCCTTTAACCTCTTTTGGCCTGGTGATTGGAATCAAGTCTTAATCATAAACGTATTGGATTCTCTTTGTCTTTTATGTCCCTTTGGCCATTGATTGGAATCAAGTCTTAATCATTAAGGAATTGGTTTCTCTTTGTCCTTTATGTTCTTTTGGCCTTTGATTGGAAGTAAGTCTTGGTTCATAATGAATTGGTTCTCTTTTCTCCTTTTAGTTCTTGGCCATTGATTGGAACCAGGAGTTAATCGTTAAGGAATTGATTCTCATTGCCTTTCAAGTTATTTTGGCCGTTGATTGGAATCAAGTCTAAAACATTAAGGAATTGGTTTCTATTTGTCCTTTAAGTTCTTTTGGCCATTAATTGAAGTAAGTCTTAGTTCATAATGAACTGGTTCCTCTTTGTCCTTTAAGTTCTTTTGGTCATTGATTGGAATCAAATGTTAATCGTTAAGGAATTGGATTCCCTTTGTCCTTTTAGTTCTTTTGCCCAGTGATTGGAATCAAGTCTAAAACATTAAAGAATTGGTTTCTATTTGTCCTTTAAGTTCTTTTTGGCCATTGATTGAAGTAAGCCTTAGTTCATAATGAATTGGTTTCTCTTTGTCCTTTAATTTCTTTTGGCCATTGATTGGAACCAAGTCTTAATACTTAAGGAATTGGTTTCTCTTTGTCCTTTAAGTTCTTTTTGCCCATTGATTGGAGGTAAGTCTCGCTCATCATGAATTGGTTTCTCTTGTCCTTTAAGTTCTTTTGGTCATTGATTGGAAGTAAGCCTTAGTTCATAATGAATTGTTTCTCTTTGTCCTTTAATTTCTTTTGGCCATTGATTGGAACCAAGTGTTAATCATTAAGGAATAGGTTTCTCTTTGTCCTTTAAGTTTTTTTGCCCATTGATTGGAGGTAAGTCTCAGTTCATCATGAATTGGTTTCTCTTTGTCCTTTTTAGTTCTTTTGGCCATTGATTGGAATCAAGTCTTAATCATTAAGGAATTGGATTCTCTTTGTCTTTTAATTTATTTTGGCCATTGATTGGAATGAAGTCTTAATCATTAAAGAATTTGTTTCTCTTTGTCCTTTAAGTTCTTTTGGCCATTGATTGGAATCAAATCTTAATCATTAAGGAATTGGTTTCTATTTCTCCTTTTAGTTCTTTTGGCTATTGGTTGGAAGTAAGTCTTAGTTCATAACGAATTAGATTCTCTTTGTCTTTCAAGTTCTTTTGGCCATTGATTTGAATCAAGTCTTAATCATTAAGGAATTGGTTTCTATTTGTCCTTTAAGTTCTTTTGGCCATTGATTGGAAGTAAGTCTTAGTTCATAATGAACTGGTTCCTCTTTGTCCTTTAAGTTCTTTTGGTCATTGATTGAATCAAGTGTTAATCACTAAGGAATTGGATTCTCATTGTCTTTTAAGTTATTTTGGCCATGATTGGAATCAAGTCTAAAACATTAAGGAATTGGTTTCTATTTGTCCTTAAGTTATTTTGGCCATTGATTAGAAGTAAGTCTTAGTTCATAATGAATTGGTTTCTCTTTGTCCTTTAATTTCTTTTTGGCCATTGATTGGAACCAAGTCTTAATCCTTAATGAATAGTTCTCCTTTGTCCTTTAGTTCTTTTGGCTAGTGATTGGAATCAAGTCTTAAACATTAAGGAATTGGTTTCTATTTGTCCTTAAGTTCTTTTTGGTCATTGATTGGAGGTAAGTCTCTGCTCATAATAAATTGGTTTTTCTTTGTCCTTTAAATTCTTTTGGCCATTGATTGAAATCAAATCTTTAATCATTAATGAATTGGATTCTCTTGTCTTTTAAGTTATTTTGGCCGATTGATTGAATCAAGTCTTAATCATTAAAGAATTGGTTTCTCTTTGTCCTTTAAGTTCTTTCTAGCCATTGATTGGAATCAAATCTTAATCATTAATTAAGGAATTGGTTTCTATTTCTCCTTAAGTTCTTTTGGCCATTCATTGGAAGTAAGTCTTAGTTCATAACGAATTAGATTCTCTTTGTCTTTAAGTTCTTTTGGCCATTGATTCAATCAAGTCTTAATTATTAAGGAATTGGTTTCTCTTTGTCCTTTAAGTTCTTTTTGGCCATTGATTGGAATCAAATCTTAAACATGAAGAAATTGCTTTCTATTTGTCCTGTAAAGTTCTTTTTGGCCATTGATTGGAGGTAAGTCTCAATCATAATGAATTGGTTTCTCTTTGTCCATTAAGGTTCTTTTGGCCATTGATTGGAATCAAGTCTTAATCCATATTGAATTGGATTCTCTTTGTCTTTTAAGTTATTTTGGCCATTGATTGGAATCAAGCCTAAATCATTAAAGAATTGGTTTCTTCTTGTCCTTTAAGTTCTTCTGGCCATTGATTGGAATCAAATATTAATCATTAAGGAATTGGTTTCTATTTCTCCTTTATGTTCTTTTGGCCATTGATTGGAAGTAAGTCTTAGTTCATAATAAATTAGATTCTCTTTGTTCGCTTAAGTTCTTTGGCCATTGATTGGAGTCAAGTCTCAATCATTAAGGAATTGGTTTCTCTTTGTCCTTTAAGTTCTTTTTTGGCCATTGATTGGAATCAAATCTTAATCATTAAGAAATTGGTTTCTATTTGTACTTTAAGTTCTTTTGGCCATTGATTGGAAGTAAGTCTTAGTTCATAATGAATTGGTTTCTCTTTGTCCTTTACGCTCTTTGGCCGTTGATTGGAATCAAGTCTTAATCATTAAGGAATTGGTTTCTATTTCTCCTTTCAGTTCTTTGGCCAATGATTGGAAGTAAGTCTTAATCATTAATGAATTAGATTCTCTTTGTTTTTTAAGTCCTTTTGGCCATTGATTGGAATCAAGCCTTAATCAATAAGTAATTGGTTTCTCTTTGTCCTTTAAGTTCATTTGGCCAATGACTAGAATCAAATCTTAATCGTTAAGAAATTGGTTTCTATTTGTCCTTAAGTTCTTTTGGCCATTGATTGGAAGTAAGTCTTAGTTCATAATGAATTGGTTTCTCGTTGTCCTTTAACCTCTTTTGGCCTGTGATTGGAATCAAGTCTTAATCATAAACGCATTGGATTTTTTCTTTGTCTTTTATGTCCCTTTTGGCCAATTGATTGGAATCTGTCAAGTCTTAATCATTAAGGAATTGGTTTCTTTTGTCCTTTATGTTCTTTTTGGCCTTTGATTGAAGTAAGTCTTAGTTCATAATGAATTGGTTCTCTCTTTTTCCTTTTTAGTTCTTTTGGCCATTGATTGAACCGTGAGTTAATCGTTAAGGAATTGGATTCTCATTGCTCTTCAAGTTATTTTGGCCAATGATTGGAATCAAGTCTTAAAACATTAAGGAATTGGTTTCTATTTGTCCTTTAAGTTCTTTTTTGGCCATTAATTGAAGTAAGTCTTAGTTCATAATGAACTGGTTCCTCTTTGTCCTTTAAGTTCTTTTGGTCATTGATTGGAATCAAATGTTAATCGCTAAGGAATTGGATTCCCTTTGTCTCTTTAGTTCTTTGGGCTTGCTCCAAGGATTGGAATCAAGTCTAAAACATTAAAGAATTGGTTTCTATTTGTCCTTTAAGTTCTTTTGGCCATTGATTAGAAGTAAGCCTTAGTTCATAATGAATTGGCTTCTCTTTGTCCTTTAATTTCTTTTTGGCCATTGATTGGAACCAAGTCTTAATCATTAAGGAATTGGTTTCTCTTTGTCCTTTAAGTTCTTTTGCCCATTGATTTGGAGGTAAGTCTCAGTTCATCATGAATTGGTTTCTCTTTGTCCTTTTAGTTCTTTTGGCCATTGATTGGAATCAAGTCTTAATCATTAAGGAATTGGATTCTCTTTGTCTTTTAATTTATTTTGGCCATTGATTGGAATGAAGTCTTAATCATTAAAGAATTTGTTTCTCTTTGTCCTTTAAGTTCTTTTGGCCATTGATTGGAATCAAATCTTAATCATTAAGGAATTGGTTTCTATTTCTCCTTTAAGTTCTTTTGGCAATTGATTGGAAGCAAGTCTTAGTTCATCATGAATTAGATTCTCTTTGTTCTTTAAGTTCTTTTGGCCATTGATTGGAATCAAGTCTTAATCGTAAAGGAATTGGATTCTCATTGTCTTTTGGGTTATTTTGGCGTTGATTGGAATCAAGTCTAAAACATTAAGGAATTGGTTTCTATTTCTCCTTTAAGTTCTTTTAGCCATTGATTGGAAGTGGGGTGCTCCGATCCGCTGGTTCCTCTTTGTCCTTTTTAGTTCTTTTGGTCATTGATTGGAATCAAGTGTCGATCGTTAATGAATTGGATTCTCATTGTCTTTTAAGTTATTTTGCTGGCCGATATTGGAATCAAGTCTGAAACACTAAAGAATTGCTTTCTATTTGTCCTTCAAGTTCTTTTGGCCATTGATTGGAATCAAATCTTAACTATTAATGAATTCCTTTGTCCCTTAAGTACATTTACAAAGATTGGAATCAAATCTTAGTCATTAAGGCATTGGTTTCTATTTGTCCTTAAGTTCTTTTGGCCATTGATTGGAAGTAAGTCTTAGTTCATAATGAATTGGTTTCTCTTTGCCCTTAATTTCTTTTTGGCCATTGATTGGAACCAAGTCTTAATCCTTAATGAATTGTTTTCTTTTGTCCTTTTTAGTTCTTTTGGCGTTGATTGAAATCAAGTCTTAAACATTAAGGAATTGGTTTCTATTTGTCCTTTAAGTTCTTTTGCTCATTGATTGGAGGTAAGTCTCTACTGTAATGAATTGGTTTCTCTTGCCCTTTAAATTCTTTTGGCCATTGATTGGAATCAAATCTTAATCATTAATGAAATGGATTCTCATTGTCTTTTAAGTTATTTTGGCTGTGATTGGAATCAAGTCTAAAACATTAAGGAATTGGTTTTTATTTGTCCTTTAAGTTCTTTTTGGCCATTGATTAGAAGTAAGTCTTTAGTTCATAATGAATTGGTTTCTCTTTTTGTCCTTTAATTTCTTTTGGCCATTGATTGGAACCAAGTCTTAATCCTTAATGAATTGTTTTCCTTTGTCCTTTTAGTTCTTTTGGTCGTTGATTGGAATTAAGTCTTAATCATTATGGAATTGGATTCTCTTTGTCTTTTAAGTTATTTTTGGCCATTGATTGGAATCAAGCTTTAATCATTAAAGAATTGCTTTCTCATTGTCCTTTAAGTTCTTCTAGCCATTGATTGGGAATCAAATCTTAATCATTAAGGAATTGGTTTCTATTTCTCTTTAAGTTCTTTTGGCCATTGATTGGAAGTAAGTCTTAGTTCATAAGGAATTAGATTTCTTTTTCTTTTAAGTTCTTTTTTGGCTATTGATTCAATCAATTCTTAATCATTAAGGAGATTGGTTTCTATTTGTCCTTCAAGTTCTTTTTGGCCATTGATTGGAAGTAAGTCTTTAGTTCATTAATGAATTGGTTTCTATTTGTCCTCTAATTTCTTTTTGGCCATTGATTGGAACCAAGTCTTAATCCTTAATGAATTGTTTTCCCTTTGTCCTTTTAGTTCTTTTTACGCTGATTGGAATCAAGTCTTAAACATTAAGGAATTGCTTTCTCTTTGTCCTTTAAATTCTTTTGGCCATTGATTGAAATCAAATCTTAATCATTAAGGAATTGGATTCTCTTGTCTTTTAAGTTATTTTGGCCATTGATTGGAATCAAAGTCTTAATCATTAAAGAATTGGTTTCTCTTTGTCCTTTAAGTTCCTTTCGCAAATGATTGGAATCAAATGTTAATCATTAAGGAATTGGTTTCTATTTCTCCTTTAAGTTCTTTTGACCATTGATTGGAAGTAAGTCTTAGTTCATCATGAATTGGATTCTCTTTGTCTTATAAGTTCTTTTGGCCATTACTGGGAACCAAGTCTTAGTCCTTAATGAATTGTTTTCCTTTGTCCTTTAAGTTCTTTTTGGCCGTTGAATGGAATCAAGTCTTAAATCATTAAGGAATTGGTTTCTATTTGTCCTTTAAGTTCTTTTGGTCATTCATTGAGTGTAAGTCTCAGTTCATAATGAATTGGTTTCTCTTTGTCCTTTAAATTCTTTTGGCCATTGATTGAAATCAAATCTTAATCATTAAGAATTGGATTTTCTCTGTCTTTTAACTTATTTTGGCTATTGATTGGAATCAAATCTTAATCATTAAAGAATTGGTTTCTCTTTGTTCTTTAAGTTCTTCTGGCTATTGATTGGAATCAAATCTTAATGATTAAGGAATTGGTTTCTATTTCTCCTTTTAAGTTCTTTTGGCTATTGATTGGAAGTAAGTCTTGGTTCATAACCCAATTAGATTCTCTTTTGGTTCTTCAAGTTCTTTTGGCCATTGATTTGAACTAAGTCTTAATCATTAAGGAATTGGTTTCTATTTGTCCTTTAAGTTCTTTTGGCCATTGATTGGAAGTAAGTCTTAGTTCATAATGAACTGGGTTCCTCTTGTCCTTTAAGTTCTTTTGGTCATTGATTTAAATCAAGTGTTAATCGTTAAGGAATTGGATTCTCATTGTCTTTTAAGTTATTTTTGGCCAGTGATTGGAATCAAGTCTAAAACATTAATGAATTGGTTTCTATTTGTCCTTTTAAGTTATTTTGGCCATTGATTGAAGTAAGTAGTTCAGCTCATAATGAATTGGTTTCTCTTTTTGTCCTTTAATTTCTTTTGGCCATTGATTCGAACCAAGTCTTAATCATTAATGAATAGTTTCTTATTTGTCCTTTTAGTTCTTTTGGCTATAAGATTGGAATCAAGTCTTAAACATAATGAATTGGTTTCTATTTGTCCTTTAAGTTCTTTTGGTCATTGATTGAATCAAGTCTTAATCATTAATAAATTGGTTTCTTGTCCTTAAATTCTTTTGGCCATTGATTGAAATCAAATCTTAATCATTAAGGAATTGGATTCTCTTTGTCCTTAAGTTATTTTGGCCATTGATTGGAATCAAGTCTTAATCCATAAGGAGTTGGTTTCTCTTTGTTCTTTAAGTTCTTTTGCCACTGATTGGAATCAAATCTTAATCATTAAGGAATTGGTTTCTATTTCTCCTTTAAGTTCTTTTGGCCATTGATTGGAAGTAAGTCTTAATCATGTGTAATTAGATTCTCTTTGTCCTTTAAGTTCTTTTGGCCATTGATTGAACTCAAGTCTTAATTATTAATGAATTGGTTTCTCTTTGTCCTTTAAGTTCTTTTGGCCATTGATTGGAATCAAGTCTTAAACATGAAGAAATTTGGATCTATTTGTCCTTCAAGTTCTTTTGGCCATTGATTGGAGTAAGTCTTAATCATTAATGAATTGGTTTCTCTTTGTCCATTAAGGTCTTTTGGCCATTGATTGAATCAAATCTAATCATTAAGAATTGGTTTCTATTTGTCTTTTAAGTTATTTTGGCCATTGATTGGAATCAAGTCTTAATCATTAAAGAATTGGTTTCTCTTGTCCTTTAAGTTCTTTTGGCCATTGATTGGAATCAAGTCTTAATCATTAAGGAATTGGTTTCTTTCTCTTATGTTCTTTTTGGCCATTGATTGAATCAAGTCTTAATCATAATAAATTAGTTTTTCTTTGTCCTTTAAGTTCTTTTGGCCATTGATTGGAATCAAGTCTTAATCATTAAGGAATTGGTTTCTTTGTCCTTTAAGTTCTTTTGGCCATTGATTGGAATCAAATCTTAATCATAAGGAATTGGTTTCTATTTGTGCTTTTAAGTTCTTTGGCCATTGATTGGAAGTAAGTCTTAATCATTAATGAATTGGTTTCTCTTTTGTCCTTAAGTTCTTTTGGCCATTGATTGGAATCAAGTCTTAATCATTAAGGAATTGGGTTTCTATTTGTATTTTAAGTTCTTTGGCCAATGATTGGAAGTCAAGTCTTAGTTTCATTAATGAATTGGTTTCTCTTTGTCTTTTAAGTTCTTTTGGCCATTGATTGGAATCAAGCCTTTAATCATTAAGTAATTGGTTTCTTCTTGTCCTTTAAGTTCATTTGGCCAATGATTGGAATCAAATCTTAATCATTAAGAAATTGGTCTATTTGTCCTTTAAGTTCTTTTGGCCATTGATTGGAAGTAAGTCTTAATCATAATGAATTGGTTTCTCGTTGTCCTTTAACCTCTTTTGGCCATGATTGGAATCAAGTCTTAATCATAAAGGAATTGGATTCTCTTTGTCTTTAAGTTCTTTGGCCATTGATTGGAATCAAGTCTTAATCATTAAGGAATTGGTTTCTCTTTGTCCTTTATGTTCTTTTTGCCATTGATTGGAAGTACATGTTAGACCATAATGAATTGGTTTCTCTTTGTCCTTTAAGTACTTTTTGCCATTGATTGCAAGCAAGTGTTAATCATTAACCAATTGGATACTCTTTGCCTTTTAATTTCTTTTGGCCAATGATTGGAATCAAGTCTTAATCATCAAGGAATTGGTTACTCTTTGTCCTTTAAGTTCTTTTGGCCATTAATTCGAAGTAAGTCTTAGTTCATCATGAACTGGATTCTCTTTCTCTTTTAAGTTCTTTTGGCCATTGATTGGAATCAAGTCTTAATCATTAAGGAATTGGATTCACTTTGTCCATTAAGTTCTTTTGGCCATTGATTGGAATCAAGTCTAAAAACATTAAAGAATTGGTTTCTGTTTGTTCCTTAAGTTCTTTTGGCCATTGATTCGAAGTAAGTCTTAGTTCATAATGAATTGGTTTCTCTTTGTCCTTTATGCTCTTTTGGCCGTTGATTGGAATCGAGTCGTAATCATTAATGAATTGGATTCTCTTTGTCTTTTAAGTTATTTTGGCCGTTGATTGGAATCAAGTCTTAATCATTCTGGAATTGGTTACTCTTTGTCTTTTAAGTTATTTTGGCCATTGATTGTAATCAAGTCTTCATCATTAAAGAATTGGTTTCTCTTTGTCCTTTAAGTTCTTCTGGCTATTGATTGGAATCAAATCTTAATCATTAAAGAATTGGTTTCTCTTTGTCCTTTAACTTTCTTTTGGCCATTGATTGGAATCAAATCTTAATCATTAAGGAATTGGTTTCTATTTCTCTTTTAAGTTCTTTTGGCCATTGATTGGAAGTAAGTCTTAGTTCATAATGAATTAGATTCTCTTTGTCTTTTAAGTTCTTTTGGCCATTGATTGGAATCAAGTTTTAATCATTAAGGAAATTGGTTTCTCATTGTCTTTTAAGTTCTTTTGGCCATTGATTGGAATCAAGTCTTAATCATTATGGAATTGGTTTCTATTTCTCCTTTAAGTTCTTTTGGCCATTGATTCGAAGTAAGTCTTTGTTCATACCGAATTGGATTCACTTTATCTTTTAAGTTCTTTTGGCCATTGATTGGAATCAAGTCTTTTAATCATTAAGGAATTGGATTCTCTTTGTCTTTTAAGTTATTTTGGCCAGTGATTGGAATCAAATCCTAATCATTAATGAATTGCTTTCTATTTGTCCTTTAAGTTCTTTTTGGCCATTGATTGGAATCAAATCTTAATCATTAATGAATTGGTTTCTCTTTGACTTTCAAGTTCTTTTGGCCATTGATTGAAAGCAAGTCTTATTCATTAAGGCATTGGTTTCTATTTGTCCTTTAAGTTCTTTTCGCCATTGATTGGAATCAAGCCTTAATATGTAATGAATTGGTTTCTCTTTGTCCTTTAAGTTCTTTTTGCCATTGATTGGAATCAAGTCTTAATCCTTAATGGAATTGTTTTCTTTTGTCCTTTAAGTTCTTTTGGCCCAAAGATTGAAATCAAGTCTTAAACATTAAGGAATTGGTTTCTATTTGTCCTTTTAAGTTCTTTTGGCTCATTGATTGGAAGTAAGTCTTAATCATAATGAATTGGTTTCTTTCTTGTCCTTAAATTCTTTTGGCACATTGATTGGAATCAAATCTTAATCATTAAGGAATTGGATTCTTTGTCTTTTAAGTTATCTTTGGCCATTGACTGGAATCAAGTCTTAAACATTAAGGAATTGGTTTCTATTTGTCCTTTAAGTTCTTTTGGCCATTGATTGGAAGTAAGTCTTAGTTCATAATCAATTGGATTCTCTTTGTCCTTTAACTTCTTTTGGCCGTTGATTGGTGTCAAGTCTTAATCATTAAGGAATTGGATTCTCTTTGTCTTTTTAGTTCTTTTGGCCATTGATTGGAATCAAGTCTTAATCATTATGGAATTGGTTTCTATTTGTCCTTTAAGTTATTTTGGCCGTTGATTGGAATCAAGTCTTAATCATTAAGGAATTGGATTCTCTTTGTCCTTTAGGCTCTTTTTGCCATTGATTGGAATCTAGTCTTAATCCTCAAGGAATTGGTTTCCTTTTGTCCTTTAAGTTCTTTTGGCTATTGATTGGAATCAAGTCTTAATCATTAAGGAATTGGTTTCTTTGTCCTTTAAGTTCTTTTTGGCCATTGATTGGAATCAAGTCTTAATCATTAAGGAATTGCTTTCTCTTTGTCCTTTAAGTTCTTTGGCCATTGATTGGAATCAAGTCTTAATTCATAATGAATTGGTTTCTCTTTGTCCTCTAAGTTCTTTTGGCCATTGATTGGAATCAAGTCTTAATCATTAATGAATTGTTTTCCTTTGTCCTTTAAGTTCTTTTTTGGCCATTGATTGGAATCAAGTCTTAAACATTAAGGAATTGGTTTCTCTTTGTCCTTTTAAATTCTTTGGCCATTGATTGAAATCAAATCTTAATCATTAAGGAATTGATTCTCTTTGTCTTTAAGTTCTTTTTGGCCATTGATTGGAATCAAGTCTTAATCATTAAGGAATTGGTTTCTCTTTGTCCTTTAAGTTCTTCTGGCCATTGATTGGAATCAAGTCTTAATCATTAAGGAATTGGTTTCTTTGTCCTTTAAGTTCTTTTGGCCATTGATTGGAATCAAGTCTTAATCATTAAGGAATTGGTTTCTCTTTGTCCTTTAAGTTCTTTGGCCATTGATTGGAATCAAGTCTTAATCATTAATTGTTTTCTTGTCCTTTAAGTTCTTTTGGCCATTGATTGAATCAAGTCTTAATCATTAATTGGTTTCTATTTCTCCTTTATGTTTTTTTGGCCATTGATTGGAATCAAGTCTTAATCATTAAAGAATAGGATTCTCTTTGCCTTTTATGTTCTTTTGGCCATTGATTGGAATCAAGTCTTAATCATTAAGAATTGGTTTTCTTTGTCTTTAAGTTCTTTGGCCATTGATTGAATCAAGTCTTAATCATTAAGGAATTGGTTTCTCTTTGTCCTTTAAGTTCTTTTTGGCCATTGATTGGAATCAAGTCTTAATCATTATGAATTGGTTTCTCTTTGTCCTTTAAGTTCTTTTTGCCATTGATTGGAATCAAGTCTTAATCCTTAAGGAATAGGATTCTCTTTGCCTTTTATGTTCTTTTGGCCATTGATTGGAATCAAGTCTTAATCGTCAAGGAATTGGTTTCTATTTATCCTTTAAGTTCTTTTGGCCATTGATTGGAATCAAGTCTTAATCATTAAGGAATTGGTTCTCTATTTGTCCTTTAAGTTCTTTGGCTATTGATTGGAAGAGTCTTAATCATAATGAATTGGATTCTCTTTGTCCCTTTTTTAAGTTCTTTTTTTGGCCAATGATTGAATCAAGTCTTAATCATTAAGGAATTGGTTTCTTTTGTCCTTTAAGTTCTTTTGGCCATTGATTAATCAAGTCTTAATCATTAAGGAATTGGTTTCTCTTTGTCCTTTAAGTTCTTTTGGCCATTGATTGGAATCAAGTCTTAATCATAATGAATAGGATTCTCTTTGTCCTTTAAGTTCTTTGGTCGCTGATTGAATCAAGTCTTAATCATTAAGGAATTGGTTTCTATTTGTCCTTTAAGTTCTTTTGGCCACTGATTGGAAGCAAGTCTTAATCCTTAATGAATAGGATTCTCTTTGCCTTTTAAGTTCTTTTGGCCATTGATTGGAATCAAGTCTTAATCATTAATGAATAGGATTCTCTTTGTCTTTTAAGTTCTTTTGGCCATTGATTGGAATCAAGTCTTAATCATTAAGGAATTGGTTTCTTTGTCCTTTAAGTTCTTTTTGGCCATTGATTGGAATCAAGTCTTAATCATAATGAATTGGTTTCTCTTTGTCCTTTAAGTTCTTTTGGCCATTGATTGGAATCAAGTCTTAATCATTAAGGAGTTGGATTCTCTTTGTCTTTTAAGTTCTTTTGGCCATTGATTGGAATCAAGTCTTAATCATTAAGGAATTGGTTTCTATTTGTCCTTCAAGTTCTTTTGGCCATTGATTGGAATCAAGTCTTAATCATTAAGAAATTGGTTTCTATTTGTCCTTTAAGTTCTTTTTGCCATTGATTGAGTCAAGTCTTAATCATTAAGGAATTGGTTTCTTTTGTCTTTTAAGTTCTTTTGGCCATTGATTGGAATCAAGTCTTAATCATTAAGGAATTGGTTTCTATTTGTCCTTCAAGTTCTTTTGGCCATTGATTGGAATCAAGTCTTAATTCATAATGAATTGGTTTCTCTTTGCCCTTTAAGTTCTTTTGGCCATTGATTGGAATCAAGTCTTAATCATTAGGGAATTGGATTCTCTTTGTCTTTTAAGTTCTTTTGGCCATTGATTGGAATCAAGTCTTAATCATTAAGGAATTGGATTCTCTTTGCCTGTTAAGTTCTTTTGGCCATTGATTGGAATCAAGTCTTAATCAATAATGAATTGGTTTCTCTTTGTCCTTTAAGTTCTTTTGGCCATTGATTGGAATCAAGTCTTAATCATAATGAATTGGTTTCTCTTTGTCCTTTAAGCTCTTTTGGCCATTGATTGGAATCAAGTCTTAATCATTAAGGAATTGGTTTCTCTTTGTCCTTAAGTTCTTTTGGTCATTGATTGGAATCAAGTCTTAATCATTAAGGAATTGGTTTCTATTTGTCCTTTAGTTCTTTTGGCCATTGATTGGAATCAAGTCTTAAACATTAAGGAATTGGTTTCTCTTTGTCTTTAAGTTCTTTTGGCCATTGATTGAATCAAGTCTTAATCATAATGAATTGGTTTCTTTGTCTTCTATGTTCTTTTGGCCATTGATTGGAATCAAATCTTAATCATTAAGGAATTGCATTCTCTTTGCCTTTTAAGTTCTTTTGGCCATTGATTGGAATCAAGTCTTAATCATTAAGGAATTGGTTTCTCTTTGTCCTTTAAGTTCTTTTTGGCCAATGATTGAATCAAGTCTTAATCATTAATGAATTGGTTTCTCTTTGTCCTTTAAGTTCTTTTGGCCATTGATTGGAATCAAATCTTTAATCATTAAGAATTGGTTTCTTTGTCCTTTAAGTTCTTTGGCCATTGATTGGAATCAAGTCTTAATCATTAAGGAATTGGTTTCTCTTTGTCCTTTAAGTTCTTTTGGCCATTGATTGGAATCAAGTCTTAATCATTAAGAATTGGTTTCTTATTTGTCCTTTAAGTTCTTTTGGCCATTGATTGGAAGTAAGTCTTAATCATAATGAATTGGTTTCTCTTTGTCCTTTAAGTTCTTTTGGCCATTGATTGGAATCAAGTCTTAATCATTAAGGAATTGGTTTTCTTTGTCCTTAAGTTCTTTTGGCCATTGATTGGAATCAAGTCTTAATCATTAAGGAATTGGTTTCTCTTTGTCCTTAAGTTCTTTGGCCAATTGATTGGAATCAAGTCTTAATCATTAACGAATTGGTTTCTCTTTGTCCTTTAAGTTCTTTTGGCCATTGATGGGAATCAAGTCTTAATCATTAAGGAATTTGTTTCTATTTGTCCTTTAAGTTCTTTTGGCCATTGATTGGAATGAAGTCTTAGTTCATTATGAATTGGTTTCTTTGTCCTTTAAGTTCTTTTGGCCATTGATTGAAGTCAAGTCTTAATCATTAATGAATTGGTTTCTTTTGTCCTTTAAGTTCTTTTGGCCATTGATTGGAATCAAGTCTTAATCATTAAGGAATTGGTTTCTCTTTGTCCTTAAGTTCTTTGGCCATTGATTGGAATCAAGTCTTAATCATTAATGAATAGGTTTCTCTTGTTGGCCTTTAAGTTCATTGGCTGGCCACTTGATTGGAATCAACGGTCTTAATCATTAAGGAATTGGTTTCGCTTTGTCCTTTAAGTTCTTTTTGGCCATTGATTGGAATCAAGTCTTAATCATAACGCGAATTGGTTTCTGCTTGTCCTTTAAGTTCTTTTTTGGTCATTGATTGATCATCAAGTCTTAATCATTAATGAATTGGTTCTCTCTTTGTCCTTTAAGTTCTTTTTTGGCCATTGATTGAATCAGTCTTAATCATTGCGACAGGAATTGGTTCTCTCGTTGCCTCCTTAAGTTCTTTCTGGGCCATTGATTGGAATCAAATCTTAATCATTAAGGAAATTGGTTTCTCTTTATGTCCTTTAAGTTCTTTTGGCCATTGATTGGAAGTAAGTCTTAATCATTAAGAATTTGGTTCTCTTCTGTTGTCCTTTAAGTTGCCCTTTGGCCATTGATTGGAATCAAGTCTTAATCATTAATGAATTGGATTCTCTTTGTCCTTTAAGTTCTTTTTATCAGCCATTGATTGAATCAAGTCTTAATCATTAAGGAATTGGTTCTCTATTTGTCCTTCAAAAGTTCTTGGCCATTGATTGGAATCAAGTTCAACGCCATGAATTGGTTTCTATCGTCCCTCTGCTCCATGGGTCAATGATTAGATCTGGCACCTTAATCATTAATGAATTGGTTTCTTTTGTCCTTTAAGTTCTTTTGGCCATTGATTGGAATCCAAGTCTTAATCATTAAGGGAAATTGGTTTCTCTTTGTCCTTTAAGACTCTTTTTGGCCATTGATTGGAAGTAAGTCTTCAAGATTCAAGTGAATAGGATTCTCTTTGTCCTTTAAGTTCTTTTTTTTTGGCCATTGATTGGAATCAAAGTCTTTAATCATTAAGGAATCTGGTTTCTCTTTTTGTCCTTTAAGTTCTTTTTACAATAAAGATTGGAATCAAGTCTTAATCATTAAGGAATTGGTTTCTATTCGGTCCTTTAAGTTCTTTAATGGCCATTGATTGGAACTCAAGTCTTAATCATTAAGGAATTGCTTTCTCTTTGTCCTTAAGTTCATTTTAATACGATTGGAATCAAGTCTTAATCATTAAGGAATTGGTTTCTTCTTTGTCCTTTAAGTTCTTTTTTGGCCATTGATTGGAACTAAGCTCTTAATCATTAATGAATTGGATTTCTATTTCCTTCCTTTAAGTTATTTCGGACCATTGATTGAATCAAGTCTTAATCATTAAGGAATTGGTTTCTTCTTTGTCCTTTAAGTTCTTTTGGCCATTGATTGAAGTAAGTCTTAGTTCATAATGAATAGGATTTTCGCTTTGTCCTTTAAGTTCTTTAATCGCAATATTGATTGGAATCAAGTCTTAATCATTAAGGAATTGGCTTTCTCTTTGTCCTTTAAGTTCTTTTTGGCCATTGATCGAGGAATCAAATCTTATTCATTAAGGAATTGGTTTCTATACTTGTCCTTTTAAGTTCTTTTGGCCATATCGATTGGAAGAGGTCAAGTCTTAAATCATAATGAATTGATTTCTCTTTGTCCTTTAAGTATCTTTTGGCACATTGATTGGAATCAAGTCTTGAATCATTAAGGAATTGGTTTCTCTCGCTTGTCCTTTAAGTTCTTTTGGCCATTGATTGAATCAAATCTTAACTTCATTAAGGAATTGGTTTTTGTTTGTCCTCTTAAGTTCTTTTTAAGATAAAGTGTCTTGGTTCATAATGAATAGATTCCTTTTTACTTTTAAGTTCTTTCGCTGCCATTGATTGAAGTCGAAGTCTTAACTCATTACCAGGAATTGGTTTCTCTTTTGTCCTTTAAGTTCTTTGGCCATTGATTGGAATCAAGTCTTAATCATTAAGGAATTGGTTTCATTTGTCCTTTAAGTTCTTTGGCCATTGATTGGAATCAAGTCTTAAACATTATGAATCTGGTTTCTATTTGTCCTTTAAGTTCTTTTTGAGCCATTGATTAGAATCAAGTCTTAATCATTAAGGAATTGGTTTCTTTGTCTCTTTAAGTTCTTGGCGCATTGATTGAATCAAGTTTCTTAATCATTACAGGAATTGGTTTCTATTTCGGTCCTTTCAAGTTCTTTTTGGCATTATTGATTGAACGAACTAAGTCTTAATCATTAAGGAATAGTTTTCTCTTTGTCCTTTTTAAGTTCTTTTGGCCATTGATTGAATGATCGAAGTCTTAATTCATTAAGGAATTGGTTTCTTTATTTTCGTCCTTATAAGTTCTTTTTTGATATTGATTGGAATCAAATCTTAATCATTAAAGGAATTGGTTTCTATTTGTCCTTTAAGTTCTCTTTTGGCCATTGATTGGAAGTAAGTCTTAGTTCATAATGAATTGGTTTTCTTTGTCTCTTTAAGTTCTTTTTTTCGCCATTGATTGGAATCAAGTCTTAAATCATTAAGGAATTCTAGTTTCTTCTTTTTTGTCCTTTAAGTTCTTTACGGCCATTGATTGGAATCAAGTCTTAATCTATTAAGGAATTGGTTCTCTATTTTGTCCTTTTCAAGTTCTTTTTGGCCATTGATTGGAATCAAAGTCTTAATCATATAATGAATTGGTTTCTTTCGTCTCTTTAAGTTCTTTTTTTTTTATGGCCATTGATTGAATCAAGCCTAATCATAATGGAATTGGTTTTTTCTCTTTGTCCTTAAGTTATTTTGGCCAGTTGATTGGAAATCAACACGGTCTAAATCAATTAATGAATTGGTTTCTCTTTGTCCCTTTAAAGTTCTTTTTGGCCATTACGATTGGAATCAAGTCTTAACTATATAAGGAATTGGTTTCTATTTGTCTCAAGTTCTTTTTGGCCATTGATTGGAAGTAAGTCTTAGTTCTATAAATGAATTGGTTTCTCTTTGTCCTTTTTAAGTTCTTTTGGCCATTGATTGGAAAATCCTGTAAGTCTTAATTCATTAAGGAATGAAGGTTTCTCTTTGTCCTTTATGTTCTTTTGGCCAATGATTGAATGAAATCTAATCATTAAGGAATTGGTTTCTATTTGTCCTTTAAGTTCTTTTGAAGCCATTGATTGGAAGTAAGTTCTGGTTCATAATGAATTGGTTTCTCTTTGTCCTTTAAGTTCTTTTGGCCATTGATTGGAATCAAGTCTTTTAATCATTAAAGAATTGGTTTCCTTGTCCTTTATGTTCCTTTGGCTATTGATTGGAATCAAAACTTAATCATTAAGGAATTGGTTTCTTTATCTTGTCCTTTCAAGTTCTTTTGGCCGCTGATTAGAATCAAGTCTTAATCATTAAGGAATTGGTTTTCTTGTCCTTTAAGTTCATTTGGCCAATGATTGGAACTCAAATTTTAAATCATTGGCTAATGAATTGGTTTCTATTTGATCACCTTAAGTTCTTTTGGCCATTGATTTGAAATAAGTCTGTTCATAAATGAATAGGATTCTCTTCTTGTCCTTTGAAAGTTCTTTTGGCCATTGATTGGAATCAAGTCTTAATCTATTAAGGGAATTGGTTTCTCTTTTGTCCTTTAAGTTCTTTTTGGTCGTTGATTGGAATCAAGTCTTAATCATTAAGGAATTGGTTTTATTCGCCCTTAAATCTTTAATATTGATTGAAGTAGTCTGTTCATAATGAATAGATTCTTCTTTGTCCTTTAAGTTCTTTTTTTGGCCATTGATTGGAATCAAGATCTTTTAATTGTTAAGGAATTGGTTCTCTTTGTCCTTTAAGTTCTTTTGGCCATAATGATTGAATCAAGTCTTTAATCATGTAAGGAATTGGTTTCTCTGGCTTGTCCTTTAAGTTCTTTGGCCATTGATTGGAATCAAATCTTAATCATTAATGAATTGGTTTCCCTTTTGTCCTTTAAGTTCATTTGGCCATTAATTGGAACTACAAGTCTTAATCACTTAAGGAATTGGTTTCTCTTTATGGTCCTTTAAGTTCTTTTGGCCATTGATTGGAATCAAGTCTTAACTAATATTAATGAATTGGTTTCTATTTGTCCTTCAAGTTCTTTTGGCCATTGATTGGAATCAAGTCTTAATCATTAAGGAATTGGATTCTCTTTGTCCTTTTTAAGTTCTTTTTGGCCATTGATTGGAATCAAGTCTTTAATCATTAAGGAATTTAGGTTTATCTTTATCTCTTAAAGTTCTTTTGAGCCATTGATTGAAGTCAAGTCTTGGTTCAAAATGAATTGGATTCTCTTTGTCCTTTAAGTTCTTTTGGCCATTGATTGAATGAAGTCTTTAATCATTAAGGATAATTGGTTTCTCTTTGTCCTTTAAGTTCTTTTGGCCAATGATTGGAATCAAATCTTTAATCATTAAGGAATTGGTTTTTATTCGGCCTTTCCAAGATCTTTTTGGCCACATTGATTGAAGTAAGTCTTGGTTCATAATGAATAGATTTCTTTTTGCTCTTTTAAGTTCTTTTTTGGTCTATTGATTGGAATCAAGTCTTAATCATTAAGGAATTGCTTTCTTTGTCCTTTAAGTTCTTATTTTTGGCCATTGATTGGAATCAAGTCTTAATCATTAATGAATTGGTTTCTATTTGTCCTTCGTTCTTTTGGCCATTGATCTGGAATCAAGTCTTAATCATCGAGAGATCTGGATCTTCTATTTGTACTTTAAGTTCTTTTGGCCATTGATTGGAAGTGTAAGTCTTAATCATAATGAATTGGTTTTCTTGTCCTTTAAGTTCTTTTGGCCATTGATTGGAATCAAGTCTTAATCAGTTAAGGAATTGGTTTCTCTTTGTCCTTTAAGTTCTTTTTGGACATTGATTGGAATCAAGTCTTAATCATTAAGGAATTGGTTTCTTCTTTGTCCTTTAAGTTCTTTTGGCCATTGATTGGAATCAAATCTTAATCATTATGAAATTGGTTTCATTTTGTCCTTCAAGATCTTTTAAGATTGATTGAAAGCAAGTCTTGTCTTCATAATGAACAGGATTTCTTTTGTCCTTTAAGTTCTTCTTGGCCATTGATTGGAATCAAGTCTCAATTATTAAGGAAGCGATTTCTCTTTGTCTTTTAAGTTCTTTTGGCCGTTGATTGGAATCATGTCCCAATCATTAAGGAATTGGTTTCTATTTGTCCTTCGTTCTTTTTGGCCATTGATTGGAATCAAGTCTTCATCATTAAGGAATTGGTTTCTTTGTCCTTTAAGTTCTTCTTGGCCATTGATTGAACTCAAGTCTTAATTCATTAATGAATTGGTTTCATTTGTCCTTCTCGTTCTTTTGGCCATTGATTAGAACCAAGTCTTAATCATTAAGGAATTTGTTTCTTTTTCTCCTTTCAGTTCTTTTTAAGTTTGATTGGAACCAAATCTTTAATCATTAATGAATTGGTTTCTATTTGTCCTTCAAGACTTTTGGCCATTGATTGGAAGAAGTCTGGTCTAGTATAATGAATAGACTCTTCTTTGTTCTTTAAGTTCTTTTGGCCATATATTGGAATCAAGTCTTAATCATTAATGAGTTGGATTCTCTTTTGTCCTTTTAAGTTTTTTTGGCTTATTGATTGAATCCTGCGTCTAAATCATTAAGGAATTGGTTTCTATTTGTCCTTCAAGGTTCTTTTGGCCATTAATTGGAATCAAGTCTTAATCATTGAGGAATTGGTTTCTATTTGTCCTTTAAGTTCCTTTTGCCATTGATTGGAAGTAAGTCTTAGTTCATAATGAATTGGTTTCTCTTTGTCCTTTAAGCTCTTTTCGCCATTGATTGGAATCAAGTCTTAATCGTTAAGGAATTGGTTTCTCTTTGTCCTTTATGTTCTTTTGGACATTGATTGGAACCAAATCTTAATCATTACTGAATTGGTTTCTATTTGTCCTTTAATATCTTTTGGCCATGGATTGAGTAAAGTCTGATGTTCATAATGAATAGGACTTTTTGTCCTTTTTAAGTTCTTTTGGCCATTGATTGGAATCAAGTCTTAATCATTAAGTGAATTGGCTTCTGCTTGTCCTTTAAGTTCTTTGTGGCCAATGATTGGAATCAAATCTTAATCATTAAGGAATTGGTTTCTGTTTGTCCTTTAAGATCTTTTTGGCTATTGATTGAAGTAAGTCTTGGTTCATAATGAATAGGATTCTCTTTGTCCTTTAAGCTCTTTTGGTCATTAATTGGAATCTGAGTCTTAATCATTAAGGGAGTGTTGATTCTCTTTGTCTTTTAAGTTCTTTTACATTGATTGGAATCAAGTCTTGACCATTAAGGAATTGGTTTCTATTTGTCCTTCAAGTTCTTTTTTGGCCATTGATTAGAATCAAGCTCCAATCATTATGAATTTGTTTCTTTTTTTCTCCTTTCATTTATTGATTGGAATCAAATCTTAATCATTAAGATGAATTGGTTTCTATTTGTCCTTCAAGATCTTTTGGCCATTGATTAAAGCAAAGTCTGGGTTCATAATGAATAGGGATTCTCTTTGTCTTTTGAGGTTCTTTTGGACATTGATTGAATCAAGTCTTGATCATTAAGGAGTTGGATTCTCATTATCCTTTAAGTTCCCTTGGCCATTGATTGGAATCAAGTCTTAATCATTAAGGAATTACTTTCTATTTGTCCTTCAAGTTCTTTTTTGGCCATTGATTGGAATCAAGTCTTTCATCATTAAAAGTGAATTCGGTTTCTCTTTGTCTTTAAGCCTTTTTGGCCATTGATTGGAATCAAGTCTTAATTATTAAAGGAATTGGTTTTCTATTTGTCCTCCAAGTTCTTTTGGCCATTGATTGGAAGTCAAGATCTTAGTTCATAATGAGTTATTTTCTTTGATATCCTTAAGGTTTCTTATTGATTGAAGCAAAGTCTTGATCGTTATGAATTGGTTTCTCTTTGTCCTTTATGTTCTTTTGGACAATGATTGGAATCAAATCTGAATCATTAAGGAATTGGTTTCTATTTGTCCTTTAAGTTCTTTTGGCCATTGATTGGAAGTAAGTCTTGGTTCATTAATGAATAGATTTTTCTTTGTCTTTAAGTTCTTTTGGCCATTGATTGGAATCAAGTCTTAATCATTAAGGAATTGGTTTCTGTTTGTCCTTTAAGTTCTTTTGGCCAATGATTGGAATCAAATCTTAATCATTAAGGAATTGGTTTCTGTTTGTCCTTTAAGATCTTTTGGCCATTGATTGGAAGTAAGTCTTGGTTCATAATGAATAGGATTCTCTTTGTCTTTTAAGTTCTTTTGGTCATTAATTGGAATCAAGTCTTAATCATTAAGGCTGGATTCTCTTTGTTCTTTAAGTTTCATTTAGTTGGCCATTGATTGGAATCAAGTCTTAATCATTAAGGAATTGGTTTCTATTTGTCCTTCAAGTTCTTTTTGGCCATTGATTAGATTCAAGTCTTAATCATTAAGGTATTTGTTTCTCTTTCTCCTTTCAGTTCTTTTGGCCAGTGATTGGAATCAAATCTTAATCATTAAGGAATTGGTTTCTATTTGTCCTTCAAGATCTTTTGGCCATTGATTGGAAGTAAAGCCCGGTCTATAGCGTCATTATTAGGATCTTCTTTGTCCTTTAAGTTCTTTTGGCCATTGGATTGGAATCAAGTCTTAATCATTAAGGAGTTGGATTCTGTTTGTCTTTTTAAGTTCTTTTTGGCTATTGATTAAATCAAGTCTTAATTACATTAAGGAATTGGTTTTTATTTGTCCTTCTGGGTTCTTTGGCTATCTGATTGGAACTGCCTTCATCACATGAATTGGTTTCTTGTCTTTAAGTTCTCGATTATTGATTGGAATCAAGTCTTAATTATTAAGGAATTGGTTTCTGATTGTCCTTTAAGTTCCTTTTTTGCCATTGATTGGAAGTAAGTCTTAGTTCATAACGAGTTGGATTCTCTTTGTCCTTCGTTTCTTTCGCCATTGATTGTGCCAAAGTCTTAATTGTTAATGAATTGGTTTCTTTTTGTCCTTCATATTCTTTTGGCCATAATGATTGGAATCAAATCTGAATCATTAAGGTCTTGGTTTCTATTTCTCCTTTAAGCTCTTTTTGCTCCATCGATTAAAGTCAAGTCTTGGTTCATACTGACAGATTTCTCTTTGCTTTTTAAGTTCTTTTGGCCATTGATTGGAATCAAGTCTTAATCATTAATGAATTGGTTTGCTTTGTCCTTAAAGTTCTTTTTGGCCAATGATTGGAATCAAATCTTAATCATTAAGGAATTGGTTTCTATTTGTCCTTTAAGATCTTTTGTCATTGATTGGAAGTAAGTTTGGTTCATAAATGAATGAGGATTTTGGTTTTTAAGTTTTGGTCATTGATTGGAATCAAGTCTTAATCATTAAGGAATTGGTTTCTGCTTGTCTCTTAAGTTTTTTTGGCCAATGATTGGAATCAAATCTTAATCATTAAGGAATTGGTTTCTGCTTGTCCTTTAAGGTCTTTAATACGATTGGAATCAAGTCTCCGGTCTATAATGAAATAGATCTCTTTGTCCTTTTAAGTCTTTTGGCCATTGCATTGAACTCAAGTCTTAATCATTAAGGAGTTGGATTCTCTTTGTCTTTTAAGTTCTTTTTACTATTGATTGGAATCAAGTCTTAACTATTATGTAATTGGTTTTTATTTGTCCTTCAAGTTCTTAATATTGATTGGAAGTAAGTCTTGGTTCATGTTTAATAGATTCTTTCTTTGTCCTTTTTAAGTTCTTTTACATTGCATTGGAATCAAGTCTTAATCATTAAGGAATTGGTTTCTCTTTTGTCCTTTAAGTTCTTGATGGGTAAGTCTTGGTTCAAAATGAATAGGATTCTTCTTTGCCTTTAAAGACGGCCATTGATTGAAATGAAGTCCCAATCATTAAGGAATTGGATTTTCTTTGTCCTTATAGTTCTTTTTGGCCAATGATTGGAACCAAATCTTAATCATTAAGAATTGGTTTCTATTCGCCCTTCAAGATCTTTTGGCCATTGATTGGAAGTGTCTTGTCTAGTAATGAATAGGATTTCTATTTGTCCTTTAAGTTCTTTTTGGCCATTGATTGGAATCACAAGTCTAAGTTCATTATGAGTTGGATTCTCTTTGTCCCAAGTTCTTTTGGCTAATATTGATTGGAATCAAGTCTAAATCATTAAGGAATTGGTTTCTCTTTCATTTAAGTTCTTCCGTTTGGGCCGCTTGATTGGAATCCAAGTCTAAATCTATTGAGGAATTGGTTTTTATTTGTCGCTTTTAAGTTCTTTTGGCCATTGATTGGAAGTAGTTCTTAGTTCATTAATGAATTAGATTTCTTTGTCCTTAAGTTCTTTTGGCTATTGATTGGAATCAAAGTCTTAATCATAAGGAATTGCTTTCTATTTGTCCTTTATGTTCTTTTGGACAATGATTGGAAGTCAAATCTTAATCATTAAGGAATTGGTTTCTATTTGTCCTTTAAGTTCTTTTGGCCATTGATTGGAAGTAAGCCTTGGTTCATTACGACAGGATTCTCTTTGTCCTTTAAGTTCTTTGGCCATTGATTGGAATCAAGTCTTAATCATTAAGGAATTGGTTTCTGCTGGTCCTTTAAGTTCTTTTTGGCCAATGATTGGAACTTAAATCTAAGTTCATTAAGGAATTGGTTTTCGCTTTGTCCTTTGAAGCATCTTTTTGGCCATTGATTGAAATATTATCTTAATGGTTCAAGGTTTAACAGGATTCTCTTTGTCTTTTAAGTTCTTTTGGTCGTTAATTGGAATCAAGTCTCAATCATTAAGGAATTGATTCTTGTCTTTTTAAGTTCTTTTGGCATTGATTGGGAATCAAGTCTAAATTATTAAGGGAATTGGTTTCTATTTATCTTCAAGTTCTTTTTGGGCTGGCTGATTAGAATGGAAGTCTTCAGAATTAATGAATTTGTTTCTTTTTCTCCTTTAAGTTCTTTTTGGCTTATTGATTGGAATCAAAAGTCTTCAACTATTAAAGAGAATTGGTTTCTATTTGTCCTTTAAGTTCTTTTGGTCATTGATTGGTAGAGTAAGTCTCGGTTCATAGGCTGAATTGGTATCTCTTTGTCCTTTAATTTCTTTTGGCCATTGAGTTGGAACCAAGTCTTAATCATTAAGGAATTAGTTTCTCTTTGTCCTTTAAAAATCTTTTGGCCATTGATTGGAAGTCAATTAATACATTCATCATGAATTGGTTTCTCTTTGTCCTTTTAGTTCTTTTGGCCATTGATTGGAATCAAGTCTTAATCATTAAGGAATTGGATTCTCTTTGTCTTTAAGTTATTTTGGCCATTGATTGGAATAGAAGTCTTAATCATTAAAGAATTTGTTTCTCTTTGTCCTTTAAGTTCTTGTGGCCATTGATTGGGAATCAAATCTTAATCATTAAAAAAATTGGTTTCTATTTCTCCTTCTAAGTTCTTTTGGCCCGTTGATTGGAACTAAGTTCTTAGTTCACTCATGAATTAGATTCTCTTTGTCCCCTTTAAGTTCTTTTGGCCATTGATTGGAATCAAGTGTTAATAGTTAAGGGTGGATTCTCATTGTTTTCTTGTCCTAGGTTATTTTGGCGATTGATTGGAATCAAGTCTAAAACGCATAGAAATTATTTCTCTTGTCCTTGAGATCTTGTATGATGATTGGAAGTAAGTCTTAGTTCATTAATCCATTGGTTTCTGCTTTGTCCTTTATAAGTTCTTTTGGTCAGTTTGATTGGAATCAAGTGTTGATCGTTAAGGAATCCGGATCCTCATTGTCTTTTAAGGATGCACATCGATCATCAGGAATCAAGTATAGAACACTATCAAAAAATTGCTTTCTTATTTGTCCTTTAAACATTCTTTTAGCCATTGATTGGAATCAAATCTTAATCGTCAATAGATTGGTTTCCGCTTTGTCCCTTAAGTACATTTGGCCAAAGATTGGGAATCAAATCTTAGTCATTAAGGAATTGGTTTCTATTTGTCCTTTAAGTTCTTTTTGGCCATTGATTGGAAGTAAGTCTGTAGTTCATAATGGTGGTTTCTCTTTGCCCTTTAATTTCTTTGGCCATTGATTTGGAACCAAGTCTTAATCCTTAATGAATTGTTTTCCTTTTGTGCTTTTAGTTCTTTTTGGCCGAGTGATTGGAATCAAGTCTTAAACATTAAGGTAATTGGTTTCTATTTGTCCTTTAAGTTCTTTTAGTATCATTGATTGGAGGTAAGTCTCGATTAAGCCCAATGAATTGGTTTCTCTTTGTCCTTTAAATTCTTTTTGGCCATTGATTGGAATCAAATCTTGAATCATTAAGGAATTGGACTTTCTCATTGTCTTTTAAGACTTATTTTGGCCGATGATTGGAATCAAGTCTAAAGCATTAAGGAATTGGTTTCTATTTGTCGGCTTTAAGTTAACTAGTAATTGATTAGAAGTAAGTCTTAGTTCATAATGAATTGGTTTCTCTTTGTCCTTTTAATTTCTTTTGGCCATTGATTGGAGACCAAGTCTTAATCCATTAACGAATGGTGTTTTCCTTTGTCCTTTTAGTTCTTTTGGCGATAAAGATTGGAATCAAGTCTTAAACATTAAGGAATTGGTTTCTATTTCTCCTTTAAGTTCTTTTGACGTGATTGAGGAACTAAGTCTTAGTTCATCATGAATTAGATGCTCTTTGTCCTTTAAGATTCTTTTATTGGCCATTGATTGGAATAAAGTGTTAATCGTTAAGGAGTTGGATTCTCATTGTCTTTTAGGTTATTTTGGCGATTGATTGGAATCCAAGCCTAAAACATTGATTGGAAGTAAGTCTTAGTTCATAATCCATTGGTTTCTCTTTGTCAGCCTAAGTTCTTTTGGTCATTGATTGGAATCAAGTGTTGATCGTTAAAGGAATTGGATTCTCATTGTCTTTTAAATTATTTTGGCGATTCATTGGTAATCAGAGTATGAAACACTAATGAATTGCTTTCTATTTTGTCCTTTAAGTTCTTTTGGCCATTGATTGGAATCAAATCTGTCATTAATAAGATTGGTTTCCACTATTGTCACTTTAAGTATCGTTTGGCCAATGATTGGAATCAAATCTTAGTCGTTAAGCCAGTGGTTTTCTATTTGTCCTTTAGAAGTTCTTTTTTGGCCTGTTGATTGGAAGTAAGTCTTAGTTCATAATGAGATTAGGTTTCTCTTTGCCCTTTCAAGTTTCTTTCGGTCGTTGATTAGGAACCAAATTATCATCGCAATAGATTGCACTTTGTGCTTTTAGTTCTTTTGGCGATTGATTGGAATCAAGTCTTTAAACATTAAGGGAATTGGCTTTGTTGTCCTTTAAGTTCTTTTGGCCATTGATTGGAGGTAAATCTCCCAAGTTCATAATGAATTGGTTTCTCTTTGTCCTTTAAATTCTTTTGGCCGTTGATTGGAATCGAAGTGTCTTGGTTCATTAAAGGAATTGGATTCTCATTGTCTTTTAAGTTATTTTGGCCATTGATTGGAATCAAATCTAAAACATTAAGGGAATTGGTTTCTATTTGTCCTTTAAGTTCTTTTTGGCCATTGATTGAGAAGTAAGTCTTAGTTCATAATGAATTGAACTATCTTTGTCCTTTAGTTTCTTTTGTGCATTGATTGGAACCAAGTCTTAATCCATAATGAATTGTTTTCCCTTTGTCCTTTTAGTTCTTTTGGCCAGGGATTGGAATCAAGTCTTAAACATTAAGGAATTGGTTTCTATTTGTCCTTTCAAGTTCTTTTTTGGTCATTGATTGGAGAGTAAAGTCTCAGTTCATAATAGATTGGTTTCTCTTTGTCCTTTAAATTCTTTTGGCCATTGATTGAAATCAAATCTTTAATCATTAAGGAATTCGATTCTCTTTGTCTTTTAAGTTATTTTGGCCATTGATTGGAATCAAGTCTTTAATCATTAAAGAATTGGTTTCTCTTTTGTCCTTTAAAGTTCTTCTGGCCATTGATTGGAATCAAGCATCTTAATCATTAAGGAATTGGTTTCTATTCTCCTTTAAGAAGTTCTTTTGGCCATTGATTGGAAGTCAAGTCTTAGTTGCATAACAAATTAGATTCTCTTTGTCTTTTAAGTTCTTTTGGCCATTGATCTTGAATCAAAGTCTTAATTATTAAGGAATTGGTTTCTATTTGTCCTTTAAGTTAACTTTTGGCCATTGATTGGAAGTAAGTCTTAGTTCATAATGAACTGGTTCCTCTTTGTCCTTTAAGTTCGTTTGGTCATTGATTGGAATCAAGTGTTAATTGTTAAGGAATGGGATTCTCATTGTCTTTTAAGTTATTTTGGCTTTGAGTGATTGGAATCGAAGTCTAAAACATGAAGGAATTGGTTTCTATTTGTCCTATAATTTCTTTTCGCCATTGATTAGAAGTAAGTCTTTGTACATAATGAATTGGTTTCTCTTTGTCTTTAATTTCTTTTGGCCATTGATTGGAACCAAGTCTTAATCCTTAATGAATTGTTTTCCCTTTGTCCTTTTAGTTTCTTTTTGGCCAGTGATTGGAATCAAGTTTTAAACATTAAGGAATTGGTTTCTATTTGTCCTTTAAGTTCTTTTGGTCATTGATTGGAGGTAAGTCTCGAGTTCATAATGAATTGGTTTCTGCATTTGTCCTTTAAATTCTTTTTGCCATTGATTGAAATCAAATCTTAATCATTAAGGAATTGGATTCTCTTTGTCTTTTAAGTTATTTGGCCATTGATTGGAATCAAGTGTTAATCATTAAAAAAATTGGTTTCTCTTTGTCCTTTAAGTTCTTCTAGCCATTGATTGGAATCAAATCTTAATCATTAAAGAATTGGTTTCTATTTCTCCTTTTAAGTTCTTTTGGCCATTGATTGGAAGTAAGTCTTAGTTCATAGCAATTAGATTCTCTTTTGTCTTTTAAGTTCTTTTGGCCATTGATTTGAATCAAGTCTTAATCATTAAGGAATCTGGTTTCTATTTGTCGCTTTTCAAGTTCTTTTGGCCATTGATTGGAAGTAAGTCTTAGTTCATAATGGCCGGTTCCTCTTTGTCCTTTAAAAGTTCGTTTGGTCATTGATTGGAATCAAGTGTTAATCGTTAAGGAATTGGATTCTCATTGTCTTTTAAGTTATTTTGGCGAGTGATTGGAATCAAGTCTAAAACATTAAAGGAATTGGTTTCTATTTGTCTAACTTTAAGTTCTTTTGGCCATTGATTAGAAGTAAGTCTTAGTTCATAATGAATTGGATTTTCCTCTGTGTCCTTTAATTTCTTTTGGCCATTGATTGGAACAGTAAGTCTTAATCCTTAATGGTGTTTTTTCCCTTTGTCCTTTTAGTTCTTTTGGCGGTGATTGGAATCAAGTCTTGAAACATTAAGGAATTGGTTTCTGTTGTCCTTTAACCTAGAGTTCTTTTGGTCATTGATTGGAGAGTAAGTGCTCAGTTCATAATGAATTGGTTTCTCTTTGTCCTTTAAATTCTTTTTGGCCATTGATTGAAATCAAATCTTAATCATTAAGGAATTGGATTCTCTTTGTCTTTTAAGTTATTTTGGCCATTGATTGGAATCCAAGTGTTAGAAATCATTAAGAGAGTTGGTTTCTCTTTGTCCCTTTAAGTTAACTTACAGCCATTGATTGGAATCAAATCTTAATCATTAAGGAATTGGTTTCTATTTCTCCTTTAAGTTCTTTTGGCCATTGATTGGAAGTAAGTCTTAGTTCATAGCGAATTAGATTCTCTTTGTCTTTTAAGTTCTTTTGGCCATTGATTCGAATCAAGTCTTAACTCATTAAGGAATTGGATTTCTCTTTGTCCTTTAAGAATTCTTTTGGCCATTGATTGGAATTAAATCTTAATACTCATTAAGAAATTGGTTTTCTATTTGTCCTTTAAGCTCTTTTGGCCCGTTGATTATGGAATCGAAGTGCTTAATCATTAGCGTATTGGATTCTCTTTGTCTTTTTAAGTCGGCTTTTGGCCATTGATTGGAATAAAGTCTTAATCACATTAAAGAAATTGGTTTCTATTTGTCCTTTAAGTTCTTTTGGCCATTGATTGGAAGTAAGTCTTAGTTCATAATGAATTGGTTTCTAACTTCATGTCCTTTAACAATACTTTTGTGCGATGATTGGAATCAAGTCTTAATCGTGTTAACATATTGGATTCTCTTTGTCTTTTAAGTCCCTTTGGCCATTGGATTGGAATCAAGTCTTAATCATTAAGGAAGTGGTTTCTATTTGTCACTTTTTAAGTTCTTTTGGCCATTTTGATTGGAAGTAAGTCTTAGTTCATAATGAATTAGATTCTCTTTTGATATCTTTTAAGTTCTTTTGGCCATTGATTAGATTCATGTGTTATTCATTAAGGAGTTGGATTCTCATTGTCTTTTTAGTTATTTTGGCCAGTGATTGGAATCAAGTCTAAAACATTAAGGAATTGGTTTCTATTTGTCCTTTAAGTTCTTTTGGCCATTGATGATTGGAAGTAAGTCTTAGTTCATAATGAATTGGTTCCTCTTTGTCCCTTTAAGTTAACTTTTGGTCATTGATTGGAATCAAGTGTTAATCGTTAAGGAATTGGATTCTCATTGTCTTTTAAGTTATTTTGGCCAGTGATTGGAATTAAGTCTAAAACATTAAAGGAATTGGTTTCTATTTTGTCACTTTAAGTTCTTTGGCACTTTGATTGGAAGTAAGTCTTAGTTCATAATGAATTGGTTTCTAACTTTGTCCTTTAAGTTCTTTTATTATGGCCATAGTCTTGATCATTAAAGGTGGATTACTCTTTGACTTTTAAGTTATTTTGGCTAGTGATTGGAATCAAGTCTTAATCATTAAGGAATTGGTTTCTATTTGTGTAACATCCACGACTTAAACTTAGATCCTCTAATGTTTGAAATTTCCGATTTAGAGTTTGTCTTATAATTAAAAACCGCTTGAGCCTCAATATTAGCTTCGAGCTTAGATCTCGTTTCCCAGGGTTCTACAAAGGGATTTCTTAGATTTCAGGCCTCATGCATGCGACTTACGATTCCAGGCCTTGTGTAAGCGTGTATAAATTTTGACCTCATCAGTATGAATTCAGATTTCCGATTTGGGAGCTGAAATGAAGAGATTGATAGCTTCCACCGACTTCATCGAGTTTGTCTTAGACTTGACACCTGAATTACGACTTGGAGCCTTAGCAATCAGCGATCAAAATGTTCGATTTAACCAACTTCATCTACTAAGGCTCCAGTATGAGCTGGCTATATTCGAATTTAGAGCATTATGATTCACAAATATGCGAGATCGATCTACGAGTTCAATGTCCGAGTAACTCGTCATTTCTATATCTTTTCGAGTTAGATTCGAGAATTCTATAATTTCCGATTTCTGTGTACCGCTTTTGAGTTAATGTTTGTAATTCCCCGAGCCTCAGGAATTATGTTTCACGATTGATTCGTTTTGCCTAATTTCCCGTTCAGAGCTTTAAAGTGCTTTGGCTTCACAAACTTGAGCTCGCTTTCAAGTTCGACTAAGCTGGATGTTTTCTGAGGTTTCGACTTCATATACAGGAGGTTCACTGAGTTAGGACTTTTACTAAAGCGTACAAGTTAGATTTCGTTTCCGAGAATATCACTGGAAACTAGTCCCACTTTTAGGCTGGCGTGGAAGTGATTCTACCACGCACAAAGAAAGGGCGGCGTGGAGAGCAGGTTGTGCTAAACTCAACCTTACGTTTTGAGGCCAATCAAGAATCTTCCAAGTTAACTCCCACTCATTGCCTATATAACACACTGCTCTCTCACTGCGATTTGGAGACCACTTCTCACGTAACTTCTTCTTCGCCCGGCCAGCTCTGCTTTGCTTTTCATCTCTCACCCAACTCCATCATGCACCTTAAACTTTTCAACAAGTTGCAGGTACAAATTCTGAGCAAGCCAAAATCATTCCACGATAAGAGGTAAGGGAGTTCTAAAATTCTTACTTGACTTTTTAGATTCTTGAAGTATTGGTGGTGGTTTTAAGATTTTTATTTTGATGTGTTGATTGAATAATTATGATTAATTATATAAGCTGAACTATGGAGTTGTCTATGAGGCTAAAACTTGAATTGAAAGAGAGAAAGGATAAAGGAATATAGAAAGAAAGAGTTGAGAGGAAATTTGAAACTACCCCGAACCCTCGGCAGTCAAGATGCCCATTGGCCGAGGTGTGCGGATTAAGCCTCCCCTGATTTAAAAATTAACTTGAGACCATTTTTTTATGTGAAACTAGACATCTAGGGATTTCTCCATAGAACACGCATATCATATAAGGATTTTGGATCAGAATTGAGGGAGATATGAATTTTGAATTTCAGCCTGGAGGATCTTTGACTCTGGCTCTGGGCAGATTAGGTTATTTAGGGAGTGAGAACTCGAGCCTACCTACTACATGAAAATGAGTGAAACCAGCTTTGTTAGAAAGCTTACACATAGGAGAATATCTCATAAAAATTTTAGAAATTTAATAAGGTCCCGATTTAGCTCCCCGAGATTGCTCCACGGGTCAATTAGCCACTATGTCCACACCGGGCTCAGAAGACAAGGGAGGTAGTGTAGGAAGGTCAGAATTCAGACGCTTGTAACTCGAGCCCTAATAAGCCAAATTGAGTGGGACTTTTTCTAAATGAAACTTTGTTCATATTAACTTTAATATGAGACAAATTTCGTATGATTTGAATCAGTTTTCGATTTTTAGTGGATTTTTACTTTTAGTTTGCCTGATTCTGACTAGCCAATGGGCGGAGACGAGATAAAATTTAGATATCTTGAGTTGTAGATACCAAAATTGGATTAAGAGACCAAAGAGGTTAGAAAATAGACACATAACACTTGCTAACACATACTCAAATTTTTTTGGGTCCAAAATGGAGTTAAAATGAAATTGTGAAGCTTGAATTACAAAATTTACCGGGTTGGTTGAATATCTTTTTTGAAGAGGCTTAAGATTTACGCCTTAATGAGATTTGATATGGATTTGAGTTCTGTATGTTGGAGATATAAATGTGAAGTTGTGTTCCTTATGATAAATTGGTGTGATTGATTGGCTGGCACACTATTCATGGGAAGCGGACATGTTCCGTTCTGTTTGCCAAAATTTGATAGAACCCATGTACAGAGTTATGAATTACATGTTAATGCCAAAATATGGAAATTCTTAAGGAAGCCATGAAAGTTATGAAAAGAATTGTATGTTATTATGCAAGTTCCATGTACTGCTTGGGCCAGCCTAGATAAAGAAAGATTAAAGAGAATAGATCGGTGGAAAGGTCGGGAGAAATAAACCGACAAGATGGAATTTCTGTATCAGGAGCTGAGCGTACGATCTTTGAAATAAGCGGAACTAATCTACCTAGGAGTGCTGGAAACCTTGGAAAGAAACTCAAGGGACCCAAAGAGATGGAAAATGATGAAAGTAATGAAAAAAAGTTTACATGAAGGGGAGAATTCAAACGAGTCTACATGATTACCATGAATGCATGAATACATGGAATAGCTTCCCCATTAAGATGTTTACAATTGTGCGTTATAATTGCTCAAACCTGCTGCTATTCATTTCATTTATTTTGTTTATCATTCCTATGTATCGGTATTAGTAATCCATTGTGTTTCTTATGCCAATTTAAAGTAAATCGCTGAACCTTGCCTCGGATAGTGACGTTTTCTTGAAACTTATGAAAATGGACTTTTCGGTTTAAACACATATTTTTATAATTAAACCGTCAAGATAAAGTCAAAGCCAGCGGGAAATGTATGTGGCGTCGGCTTCCGGTATAACGAACCACTCACCGAGAATTTTCTTGAAATTACTCACCCGCTTTGTGTGCTCGCATCATTCTCCAGACAACGGCGATGGACTCCACATTACCCTTTTCATTGAGATTCTGGCGTTCTGGACTCCACCATGATCGGAGTTGGACTCTTTGTACATAAGTGGTTCGTGCCAACTTGGGATTTATACCCACTCTGGCGATAGGAACTTTGATGTTCCTTTACACCATCCCTCTTATTACAACCACGCTACACCCTTATATTGCCAGTCCCTCTACACATGTGCACCCACATCCTCTGCACCTCTGCTGCTTTTGCGGACACCATTGACTCACCCTTTGAGGTCACCACCATGGCTGACCCCTGGAGCATCAGGATTGAGTTAGAGTGACCCTCCGAGGCCACCGTCTTGGAATGCTAGTCTGCCTCTTCTGCTCCCTCGGGACCCAGTGGACAGACTATACACCTTACGGCCAGAGTTTGGCATGTGCTAACTTGACTACTGGCAAGTAGCTTAGCATGGCAGGAGATGTTATCTGATATGACCTACTCTTTTGGAGCTGACATGTAGCTTTGGCAGGTCATGGACTTGATTGTAGGAATTAGCAATGAGGTTACAGGAAATGTCGCTTTGAGGATGATGTGATCAAGGAAGATAAAGTAGAATTTCAAGAAAGCAAAGGCAAGGAGGGAGATCCTTTGGAAGGAATTGGTGAGACCAATGACTAGATCCAAATCCAAGAGAGCTAAAAGGAGAGCTTTGGGCCAAAATGATTTCAAGTTTATTTGAGGCAAAGAAGCCCATTCAAGAAGAAAACAACTCAAGACTGAGTCCATTGCATTCACGTGTGGGCTGAACAAGCTTAGTTATACCTTTGGGCTTGGTTAATTTTAAGTTAGTAATAATGTAATTGGGCTATGTAATTTCATATAGCCCATCAATTGTTTTTAGCTATTTAGCACTTTTACTTTCGGTTTAATAAGTTTAGATTTTAATCTTGGGCTAAGTGTTTATTACATTTGCTAAACTTTAGTTTAGTTTCATAAACCTTGTAAACACACTTACATTTTGAAGAGGATTTTTGGCAAATTGAAATCGAGAATACTTTAGTAAAAGTGTCTCTTTGGGTTCTTAGCTTGGAACCCTAGGTCTTATCAAGAGTTTCCAATTTGCTCTTGTAGCGATCACCCTTGGCTTATCAATACATCCTTGATTGTGGCGCCCTCAAATACTCTTTCCAACTTCCTTGTACTCTTCATTTTTTTGTGATTTTTATTTCTCGCTTGGATTGAATTACAACCACAATACACGCGAGAATTAGGGTTCATGGATAATCTGGATCATAGCAGGGAGGACCATAGAGTGTATTTTGGCGGGGATGAGGGCATTATATGGTCTTTGATACACCAGCCCCCCTTATATGTGATTCTACTTTAAAACTATTTATAAACCATAAATGGCTTGATGGCTTCCGATCTATATATATATATATATATATATATATATATATATATATATATATATGTTTATCTGCACAGTAATACAGATAACACTTTATTATACTATACTCATCTTGGTGATATTTTGTTACGATTCGTTTCGCTTTTAGAAATATAGCAGTAGCGTCGTTTTGTCAAAAAAAATGCTTTATATGATGATAATGATTTAAAGTTAAAAATTAAAAACAAGAAAGGTAACTAGAGTGATTATCAACACGAGTAACACGATCGACTAGTTTCATGTGCTTTTATGATTTAAGCATAACACTAAAATTGAGTAAGGGTGTTACCAATTTGTCACTTTAAGTTCTTTTGGCCATTGATTGGAATCAAATCTTAATCATTAAGAAATTGGTTTCTATTTGTCCTTTACACACAAGTTCTTTTGTGCCATTATTGATTGGAAGTAAGTCTTAGTTCATAATGAATTGCTTTCTCTTTGTCGTTTAAACTTTATATCTTTGGCGTTGATTGGAGATCAGAAGTCTTCTTTAATCATTAAAGAGGAATTGGTTTCCTATTTCTCCCTTAAGTTCTTTTGGCCATTGATTGGATGTAAGTCTTAGTTCACTTAATGAATTAGATTCCTCTTTGTCTTTTAAGTTCTTTTATTTATTATGATTGGAATCAAGTCCTAATCATTAAAGGAATTGGTTTCTCTTTATGCCACTTTAAGTTCTATGCTTTTGTGCCCAATGATTGGGAATCAAATCTTAATCCATTAAGAAATTGGTTTCTAATATTTGTCCTTTAAGTTCTTTTGGCCGACATTGATTGGAGAAGTAAGTGCGTAGTTGCATAATAAAATTGGTTTCTCTTTTGTCCCCGCTTAAGCTCTTTTGGCCGATTGATTGGAATCAAGTCTTTAATTACTAACGTATTGAATTCTTTTTTGTCTTTTAAGTCCCTTTGGCCCATTGATTGGAATCAGAGTCTTAATCACATTAAGGAATTGGTTTCTCTTTGTCCTTTAAGTTCTTTTATGGCCATTGATTGGAAGTAAGTCTTCAGATCATAATGAATTGTTTCCTCTTTGTCATTTAAGTTAACTTTTGGCCATTGATTGGAATCAAGTGTTAATCATTAAAAAGAATTGGATTCTCATTGTGTCTTTTAAAATTTGTTATTTTGTGCCCGATTGATCGGAATCAAGTCTAAAACATTTAAGAAATTGGTTTCTATTTGTCCCATTTAACTTCTTTTGGCCATTGATTGGAAGTGAGTCTTAGTTAAAGTAATGAAGCTGGTTCATCTTTTGTCCTTTAAGTTCTTTTGGTGCGTTGATTGGAATCAAGTGTTAATCGTTAAAGGAATTGGATTCTCATTGTCTTTTAAGTTATTTATGGCGATCAGAAGTTGGAATCAAGTCCTCAAAACCCATTAGAGGAATTGGTTTCTTATTTGTCACTTTAAAGTTCTCTTTGGCCATTGATTGGAAGTAAGTCTTAGTTCAGTAATGAATTGGTGGTTCTCTTTGTCCTTTAAGTTCTTTTGGCCTTTGATTGGAATCAAGTCTTGATCATTAAGGAATTGGATTCTCTTTGACTTTTAAGTTATTTTGCCTAATTGATTGGAATCAAGTCTTAATCATTACAGAGAATTGGTTTCTATTTGTCGCTTTAAGTTCTTTTGGCCATTGATTGGAAGTAAGTCTTAGTTCATAATGAGATTGAGTTTCTCTTTGTCCTTTAAGCTATTTTGGTAGTTGATTGGAATTAGAGTCTTAATCATTAAAGGAATTAGTTTCTATTTCTCGCTTCCCCCAAGGATTCTTTTGGCCATTGATTGGATGTAGAGTCTTGAGTTCATAATGAATTAGATTCTCTTTGTGCTTTTAAAGTTCTTTGTGGCCCATTGAGATTGGAATCAAAGTGCTTAATTATTATAGGTCCAATTGGTTTCTGCTTTGTCCTTTAAGTTCTTTGTGGCCAATGATTGGAATCAAATCTTAATCATTAAGAAATTGGTTTCTGGCCCAAATTTGTCCTTTAAGTTCTTTTGGCCAATTTGATTGGGAAGTAAGTCGTAGTTCATAATGAATTGGTTTCTCTTTGTCCTTTAAAAGCTCTCCTTTGGCCGGTGATTGGAATCAAGTCTTAATCATTAACGTATTGGATTACTCTTTGCATCTTTTAAAGTCCCTTTGGCCATTGATTGGAATCAAGTCTTAATCATTCAAGAGAATTGGTTTCTCTTTGTCCTTTAAGTTCTTTTGGCACATTGATTGGAAGTAAGTTTTAGATCATAATGAATTGGTTCCTCTTTGTCGCTTTAAGTTCTTTTGGCCATTGATTGGAGATCAAGTGTTAATTGTTAAGGAATTGGGTTCTCATTATCTTTTAAGTTATTTTGGCCAGTGATTATGGAATCAAATGTATAAAACATTAAGGAAATGGTTTCTATTTATCCTTTAAGATCTCTTTTGGCCATTGATTGGAGAAGTAAGTCTTAGTTCATAATGAGCTAGTTTCCTGCTTTGTCCTTTAAGATGTTTTGGTCATTAGAGCAGAATCAGAAAGTGTTAATCGTTAAGGAAATTGGATTGTCATTGTGTCTTTTCGATTATTTTGGCCGATTGGAATCAAGTCTAAAACTGATTAAGAATTGGATTCTATTTGCCCTTTATGTTCTTTTAGGCCATTGATTGGAAGTAAGTCTTAGATCATAATGAATTGGTTTCTCTTTGTCCTTTAATTTCTTTTGGCCATTGATTGGAGACCAAGTCTTAATCTTTACAATAGAATTGTTTTTCCACTTTGTCCAAGTTTAGTTCTTTTGGCGATGATTGGAATGAAGTCTTAAACATTAAGGAATTGGATCTTCTATTTGTCCCTTAAGTTCTTTTGGTCATTGATTGGAGAGTAAGTCTCAGTTCAAAATGAATTGGTTTCTCTTTGTCCTTTAAAGTTTCATTTTGGCCATTGATGGGAATCAAATCTTAATCATTAAAGGAATTGGATTCTCTTTGTCTTTTCAAGTTATTTTGGCCATTGATTGGAATCCAAGTCTTAATCATTAGAGGAATTGGATTCTCTTTGTCTTTTACAGTTCTTTTGGCTATAGATTGGAATCGGAGTCTTAATCATTAAGGAATTGGTTTGTCTTTGTCCTTTAAGTTTTTTGGACATTGATTAGAATCAGGAAATGCTTAATCATTAACAAAATTGGTTTTCTATTTGTCCTTTATAAGTTATTTTTGGCCATTGATTATGGAAGTAAGTCTTAGTTGATAATGAATTGGTTTCCACTTTGTCACTTTAAGCTCTTTTGGTGTTGATAGGAATCAAGTCTTAATCATTAAAGAATTGGTTTCTATTTCTCCTTTAAGTTCTTTTGGCCATTGATGATTGGAAGTAAGTCACTTGGATTCATAATGAATTAGAGTTCTATCTTTGTCTTTTATCAAGTTATTACGGTTACATTGATTGGAATCAAAGTGCTTAATCAATAAGGAATTGGTTTCTCTTTGTCCTTTAAGTTCCCATTTGGCCAATGGCTCAGAATCAAATCTTAATCGTTAAGAAATTGGTTTCTATTTGTCCTTTAAGTTCTTTTGGCCATTGATTGGAAAGTAAGTCTTTATTTCATGGTGAATTGGTTTCTGCTCTTTTGTCCTTTAAGCTCTTTTGTGGAGTGATTGGAGATCAAGTCTTAATCATTAACGTATTGGATTCTCTTTGTCTTTATGTCCCTTTGGCCATTGATTGGAATCAGAGTCTTAATCATTAAGGAATTGGTTTCTCTTTGTCCCTTTAAGTTCTTTTGGCCATTGATTGGAAGCAAGTCTTGGTTCATAATGAATTGGTTCCTCTTTGTCGCTTTAAGTTCTTTTTGCTAGTTGATTGGAATCAGTGTTAATCGTAAAGGAATTTGGATTCTCATTGCCTTTCAAGTTATTTTGGCCCTTTGCATTGGAATCTAAGTCTAAAACGATGTAAGGAATTGGTTTCTATTTGTCCTTTAAGTTCTTTTGGCCATTGATTTGGAAGTAAGTCTTAGTTCATAATGAATTGGTTTCTGCATTGTCCGCTTTAATTCTCTTTTGGTCATTGATTGAAACCAAGTCTTAATCACTTAATGGATTGTTTTCCGCTTTGTCCTTTTAGTTCTTTTTGGCGATGATTGGAATCAAGTCTTAAACATTAAGGAATTGGTTTCTATTTGTCTGTAAGTTCTTTTTGGTCATTGATTGGAGGTAAGTCTCGGTTCATAATGAATTGGTTTCTCTTTTTGTCCTTTAAGTTCTTTTGGCCATTGATTGGAATCAAATGTAACTCGATCTAAGGAGTTGGATTCTCTCTTTTGTCCTTTTCAGTTATTTTGGCCCATTGATTGGAATCAAGTCTTAATCCATTAAAGAATTGGTTTCTCTTTGTCCTTTAAGTTCTTCGGCCATTGATTGGAATCAAATTTTAATCATTAAGAAGGTGGATTCTATTTCTCGCTTTAAGATTGTTTTGGCCATTGATTGGAGAAGTAAGTCTTAGTTAGCATAATGAATTAGATTCTCTTTGTGTCTTTTAAGTTCTTTTGGCCATTGATTGGAATCAAGTCTTAATCGTTAAGGAATTGGTTTCTCTTTATCATCTTTTAAAGTTCTTTTGGCCAATGATTGGAATCAAATCTTAATCATTAAGAAATTGGTTTCTATTTGTCGCTTCTAAGTTAACTTTTAGTAGTATTGATTGGAAATGAAAGTATTAGTTCATAATGAATTGGTGGTTTCTCTTTGTCCTTCTAAGCTCTTTTGGCCAGTGATCTGGAATCAGAGTCTCTTAAAATCATTATTAGCGTATTGGATCTTCTCTTTGATCTTTTCAGTCCAACTTTGGCCTTTGATTGGAATCAAGTCTTAATCATTAAGGAATTGGTTTCCTATTTTGTCCTTTAAGTTCTTTTGTGCCATTGATTAGAAGTAAGTCTTAGTTCTGACAATGATCTGGGTTCCTCTTTGTCAGCTTTAAGTTCTTTTGGTCATTGATTGGAATCAAATGTTAATCATTAAGGAATTGCATTCTCATTGTCCTTTAAGTTATTTGTGGCGGTGATTGGAATCAAGTCTAAAAACATTAAAGGAGAATTGGTTTTCTATCAGTGTCCTTTAAGTTCTTTTAGCCATTGATTGGAGCGTAAGTCTTAGTTAAACCGTAATAGCCAATCTGGTTTCTTTGTCGCTTTAATTTCTTTTGGCCATTGATTGGAATCAAGTCTTAATCCTTAATGAATTGTTTCCCTTTGTCCTTACACTAGTTCCTTTGGTGGTGATTGGAATCAAGCCTAAGAAACATTAAGGAATTGGTTTCTATTTGTCCCTTTAAAGATTCTTTGGTCATTATTGGAGAGTAAGATCTCAGTTCATAATGAATTAGTTTCTCTTTTGTCCTTTAAGTTCTTTTGGCCATTGATTGGGAATCAAATCTTTAATCATTAGGAATTGGTTTCTCTTTGTCTTTTAAGTTATTTTGGCGTTGATTGGAATCAAGTCTTAATCATTAAAAATTGGTTTCTCTCTTTATCTACTATTCTTTTGGCCAATAGTTGGAATCAAATCTTGCATCATTAAGGAATTGGTTTTCTCTTTTTGTCTTTTTAAGTTATTTTGGCCGTTGATTGGAATCGAGTCTTAATCATTAAAGAATTGGTTCTCTTTGTCCTTCCCAAGTTCTTTTGGCCAATGATTGGAATCAAATCTTAATCATTAAGAAATTGACTTATTTGTCCCTTTAAGTTCTTTTGGCCGTTGTTGGAATCAAGTCTGTCGATAAAGATTGGTTTCTCTTTGTCCTTCTAAATTCTTTTGGCAATGATTAGGAATCAAATCTTAATCATTAAGGAAATTATTCTATTTGTCGCTAAATTCTTTTTGTTGCTGATTGGAAGTAAGTCTTGGTTCATAATGGAATTGGTTTCTCTTTGTCCTTTAAGCTCTTTGTGGCCGATGATTGGAATCAAGTCTTAATCATTAACGTATTGGATTCTCTTTTGTCTTTTAAGTCCCTTTGGCCATTGATTGGAATCAGAGTCTTAATCATTAGAAATTGGTTTCTCTTTGTCCTTTAAGTTCTTTTATGGCCATTGAGTTGGAAGTAAATCTTAGTTCATAATGAACTGGTTCCTCTTTGTCCTTTACACAAGTTAACTTTTGGACATTGATTGGAAATCAAGTGTTAATTGTCGTTAAGGGTGGAGCTGGTTGTCATTGTCTTTTAAGTTATTTGTGGCCATTGATTAGAAAAAAGGAATCGGGGTCTTGAATCATTAAAGGAATTGGTTTCTATTTGTCGCTTTATGTTCTTTTGGCCATTGATTGGAATCAAATCTTAATCACTAAGATATTGCTTTCTATTTGTCCCATTTATGTTCTTTTGGCCATTGATTGGAAAGTAAGTCTTAGTTCATAATGAATTGCTTTCTCCTTTTTGTCCTTTTAAAGCTATTTTGGCCGTTGATTGGAATCAAGTCTTAATCATTAAGGGAATTGGTTTCTATTTCAGCCTATAAGTTCTTACGGCCATTGATTGGATGTAGAGAGTAACTTAGTTCATAATGAATTAGATTCTCTTTGTCTTTTAAGTTCTTTTGACCCAGCGATTGGAATCAAAGTCCTAATCATTAAGGAATTGGATTTCTCTTTTGCCCTTTAAGTTCTTTTTGGCCAATGATTGGAATCAGAAATCTTAATCATGAAGAAATTGGTTTCTATTTGTCCTTTAAGTTCTTTTATGGCCGTTGATTCAGGAGAAGTAAGTCGTAGTTCATAATGTGAATTGGTTTCTCTTTGTCCCTTTAAGCTCTTTGTGGCAATGATTGGAATCAAGTCTTAATCACTTTACGCGTATTGAATTCTTTTTGTCTTTTAAGTCCCTTTGGCCATTGATTGGAGAATCAAGTCTTAATCATTAAGGAATTGGTTTCTCTTTGTCAACTTTAAGTTCTTTTGGCCATTGATTGGAAGTAAGTCTTAGATCATAATGAATTGTTTCCTCTTTGTCCTTTAAGTTCTTTTGGCCATTGATTTAGAATCTGAAAGTGTTAATCATTAAGGAATTGGATTCTCATTGTCTTTTAAAGTTAATCTTTGGCCAGTGATTCGGAAGAGTAAGTTATCTTAGTTCATCAATGGAATTGGTTTCTCTTTGTCGCTTTTTCAAGCTATTTTTGGTAGATTGATTGGAATCAGAAGTCTTAATCATTCACCCGAATTGGTTTCTATTATTTTGTCCTTTAAGTTCTTTTGGCCATTGATTGGGAAAGTAAGTCTTAGTTCCATCATGAATTGGATTCTCTTCCAATGTCTTTTAAGTTCTTTTGGCCATTGAGATTGGAATCCAAGTCTTAATCATTTAGGATTTGATTTCTCTTTTGTCCTTAAGTTCTTTTGGCCATTGATTGGAAGTAAGTCTTAGAGTCATAATGAAATGGTTTTCCTCTTTTGTCCTTTAATTTCTTTTGGCCATTGATTGGAATCAAATCCATAATCATTAGTGAAATTGGTTTCTATTTGTCCCTTTAACTGATTCTTTTGACCATTGATTGGAAGTAAGTCTTAGTTCATAATGAATTGGTTTCTCTTTGTCCTTTAAAGCTATTTTGGTAGCGTTGATTTGGAATCAAGTCTTAATCATTAAGGAATTGGATTTCTATTTGTCCTTTATTAAGTTCTTTTGGCCATTGATTGGAAGTAAGTGTCTTAGTTCATCATAGAATTGGATTCTCCTTGTCTTTTAAGTTCTTTTGGCCATTGGAGTTGGAATCAAGTCTCTTAATCATTAAGGAATTGGTTTGCTCTTAGGTCCTTAAGTTCTTTTGGCCAATGATTGGAGATCAAATGCTTAATCTTTAAGGAATTGGTTTCTATTTGTCCTTTAAGTTCTTTTGGCCCATTGATTGGAAATCAAGTCTTCCAGTTCATAATGAATTGGATTCTCTTTGTCACTTTTGAAAGTTCTTTTGGCCGTTGATTCGGAATCAAGTCTTAAACATTAAGGAATTGGATTCCCTATGTCATTTAAGAAGTTATTTTTGTGCCAATTGATTGGAATCAAGTCTTAATCATTAAAGGAATTGGTTCTCTTATCTTTGTCCACTTTAAAGATTCTTTTTGGCGCTTTTATTCGAATCAAATCATAATCATTAAGGAATTGGTTTCTATTTGTTTTTTAAGTTCTTTTGGCCATTTATTGGAAGTAAGTCTTAGTTCATCGTGAATTGGATTCTCTTTGTCTTTTAAGTTCTTTTGGCCATTGATTAGAACCAAGTCTTAATCCTTAATGAATTGTTTTCCTTTTCTCCTTTTTAATTCTTTTGTGCCAAAAGATTGGAATCAAAGTTTTAATGCGTTAAGGAATTGGTTTCTATTTGTACTTTTTAACATCTTTTGTGCCATTGATTGAAAGTAATTCATTAGTTCATAGTGAATTGGTTTCTCTTTGTCGCTTTAATTTCTTTTGGCCATTGATTGGAACCAAGTCTTAATCCTTAATGAATTATTTTCTTTTGTCCTTTCCTAAGCTTAATCATTTAGTGTTGATTGGAATCAAGTCTTAATCATTAAAGAAATTGGTTTCTATTTCTCCCTTAAGTTCTTTTGGCATCAGTTGATTGGATGTAGGAGTCTTAGTTCATAATGAATTGGTCAGTTCTCTTTGTCCTTTAAAGTTCTTTTGGCCAGTTGATTGGAATCAAGTGTGTTAATCGTTAAGATGAATTGGATTCATCATTGTCTTTTAAGTTATTTTGTCCAGTGATTGGAATCAAGTCTTAGCCTTTAAGAAATTGGTTTCTCCTTGCCACTTTAAGTTAACGTAATTTGATTAGAAGTAAGTCTTGGCAGTTCATAATGGTGGATTCTGTATTTTAATAAACTAAGTTCTTTTGGCGGGTGATTGGAATCATGTGCGATCATTAAGGAATTGGATTCTCTTTGACTTTTAAGTTATTTAGTGAATTTGATTGGGTGTCTCTTTGATCATTGAAGAAGTGGTTTCTATTTGTCCTTTAAGTTTTTCTGGCCATTGATTGGAATCAAATATTTAATCATTAAGGAAATTGGTTCTGATATTTATAAGCACAAAGTTCTTGTGGCCATTGGTGGAAAGTAAGTCTTAGTTCATAATCAATTGGAATTGCTTTTTGTCTTTTAAGTTCTTTTGGCCATTCATTGGAGATCAAGTCTTAATCATTAAGGAATTGGTTTCTCTTTGCTGATTTAAGTGCTTTTGGCCTTTGTTGGAATCAAATCTTAATCATTAAGGAATTAGTTTCCTGTGTCATTTAAGTTCGCTTTGGCCATTGATTAGAAATAAGGTCTTAGTCCATATTGAATTAGATTCTCTTTGTCTTTTAATTTCTGTGACGTATTGAACAGGAACCAAGTCTTAATCCTTAATGAATTGTTTTACTTTGTCATTTTTTTGATTTGTTTTGGTAAGGTGGATTCAAGTCTTAATCATTAAGGGAGTGATTTCTATTTGTCTTCCCAAGATCTTTTGGCCATCTGATTGAAAATAAGTGTTGGATTCATAAGAAATTGGTTTCTCTTTGTCGCTAATTTCTTTTGGCCATTGATTGGGCAAGTCTTGATATTAAAGAATTATTTTCCTTTTTGTCCTTTAGTTCATTTGGCCTGAGTAGAATCAAGTGGAGTCTTAAACGACATTAACGATTTGGTTTCTATTTGTGCTTTAAGTTCTTGTGGTCATTGATTGGGAAGTAAGTCTTGATTCATAATGAATTGGTTTTCTCTTTGTCCTTTAAGTTCTTTTGGCCGATGATTGGAATCAAAGTCACTTAATCATTAAGGAATTGGATTCCCCTTTGTCTTTTAAGTTATTTTGGCCATTGATTGAATCAAGTCTTAAACATTAAGGAGGTGGTTTCTGTTGTCCCATATCTATTTTGGTCATTGATTGGAAGTAAGTCTTAGTTCATAATGGTGGTTTCTCTTTCAATCCTTCAAAGTTCTATTGGCCGTCAGTTGGAATCAGAAGTCTCAATCGTAAAAGAATTAGTTTCTATTTGTCCTTTAAGTTCTTACTGGCCATTGATTGGAATCAAATACAATCGTTAAGGAATTGGTTTCTGTTCTCTCCTTTAAATTCTATAAGCCGTTGATTGGAAAGTAAGTCTTGGTTCATAATCATTTAGATTCTCTTTGTCTTTTAAGTTCTTTGTGGCATTGATTGCGATCAAGTCTTAATCATTAAGGAATTGGTTTCTATTTGTCAACTAAGTTCTTTTGGAATTGATTGGATGTAAGTGCTTGAATTCGCAATGAATTGGTTTGTCTTTGTCCTTCAATAGCGCTTTTGACCATTAATTGGAATCAGAATCTTAATCATTCACGTATTGGATTCTCTTTTGTCTTTTAGGTCCATTTGGCCGTTAATTGGAATCAAGTCTTAATCATTAAGGAATTGGTTTCTCTTTGTCCTTTGAGTTCTTTTGTACATTGAATGGAAATGCGTCTTGGATTTTCATAATGAATTGGTTTCTCTTTGTCCTTTAAGTTCTTTTGTACATTGATTGGAATCAAGTGTACATCGTTAAAGAAGTGGGAGTCTGTTGTCTTGCGAATTATTTTACTGGTGGAGTCAAGTCTGCAAACTTAGCAAGGGAATTGAATTCTATTTGTCCCTTCCGCAGTTCTTTTTGGCTACATTGATTGGAAATAAGTCTTGGTTCATAATGAATTGGGTTTCTTTTGTCCTTTATGTTCTTTTGGCGTGATTTGGAATGTGTCTTGATCATTAAGGAATGGATTCTCTTTGTCTTTAAGTTATTTTGGCTTGTGATTGAATCAAGTCTTAATCATTATGGAATTGGTTTCTCTTTGTCTCTTTAAGTTCTTTTGGCCATTGATTGGAATCAAGCCTTAATCATTAAGGAATTGGTTTCTCTTTGTCCTTTAAGTTCTTTTGGCCGTTGATTGGAATCAAATCTTAATCATTAAGAAAAATTGGTTTCTATTTGTCCTTTAAGTTCTTTTTGGTCATTGATTGAAGTAAGTCTTAGTTCATAATGAATTGGTTTCTCTTTGTCCTTTAATCTCTTTTGGCCATTGATTTGAATCAAGTCTTAATCATTAACGTATTGGACTCTCTTTGTCTTTTAAGTCCCTTTGGCCATTGATTGGAATCAAGTCATAATCATTTAGGAATTGGTTTCTCTTTGTCCATTAATTTCTTTTGGCCATTGATTGGAAGTAAGTCCTAATTCATAATGAATTGGTTTCTCTTCGTCCTTAAAGTTCTTTTGGCCATTGATTGGAATC
>CM062525.1:34405867-34471275 GCA_031439595.1 Pterocarpus santalinus
TTCTTTTGGCCATTGATTGGAAGTATGTCTTGGTTCATAATGAATAGGATTCTCTTTGTCCTTTAAGTTCTTTTGGCCATTGATTGGAATCAAGTCTTAATCATTAAGGAATTGGTTTCTCTTTGTCCTGTATGTTCCTTTGGCCGTTGATTGGAAGTAAGTCTTGGTTTATAATGAATAGGATTCTCTTTGCCTTTTAAGTGCTTTTGGCCGTTGAATGGAATCAAGTCTTAATCATTAAGGAATTGGTTTCTCTTTGTCCTTTAAGTTATTTTGGCCAATGATTGGAATCAAATCTTAATCATAAAGGAATTGGTTTCTATTTGTCCTTTATGTTCTTTTGGCCATTGATTGGAAGTAAGTCTTGGTTGATAATGAATAGGATTCTCTTTGCCTTTTATGTTCTTTTAGCCATTGATTGGAATCAAGTCTTAATCATTAATGAATTGGTTTCTCTTTGTCCTTTAAGTTCTTTTGGCCAATGACTGGAATCAAATCTTAGTCATTAAGGAATTGGTTTCTATTTGTCCTTTAAGTTCTTTTGGCCATTGATTGGCAGTAAGTCTTGGTTCATAATGAATAGGATTCTCTTTGCCTTTTAAGTTCTTTTGGCCATTGATTGGAAGCAAGTCTTAATCATTAAGGAGTTGGTTTCTCTTTGCCTTTTATGTTCTTTTGGCCATTGATTGGAATCAAGTCTTAATCGTCAAGGAATTGGATTCTATTTATCCTTTAAGTTCTTTTGGCCGTTGATTGGAATCAAGTCTTAATCATTAAGGAATTGGTTTCTCTTTGTCCTTTATGTTCCTTTGGCCGTTGATTGGAAGGAAGTCTTGGTTCATAATGAATAGGATTCTCTTTGCCTTTTAAGTGCTTTTGGCCGTTGAATGGAATCAAGTCTTAATCATGAAGGAATTGGTTTCTCTTTGTCCTTTAAGTTATTTTGGCCAATGACTGGTATCAAATCTTAATCATTAAGGAATTGGTTTCTCTTTGTCTTTTAAGTTCTTTTGGCCATTGATTGGAATCAAGTCTTAATCATTAATGAATTGGTTTCTCCTTGTCCTTTAAGTTCTTTTGGCCAATGACTGGAATCAAATCTTAGTCATTAAGGAATTGGTTTCTATTTGTCCTTTAAGTTCTTTTGGCCATTGATTGGCAGTAAGTCTTGGTTCATAATGAATAGGATTCTCTTTGCCTTTTAAGTTCTTTTGGCCATTGATTGGAAGCAAGTCTTAATCATTAAGGAGTTGGTTTCTCTTGGTCCTTTAAGTTCTTTTGGCCAATGATTGGAATCAAATCTTAATCATTAAGGAATTGGTTTCTCTTTGTCTTTTAAGTTCTTTTGGCCATTGATTGGAATCAAGTCTTAATCATTAATGAATTGGTTTCTCCTTGTCCTTTAAGTTCTTTTGGCCAATGACTGGAATCAAATCTTAGTCATTAAGGAATTGGTTTCTATTTGTCCTTTAAGTTCTTTTGGCCATTGATTGGCAGTAAGTATTGGTTCATAATGAATAGGATTCTCTTTGCCTTTTAAGTTCTTTTGCCCATTGATTGGAATCAAGTCTTAATCATTAAGGAATTGGTTTCTCTTTGTCCTTTATGTTCCTTTGGCCGTTGATTGGAAGGAAGTCTTGGTTCATAATGAATAGGATTCTCTTTGCTTTTTAAGTGCTTTTGGCCGTTGAATGGAATCAAGTCTTAATCATTAAGGAATTGGTTTCTCTTTGTCCTTTAAGTTATTTTGGCCAATGACTGGAATCAAATCTTAATCATTAAGGAATTGGTTTCTATTTGTCGTTTAAGTTCTTTTGGCCATTGATTGGAAGTAAGTCCTGGTTCATAATGAATAGGATTCTCTTTGCCTTTTAAGTTCTTTTGGCCAATGATTGGAATCAAGTCTTAATCATTAATGAATTGGTTTCTCTTTGTCCTTTAAGTTCTTTTGGCCAATGACTGGAATCAAATCTTAGTCATTAAGGAATTGGTTTCTATTTGTCCTTTAAGTTCTTTTGGCCATTGATTGGCAGTAAGTCTTGGTTCATAATGAATAGGATTCTCTTTGCCTTTTAAGTTCTTTTGGCCATTGATTGGAAGCAAGTCTTAATCATTAAGGAGTTGGTTTCCCTTTGTCCTTTAAGTTCTTTTGGCCAATGATTGGAATCAAATCTTAATCATTAAGGAATTGGTTTCTATTTGTCCTTTAAGTTCTTCTGGCCATTGTTTGGAAGTAAGTCTTGATTCACAATGAATAGGTTTCTCTTTGCCTTTTAAGTTCTTTTGGCCATTGATTGGAATCAAGTGTTAATCATTAAGGAATTCGATTCTCTTTGTCTTTTAAGTTCTTTTGGCCATTGATTGGAATCAAGTCTTAATCATTAAGGAATTGGTTTCTATTTGTCCTTTAAGTTCTATTGGCCATTGATTGGAAGTAAGTCTTGATTCATAATGAATACGATTCTCTTTGCCTTTTAAGTTCTTTTGGCCATTGATTGGAATCAGGTCTTAATCATTAAAGAATTGGTTTCTATTTGTCCTTTAAATTCTTTTGGTCATTAATGGGAAGTAAGTCTTGGTTCATAATGAATAGGATTCTCTTTGCCTTTTATGTTCTTTTGGCCATTGATTGGAATCAAGTCTTAATCGTCAAGGAATTGGTATCCCTTTTTCCTTTTAGTTCTTTTGGCCAAAGATTGGAATCAAGTCTTAATCATTAAGGATTGGTTTCTATATATCCTTTAAGTTCTTTTGGCCATTGATTGGAATCAAATCTTAATCATTAATGAATTGGTTTCCCTTTTTCCCTCAAGTTCATTTGGCCAATGAATGGAATCAAATCTTAATCATTAAGGAATTGGTTTCTCTTTGTCCTTTATGTTCTTTTGGCCAATGACTGAATCAAATCTTAATCATTAAGGAGTTGGTTTCTATTTGTCCTTTAAGTTCTTTTGGCCATTGATTGGAAGTAAGTCTTGGTTCATAATTTATAGGATTCTCTTTGTCCTTTAAGTTCTTTTGGCCATTGATTGGAATCAAGTCTTAATCATTAAGGAATTGGTTTCTCTTTGTCCTTTATGTTCTTTTGGTAAATGATTGGAATCAAATCTTAATCATTAAGGAATTGGTTTCTATTTGTCTTTTAAGTTCTTTTGGCCATTGAATGGAAGTAGGTCTTGCTTCATCATGAATAGGATTCTCTTTGCCTTTTAAGATCCTTTGGCCATTGATTGGAATCAAGTCTTAATCACTAAGGAATTGGTTTCTCTTTGTCCTTTAAGTTCTTTTGGCCAGTGATTGGAATCAAATCTTAATCATTAAGGAATTGGTTTATATTTTTCCTTTAAGTTCTTTTGGCCATTGATTGGAAGTAAGTCTTGGTTCACAATGAATAGGATTCTCTTTGCCTTTTAAGTTCTTTTGGCCATTGATTGGAATCAAGTCTTAATCATTAAGGAATTGGATTCTCTTTGTCTTTTAAATTCTTTTGGCCTTTCATTGCAATCAAGTCTTAATCACTAAGCAATTGGTTTCTATTTGTCCTTTAAGTTCTTTTGGCCATTGAATGGAAGTAAGTCTTGGTTCATAATGAATAGGATTCTCTTTGCCTTTTAAGTTCTTTTGGCCATTGATTGGAATCAAGTCTTAATCATTAAGGAATTGGTTTCTATTTGTCCTTTATGTTCTTTTGGCCAATGTTTGGAATCAAATCTTAATCACTAAGGAATTGGTTTCTATTTGTCCTTTAAGTTCTTTTGGCCACTGATTAGAAGTAAGTCTTGGTTCATAATGAATAGGATTCTCTTTGCCTTTCAAGTTCTTTTGGCCATTGATTGGAATCAAGTCTTGATCATTAAGGAATTGGTTTCTCTTTGTCCTTTAAGTTCTTTTGGCCAATGACTGGAATCAAATCTTAATCAATAAGGAATTGGTTTATATATGTCCTTTAAGATCTTTTGGCCATTGATTGGATGTAAGTCTTGGTTCATAATGAATAGGATTCTCTTTGCCTTTTAAGTTCTTTTGGCCATTGATTGGAATCAAGTCTTAATCATTAAGGAATTGGTTTCCCTTTGTCCTTTGAGTTCTTTTGGACAATGATTGGAATCAAATCTTAATCATTAAGGAATTGGTTGCTATTTGTCCTTTAAGTTCTTCTGGCCATTGATTGGAAGTAAGTCTTGGTTCACAATGAATAGGATTCTCTTTGCCTTTTATGTTCTTTTGGCCATTGATTGGAATCAAGTGTTAATCATTAAGGAATTGGATTCTCTTTCTCCTATAAGTTCTTTTGGCCAATGATTGGAATCAAATCTTAATCATTAAGGAATTGGTTTCTTTTTGTCCATTCAATTATTTTGGTCATTGATGGGAAGTAAGTCTTGGTTCATAATGAATAGGGATTCTCTTTGCCTTTTATGTTCTTTTGGCCATTGATTGGAATCAGCTCTTAATCGTCAAGGAATTGGTATCCCTTTTTCCTTTTAGTTCTTTTGGCCAAAGATTGGAATCAAGTCCTAATCATTAAGGATTGGCTTCTATTTGTCCTTTAAGTTCTTTTGGCCATTGATTGGAATCAAATCTTAATCATTAATGAATTGGTTTCCCTTTTTCCCTCAAGTTCATTTGGCCAATGATTGGAATCAAATCTTAATCATTAAGGAATTGGTTTCTCTTTGTCCTTTATGTTCTTTTGGCCAATGGTTGGAATCAAATCTTAATCATTAAGGAATTCGTTTCTATTTGTCTTTTAAGTTCTTTTGGCCATTGATTGGAAGTAAGACTTGGTTCATAATGAATAGGATTCTCTTTGCCTTTTAAGTTCTTTTGGCCGTTGATTGGAATCAAGTCTTCATCGTTAAGGAATTGGTTTCTCTTTGTCCTTTAAGTTCTTTTGGCCAATGATTGGAATCAAATCTTAATCATTAAGGAATTGGTTTCTATTTGTCCTTTAAGTTCTTTTGGTCATTGATTGGAAGTAAGTCTTGGTTCATAATGAATTGGGTTCTCTTTGTCCTTTAAGTTCTTTTGGCCATTGTTTGGAATCAGGCCTTAATCGTCAAGGAATTGCTTTCCCTTTTTCCTTTTAGTTCTTTTGGCCGAAGATTGGAATTAAGTCTTAATCATTAAGGAATTGCTTTCTATTTATCCTTTAAGTTCTGTTGACCATTGATTGGAATCAAATCTTAATCATTAATGAATTGGTTTCCCTTTTTCCCTCAAGTTCATTTGGCCAATGATTGGAATCAAATCTTAATCATTAAGCAATTGGTTTCTATTTGTCCTTTAAGTTCTTTTGGCCATTGATTGGAAGTAAGTCTTAGTTCATAATGAATTGGTTTCTCTTTGTCCTTTAAGCTCTTTTGGCCATTGATTGGAATCAAGTCTTAATCATTAAGGAATTGGTTTCTCTTTGTCCTTTATGTTCTTTTGGCCAATGATTGGAATCAAATCTGAATCAATAAGGAGTTGGTTTCTATTTGTCCTTTCAGTTCTTTTGGCCATTGATTGGAAGTATGTCTTGGTTCATAATGAATTGGATTCTCTTTACCTTTTAAGTTCTTTTGGCCGTTGATTAGAATCAAGTCTTAATCATTAAGGAATTGGTTTCTCTTTGTCCTTTAAGTTCTTTTGGCCATTGATTGGAATCAAACCTTAGTCATTAAGGAATTGGTTTCTATTTCTCCTTTAAGTTCTTTTTGCCATTGATTGGAAGTAAGTCTTAGTTCATAATGAATTGGTTTCTCTTTGTCCTTTACGCTCTTTTGGCCATTGATTGGAATCAAATCTTAATAATTAAGGAATTGGTTTCTCTTTGTCCTTTAAGTTCTTTTGGCCATTGATTGGAATCCAACCTTAGTCATTAAGGAATTGGTTTGTATTTCTCCTTTAAGTTCTTTTTGCCATTGATTGGAAGTAAGTCTTAGTTCATAATGAATTGGTTTCTCTTTGTCCTTTAAGCTCTTTTGGCCATTGAATGGAATCAAATCTTAATCATTAAGGAATTGGTTTCTGTTTGTCCTTTAAGTTCTTTTGGCCATTGATTGGAAGTAAGTCTTGGTTCATAATGAATAGGATTCTCCTTGCCTTTTAAGTTCTTTTGGCCATTGATTAGAATCAAGTCTTAATCATTAAGGAATAGGTTTCTCTTTGTCCTTTAAGTTCTTTTGGCCAATGATTGGAATCAAATCTTAATCATTAAGGAATTGGTTTCTATTTGTCGCTTAAGATCTTTTGGCCAATGATTGGAAGTAAGTCTTGGTTCATAATGAATAGGATTCTCTTTGCCTTTTAAGTTCTTTTGGCCATTGATTGGAAGTAAGTCGTGGTTCATAATGAATAGGATTCCCTTTGCCTTTTAAGTTCTTTTGGCCATTGATTGGAATCAAGTTTTAATCATTAGGGAATTGGATTCTGTTTGTCCTTTAAGTTCTTTTGGCCATTGATTGGAATCAAACCTTAGTCATTAAGGAATTGGTTTCTATTTCTCCTTTAAGTTCTTTATGTCATTGATTGGAAGTAAGTCTTGGTTCATAATGAATAGGATTCTCTTTGCCTTTTAAGTTCTTTTGGCCATTGATTGGAATCAAGTTTTAATCATTAGGGAATTGGATTCTGTTAGTCTTTTAAGTTAATTTGGCCATTGATTGGAATCAAGTCTTACTCATTAAAGAATTGATTTCCCTTTGTCCTCTAAGTTCTTTTGGCCATTGATTGGAATCAAATCTTAATCATTAATGAATTGGTTTCCCTTTGTCCCTTAAGTTCATTTGGCCAAAGATTGGAATCAAATCTTAGTCATTAAGGAATTGGTTTCTATTTGTCCTTTAAGTTCTTTTGGTCATTGATTGGAAGCAAGTCTTAGTTCATAATGAATTGGTTTCTCTTTGTCCTTTAAGCTCTTTTGGCCATTGATTGGAATCAAGTCTTAATCCATAATGAATTGGTTTCCCTTTGTCCTTTAAGTTCTTTTGGCCAAAGATTGGAATCAAGTCTTAATCATTAAGCAATTGGTTTCTATTTGTCCTTTAAGTTCTTTTGGCCATTGATTGGATGCAAGTCTTAGTTCATAATGAATTGGTTTCTCTTTGTCCATTAAGATCTTTTGGCCATTGATTGGAATCAAGTCTTAATCATTAAGGAATTGGTTTCTCTTTGTCCTTTAAGTTCTTTTGGCCAATGATTGGAATCAAATCTTAATAATTAAGGAATTGGTGTCTATTTGTCCTTTAAGTTCTTTTGGCCATTGATTGGAAGTAAGTCTTGGTTCATAATGAATAGGATTCTCTTTGCCTTTTAAGTTCTTTTGGCCATTGATTGGAATCAAGTTTTAATCATTAGGGAATTGGATTCTGTTTGTCTTTTAAGTTAATTTGGCCATTGATTGGAATCAAGTCTTACTCATTAAAGAATTGATTTCCCTTTGTCCTTTAAGTTCTTTTGGCCATTGATTAGAATCAAATCTTAATCATTAATGAATTGGTTTCCCTTTGTCCCTTAAGTTCATTTGGCCAAAGATTGGAATCAAATCTTGGTCATTAAGGAATTGGTTTCTATTTGTCCTTTAAGTTCTTTTGGTCATTGATTGGAAGCAAGTCTTAGTTCATAAAGAATTGGTTTCTCTTTGTCCTTTAAGCTCTTTTGGCCACTGATTGGAATCAAGCCTTAATCATTAAGGAATTGGTTTCTCTTTGTCCTTTATGTTCTTTTGGCCAATGATTGGAATCAAATCTTAATCATTAAGGACTTGGTTTCTATTTGTCCTTTAAGTTCTTTTGGGCATTCATTGGAATAAAACCTTTGTCATTAAGGAATTGGTTTCTATTTGACTTTTAAGCTCTTTTGGCCATTGATTGGAAATAAGTCTTGGTTCATAATGAATAGGATTCTCTTTGCCTTTTAAGTTCTTTTGGCCGTTGATTGGAATCAAGTCTTAATCATTAGCGAATTGGATTCTGTTTGTCTTTTAAATTAATTTGGCCATTGATTGGAATCAAGTCTTACTCATTAAAGAATTGATTTCCCTTTGTCCTTTAAGTTCTTTTGGCCATTGATTGGAATCAAATCTTAATCATTAATGAATTGGTTTCCCTTTGTCCCTCAAGTTCATTTGGCTAAAGATTGGAATCAAATCTTAGTCATTAAGGAATTGGTTTCTATTTGTCCTTTAAGTTCTTTTGGCCATTGATTGGAAGTAAGTCTTAGTTCATAATGAATTGGTTTCTCTTTGTCCTTTAAGCTCTTTTGGCCATTGAATGGAATCGAATCTTAATCATTAAGGAATTGGTTTCTATTTCTCCTTTAAGTTCTTTTGGCCATTGAATAGAATCAAGTCTTAATCATTAAGGAATTGATTTCTCTTTCTCCTTGAAGTTCTTTTGGCCAATGATTGGAATCAAATCTTAATCATTAAGGAATTGGATTCTATTTGTCCTTTAAGTTCATTTGGCCATTGATTGGAAGGATGTCTTGGTTCACAATGAATAGGATTCTCTTTGCCTTTTAAGTTCTTTTGGCCATTGATTGGAATCAAACCTTAGTCATTAAGGAATTGGTTTCTATTTCTCCTTTAAGTTCTTTTGGCCATTGATTGGAAGTAAGTCTTGGTTCATAATGAATAGGACTCCCTTTGCCTTTTATGTTCTTTTGGCCATCGATTGGAATCAAGTCTTAATCATTAAGGAATTGGTTTCTCTTTGTCATTTAAGTTCTTTTGGCTAATGATTGGAATCAAATCTTAATCATTAGGGAATTGGTTTCTATTTGTTCTTTAAGTTCTTTTGGTCATTGATTGGAAGTAAGTCTTGGCTCATAATGAATAGGATTCTCTTTGCCTATTAAGTTCTTTCGGCCAATGATTGGAATCAAGTCTTAATCATTAGGGGATTGGATTCTCTTTGTCTTTTAAGTTAATTTGGCCATTGATTGGAATCAAGTCTTAATCATTAAAGAATTGATTTCTCTTTGTCCTTTAAGTTCTTTTGGCCATTGATTGGAAGTAAGTCTTAGTTCGTAATGAATTGGTTTCTCTTTGTCCATTAAGATCTTTTGGTCAATGATTGGAATCAAGTCTTAATCATTAAGGAATTGGATTCTATTTGTCTTTTAAGTTCTTTTGGCCATTGACTGGAATCAAGTCTTAATCATTAAGGAATAGCTGTCCCTTTTTCCTTTTAGTTCCTTTGGCCAGAGATTGGAATCGAGTCTTAATCATTAAGGAATTGGTTTCTATTTATCCTTTAAGTTCTTTTGGCCATTGATTGGAATCAAATCTTAATCATTAATGAATTGGTTTCCCTTTGTCCCTTAAGTTCATTTGGCCAAAGATTGGAATCAAATCTTAGTCGTTAAGGAATTGGTTTCTATTTGTCCATTAAGTTCTTTTGGCCCTTGATTGGAAGTAAGTCTTAGTTCATAATGAAATGGTTTCTCTTTGTCCTTTAAGCTCTTTTGGCCATTGATTGCAATCAAGTCTGAATCCTAAATGAATTGGTTTCCCTTTTTCCTTTTAGTTCTTTTGGCCAAAGATTGGAATCAAGTCTTAATCATTAAGGAATAGCTTTCTATTTATCCTTTAAGTTCTTTTGGCCATTGATTGGAATCAAATCTTAATCATTAATGAATTGGTTTCCCTTTGTCCCTTAAGTTCATTTGGCCAAAGATTGGAATAAAATCTTGGTCGTTAAGGAATTGGTTTCTATTTGTCCATTAAGTTCTTTTGGCCATTGATTGGAAGTAAGTCTTAGTTCATAATGAATTGGTTTCTCTTTGTCCTTTAAGCTCTTTTGGCCATTGATTGGAATCAAGTCTTAATCCTTAATGAATTGGTTTCTCTTTGTCCTTTATTTTCTATTGGCCAAAGATTGGAATCAAGTCTTAATCATTATGTAATTGGTTTCTATTTGTCCTTTAAGTTCTTTTGGCCTTTGATTGGAAGTAAGTCTTTGTTCATAATGAATTGGTTTCTATTTGTCCTTTTAAGTTCTTTTGGCCAGTGATTGGAATCAAGTCTTAATCATTAAGGAATTGGTGCCCCTTTGTCCTTTAAGTTCTTTTGGCCAAAGATTGGAATCAAGTCTTAATCATTAAGGAATTGGTTTCTATTTGTCCTTTAAGTTCTTTTGGCCATTGATTGGAAGTAAGTCTTAGTTCATAATGAATTGGTTTCTATTTGTCCTTTTAAGTTCTTTTGGCCGTTGATTGGAATCAAGTCTTAATCATTAAGGAATTGGTGTCCCTTTTTCCTTTTAGTTCTTTTGGCCAAAGATTGGAATCAAGTCTTAATCGTTAAGGAATTGGTTTCTATTTATCCTTTAAGTTCTTTTGGCCATTGATTGGGATCAAATCGTAATCATTAATGAATTGGTTTCCCGTTGTCCCTTAAGTTCATTTGGCCAAAGATTGGAATCAAATCTTAGTCATTAAGGAATTGGTTTCTATTTGTCCTTTAAGTTCTTTTGGCCATTGATTGGAAGTAAGTCTTAGTTTATAATGAATTGGTTTCTCTTTGTCCTTTAAACTCTTTTGGCCATTGATTGGAATCAAGTCTTAATCCTTAATGAATTGGTTTCCCTTTGTCCTTTAAGTTCTTCCCTTTGTCCTTTAAGTTCTTTTGGCCAAAGATTGGAATCAACTCTTAATCATTAAGGAATTGGTTTCTATTTGTCCTTTAAGTTCTTTTGGCCATTGATTGGAAGTAAGTCTTAGTTCATAATGAATTGGTTTCTATTTGTCCTTTTAAGTTCTTTTAGCCATTGATTGGAATCAAGTCTTAATGATTATGGAATTGGTGACCCTTTCTCCTTTAAGTTCTTTTGGCCAAAGATTGGAATCAAGTCTTAATCATTAAGGAATTGGTTTCTATTTGTCCTTTAAATTCTTTTGGCCATTGATTGGAAGTAAGTCTTAGTTCATAATGAATTGGTTTCTATTTGTCCTTTTAAGTTCTTTTGGCCATTGATTGGAATCAAGTCTTAATCATTAAGGAATTGGTGTCCCTTTTTCCTTTTAGTTCTTTTGGCCAAAGATTGGAATCAAGTCTTAATCATTAAGGAATTGGTTTCTATTTGTCCTTTAAGTTCTTTTGGCCATTGATTGGAAGTAAGTCTTAGTTCATAATGAATTGGTTTCTATTTGTCCTTTTAAGTTCTTTTGGCCATTGATTGGAATCAAGTCTTAATCATTAAGGAATTGGTGTCCCTTTTTCCTTTTAGTTCTTTTGGCCAAAGATTGGAATCAAGTCTTAATCATTAAGGAATTGGTTTCTCTTTCTCCTTTAAGTTCTTTTGGCCATTGATTGGGATCAAATCGTAATCATTAATGAATTGGTTTCCCTTTGTCCCTTAAGTTCATTTGGCCAAAGATTGGAATCAAATCTTAGTCATTAAGGAATTGGTTTCTATTTGTCCTTTAAGTCCTTTTGGCCATTGATTGGAAGTAAGTCTTAGTTTATAATGAATTGGTTTCTCTATGTCCTTTAAACTCTTTTGGCCATTGATTGGAATCAAGTCTTAATCCTTAATGAATTGGTTTCCCTTTGTCTTTTAAGTTCTTCCCTTTGTCCTTTAAGTTCTTTTGGCCAAAGATTGGAATCAACTCTTAATCATTAAGGAATTGGTTTCTATTTGTCCTTTAAGTTCTTTTGGCCATTGATTGGAAGTAAGTCTTAGTTCATAATGAATTGGTTTCTATTTGTCCTTTTAAGTTCTTTCAGCCATTGATTGGAATCAAGTCTTAATGATTATGGAATTGGTGTCCCTTTCTCCTTTAAGTTCTTTTGGCCAAAGATTGGAATCAAGTCTTAATCATTAAGGAATTGGTTTCTATTTGTCCTTTAAATTCTTTTGGCCATTGATTGGAAGTAAGTCTTAGTTCATAATGAATTGGTTTCTATTTGTCCTTTTAAGTTCTTTTGGCCATTGATTGGAATCAAGTCTTAATCATTAAGGAATTGGTGTCCCTTTTTCCTTTTAGTTCTTTTGGCCAAAGATTGGAATCAAGACTTAATCATTAAGGAATTGGTTTCTATTTATCCTTTAAGTTCTTTTGGCCATTGATTGGAATCAAATCTTAATCATTAATGAATTGGTTTCCCTTTGTCCCTTAAGTTCATTTGGCCAAAGATTGGAATCAAATCTTAGTCATTAAGGAATTGGTTTCTATTTGTTCTTTAAGTTCTTTTGGCCATTGATTGGAAGTAAGTCTTAGTTCATAATGAATTGGTTTCTCTTTGTCCTTTAAGCTCTTTTGGCCATTGATTTGAATCAAGTCTTAATCATTATGGAATTGGTTTCTCTTTGTCCTTTATGTTCTTTTGGCCAATGATTGTAATCAAATCTTAAGCATTAAGGAGTTGGTTTCTATTTGTCCTTTAAGTTCTTTTGGCCATTGATTGGAAGAATGTCTTGGTTCATAATGAATCGGATTCTCTTTACCTTTTAAGTTGTTTTGGCCATTGATTGGAATCAAGTCTTAATCATTAAGGAATTGGTTTCTCTTTGTCCTTTAAGTTCTTTTGCCCTTGATTGGAAGTAAGTCTTGGTTCACAATGAATAGGATTCTCTTTGCCTTTTAAGTTCTTTTGGCCAATAATTGGAATCAAGTCTTAATCATTAGAGGATTGGATTCTCTTTGTCTTTTAAGTTAATTTGGCCATTGATTGGAATCAAGTCTTAATCATTAAAGAATTGATTTCTCTTTGTCCTTTAAGTTCTTTTGGCCATTGATTGGAATCAAACCTTAGTCATTAAGGAATTGGTTTCTATTTCTCCTTTAAGTTCTTTTTGCCATCGATTGGAAGTAAGTCTTAGTTCATAATGAATTAGTTTCTCTTTGTCCTTTAAGCTCTTTTGGCCATTGAATGGAATCAAATCTTAATCATTAAGGAATTGGTTTCTATTTGTCCTTTAAGTTCTTTTGGCCATTGATTGGAAGTAAGTCTTGGATCATAATGAATAGGATTCTCCTTGCCTTTTAAGTTCTTTTGGCCATTGATCAGAATCAAGTCTTAATCATTAAGGAATTGGTTTCTCTTTCTCCTTTAAGTTCTTTTGGCCAATGATTGGAATCAAATCTTAATCATTAAGGAATTGGTTTCTATTTGTTCTTTAAGTTCTTTTGGCCATTGATTGGAAGTAAGTCTTAGTTGATAATGAATTGGTTTCTCTTTGTCCATTAAGATCTTTTGGCCATTGATCGGAAGTAAGTCTTGGTTCATAATGAATAGGATTCTCTTTATCTTTTATGTTCTTTTAGCCATTGATTGGAATCAAGTCTTAATCATTAAGGAATTGGTTTCTCTTTGTCCTTTAAGTTCTTCTGCCCTTGATTGGAATCAAACCTTAGTCATTAAGGATTTGGTTTCTATTTGTCCTTTAAGTTCTTTTGGCCATTGATTGGAAGTAAGTCTTGGTTCACAACGAATAGGATTCTCTTTGCCTTTTAAGTTCTTTTGGCCAATGATTGGAATCAAGTCTTAATCATTAGGGGATTGGATTCTCTTTGTCTTTTAAGTTAATTTGGCCATTGATTGGAATCAAGTCTTAATCATTAAAGAATTGGTTTCTCTTTGTCCTTGAAGTTCTTTTGGCCATTGATTGGAATCAAATCTTAATCATTAATGAATTGGTTTCCCTTTGTCCCTTAAGTTCATTTGGCCAAAGATTGGAATCAAATCTTAGTCATTAAGGAATTGGTTTCTATTTGTCCTTTAAGTTCTTTTGGCCATTGATTGGAAGTAAGTCTTAGCTTATAATGAATTGGTCTCTCTTTGTCCTTTAAGCTCTTTTGGCCATTGATTGGAATCAAGTCTTAACCCTTAATGAATTGGTATCCCTTTGTCCTTTAAGTTCTTTAAGTTCTTTTGGCCAAAGATTGGAATCAAGTCTTAATCATTAAGGAATTGGTTTCTATTTGTCCTTTAAGTTCTTTTGGCCATTGATTGGAAGTAAGTCTTAGCTCATAATGAATTGGTCTCTCTTTGTCCTTTAAGCTCTTTTGGCCATTGATTGGAATCAAGTCTTAACCCTTAATGAATTGGTTTCCCTTTGTCCTTTAAGTTCTTTTGGCCAAAGATTGGAATTAAGTCTTAATCATTAAGGAATTGGTTTCTATTTGTCCTTTAAGTTCTTTTGGCCATTGATTGGAAGTAAGTCTTAGTTCATAATGAATTGGTTTCTCTTTGTCCATTAAGATCTTTTGGCCATTGATTGGAATGAAATCTTAATCATTAAGGAATTGGATTCTCTTTGTCTTTTAAGTTCTTTCGGCCATTGATTGGAATCACGTCTTAATCATTAAGGAATGGGTTTGTATCTATCCTTTAAGTTCTTTTGGCCATTGATTGGAATCAAATCTTAATCATTAATGAATTGGTTTCCCTTTGTCCCTTAAGTTCATTTGGCCAAAGATTGGAATCAAATCTTAGTCATTAAGGAATTGGTTTCTATTTGTCCTTTAAGTTCTTTTGGCCATTGGTTGGAAGTAAGTCTTAGCTCATAATGAATTGGTCTCTCTTTGTCCTTTAAGCTCTTTTGGCCATTGATTGGAATCAAGTCTTAACCCTTAATGAATTGGTTTCCCTTTGTCCTTTAAGTTCTTTTGGCCAAAGATTGGAATCAAGTCTTAATCATTAAGGAATTGGTTTCTATTTGTCCTTTAAGTTCTTTTGGCCATTGATTGGAAGTAAGTCTTAGTTCATAATGAATTGGTCACTCTTTGTATTTTAAGCACTTTTGGCCATTGATTTGAATCAAGTCTTAATCATTAAGGAATTGGTTTCTCTTTGTCCTTTATGTTCTTTTGGCCAATGATTGGAATCAAATCTTAATCATTAAGGAGTTGGTTTCTATTTCTCCTTTAAGTTCTTTTGGCCATTGATTGGAAGTATGTCTTGGTTCATAATGAATAGGATTCTCTTTACCTTTTAAGTTCTTTTGGCCATTGATTGGAATCAAGTCTAAATCATTAAGGAATTGGTTTCTCTTTGTCCTTTAAGTTCTTTTGGCCATTGATTGGAATCGAACCTTAGTCATTAAGGAATTGGTTTCTATTTCTCCTTTAAGTTCTTTTGACCATTGATTGGAAGTAAGTCTTAGTTCATAATGAATTGGTTTCTCTTTGTCCTTTAAGCTCTTTTGGCCATTGAATGGAATCAAACCTTAATCATTAAGGAATTGGTTCCTATTTGTGCTTTAAGTTCTTTTGGCCATTGATTGGAATCAAGTCTTAATCATTAAGGAATTAGATTCCCTTTTTCCTTTTAGTTCTTTTAGCCAAAGATTGGAATCAAGTCTTAATCATTAAGGAATTAGTTTCTCTTTATCCTTTAAGTTCTTTTGGCCATTGATTGGAATCGAATCTTAATCATTAATGAATTGGTTTCCCTTTGTCCCTTAAGTTCATTTAGCCAAAGATTGGAATCAAATATTAGTCATTAAGGAATTGGTTTCTATTTGTCCTTTAAGTTCTTTTGGCCATCGATTGGAAATAAGTCTTAGTTCATAATGAATTGGTTTCTCTTTGTCCTTTAAGCTCTTTTGGCCATTGAATGGAATCAAATCTTAATCATTAAGGAATTGGTTTCTATTTGTCCTTTAACTTCTTTTGGCCATTGATTGGAAGTAAGTTTTGGTTGATAATGAACAGGATTCTCCTTGCCTTTTAAGTTCTTTTGGGTATTGATTGGAATCAAGTCTTAATCGTTAAGGAATAGGTGTCCCTTTTTCCTTTTAGTTCTTTTGGCCAAAGATTGGAATCAAGTCATAATCATTAAGGAATTGGTTTCTATTTATCCTTTAAGTTCTTTTGGCCAAAGATTGGAATCAAGTCTTAATCATTAAGGAATTGGTTTCTATTTATCCTTTTAGTTCTTTTGGCCAAAGATTGGAATCAAGTCTTAATCATTAAGGAATTGGATTCTATTTGTCTTTTAAGTTCTTTTGGCCATTGATTGGAATCAAGTCTTAATTATTAAGAAATTGGTTTCTATTTGTCCTTTAAGTTCTCTTGGTCATTGATTGGAAGTAAGTCTTAGTTCATAATGAATAGGATTCTCTTTGCCTTTTAAGTTCTTTTGGCCATTGATTGGAATCAACTCTTAATCATTAAGGAATTGGTTTCTGCATGTCCTTTATGTTCTTTTGGCCAATAATTGGAATCAAGTCTTAATCATTAAGGAATTGGATTCTATTTGTCTTTTAAGTTCTTTTGGCCATTGATAGGAATCAAGTCTTAATCACTAAGGAATTGGTTTCTATTAGTCCTTTATGTTCTTTTGGCCAGTGATTGGAAGTAAGTCTTGGTTCATAATGAATAGGATTCTCTTTGCCTTTTAAGTTCTTTTGGCCATTGATTGGAAATAAGTCTTAGTTCATAATGAATTGGTTTCTCTTTGTCCTTTAAGCTCTTTTGGCCATTGATTGGAATCAAGTCTTAATCCTTAATGAATTGGTTTCCCTTTGTCCTTTAAGTTCTTTTGGCCAAAGATTGGAATCAAGTCTTAATCATTAAGCAATTGGTTTCTATTTGTCCTTTAAGTTCTTTTGGCCATTGATTGGATGCAAGTCTTAGTTCATAATGAATTGGTTTCTCTTTGTCCATTAAGATCTTTTGGCCATTGATTGGAATCAAGTCTTAATCATTAAGGAATTGGTTTCTCTTTGTCCTTTAAGTTCTTTTGGCCAATGATTGGAATCAAATCTTAATAATTAAGGAATTGGTGTCTATTTGTCCTTTAAGTTCTTTTGGCCATTGATTGGAAGTAAGTCTTGGTTCATAATGAATAGGATTCTCTTTGCCTTTTAAGTTCTTTTGGCCATTGATTGGAATCAAGTTTTAATCATTAGGGAATTGGATTCTGTTAGTCTTTTAAGTTAATTTGGCCATTGATTGGAATCAAGTCTTACTCATTAAAGAATTGATTTCCCTTTGTCCTTTAAGTTCTTTTGGCCATTGATTAGAATCAAATCTTAATCATTAATGAATTGGTTTCCCTTTGTCCCTTAAGTTCATTTGGCCAAAGATTGGAATCAAATCTTAGTCATTAAGGAATTGGTTTCTATTTGTCCTTTAAGTTCTTTTGGTCATTGATTGGAAGCAAGTCTTAGTTCATAAAGAATTGGTTTCTCTTTGTCCTTTAAGCTCTTTTGGCCATTGATTGGAATCAAGTCTTAATCCTTAATGAATTGGTTTCCCTTTGTCCTTTAAGTTCTTTTGGCCAAAGATTGGAATCAAGTCTTAATCATTAAGCAATTGGTTTCTATTTGTCCTTTAAGTTCTTTTGGCCATTGATTGGATGCAAGTCTTAGTTCATAATGAATTGGTTTCTCTTTGTCCATTAAGATCTTTTGGCCATTGATTGGAATCAAGTCTTAATCATTAAGGAATTGGTTTCTCTTTGTCCTTTAAGTTCTTTTGGCCAATGATTGGAATCAAATCTTAATAATTAAGGAATTGGTGTCTATTTGTCCTTTAAGTTCTTTTGGCCATTGATTGGAAGTATGTCTTGGTTCATAATGAATAGGATTCTCTTTGCCTTTTAAGTTCTTTTGGCCATCGATTGGAATCAAGTCTTAATCATTAGGGAATTGGAATCTGTTTGTCTTTTAAGTTAATTTGGCCATTGATTGGACTCAAGTCTTACTCATTAAAGAATTGATTTCCCTTTGTCCTTTAAGTTCTTTTGGCCATTGATTGGAATCAAATCTTAATCATTAATGAATTGGTTTCCCTTTGTCCCTCAAGTTCATTTGGCTAAAGATTGGAATCAAATCTTAGTCATTAAGGAATTGGTTTCTATTTGTCCTTTAAGTTCTTTTGGCCATTGATTGGAAGTAAGTCTTAGTTCATAATGAATTGGTTTCTCTTTGTCCTTTAAGCTCTTTTGGCCATTGAATGGAATCGAATCTTAATCATTAAGGAATTGGTTTCTATTTCTCCTTTAAGTTCTTTTGGCCATTGAATAGAATCAAGTCTTAATCATTAAGGAATTGATTTCTCTTTCTCCTTGAAGTTCTTTTGGCCAATGATTGGAATCAAATCTTAATCATTAAGGAATTGGATTCTATTTGTCCTTTAAGTTCATTTGGCCATTGATTGGAAGGATGTCTTGGTTCACAATGAATAGGATTCTCTTTGCCTTTTAAGTTCTTTTGGCCATTGATTGGAATCAAACCTTAGTCATTAAGGAATTGGTTTCTATTTCTCCTTTAAGTTCTTTTGGCCATTGATTGGAAGTAAGTCTTGGTTCATAATGAATAGGACTCCCTTTGCCTTTTATGTTCTTTTGGCCATCGATTGGAATCAAGTCTTAATCATTAAGGAATTGGTTTCTCTTTGTCATTTAAGTTCTTTTGGCTAATGATTGGAATCAAATCTTAATCATTAGGGAATTGGTTTCTATTTGTTCTTTAAGTTCTTTTGGTCATTGATTGGAAGTAAGTCTTGGCTCATAATGAATAGGATTCTCTTTGCCTATTAAGCTCTTTCGGCCAATGATTGGAATCAAGTCTTAATCATTAGGGGATTGGATTCTCTTTGTCTTTTAAGTTAATTTGGCCATTGATTGGAATCAAGTCTTAATCATTAAAGAATTGATTTCTCTTTGTCCTTTAAGTTCTTTTGGCCATTGATTGGAAGTAAGTCTTAGTTCGTAATGAATTGGTTTCTCTTTGTCCATTAAGATCTTTTGGTCAACGATTGGAATCAAGTCTTAATCATTAAGGAATTGGATTCTATTTGTCTTTTAAGTTCTTTTGGCCATTGACTGGAATCAAGTCTTAATCATTAAGGAATAGCTGTCCCTTTTTCCTTTTAGTTCTTTTGGCCAGAGATTGGAATCGAGTCTTAATCATTAAGGAATTGGTTTCTATTTATCCTTTAAGTTCTTTTGGCCATTGATTGGAATCAAATCTTAATCATTAATGAATTGGTTTCCCTTTGTCCCTTAAGTTCATTTGGCCAAAGATTGGAATCAAATCTTAGTCGTTAAGGAATTGGTTTCTATTTGTCCATTAAGTTCTTTTGGCCCTTGATTGGAAGTAAGTCTTAGTTCATAATGAAATGGTTTCTCTTTGTCCTTTAAGCTCTTTTGGCCATTGATTGCAATCAAGTCTGAATCCTAAATGAATTGGTTTCCCTTTGTCCTTTAAGTTCTTTTGGCCAAAGATTGGAATCAAGTCTTAATCATTAAGGAATTGGTTTCTATTTGTGCTTTAAGTTCTTTTGGCCATTGATTGGAAGTAAGTCTTAGTTCGTAATGAATTGGTTTCTCTTTGTCCAATAAGATTTTTTGGTCATTGATTGGAATCAAGTCTTAATCATTAAGGTATTGGATTCTATTTGTCTTTTAAGTTCTTTTGGCCATTGATTGGAATCAACTCTTAGTCATGAAGAAATTGGTTTCTATTTGCCCTTTAAGTTCTCTTGGCCATTGATTAGAAGTAAGTCTTAGTTCATAATGAATAGGATTCTCTTTGCCTTTTAAGTTCTTTTGGCCATTGATTGGAATCAACTCTTAATCATTAAGGAATTGGTTTCTCTATATCCTTTATGTTCTTCAGGCCAATGATTGGAATCAAACCATAATCATTAAGGAATTCGTTTCTATTTGTCCTTTAAGTTCTTTTGGCCATTGATTGGAAGGATGTCTTGGTTCACAACGAATAGGATTCTCATTGCCTTTTAAGTTCTTTTGGCCATTGATTGGAATCAAACCTTAGTCATTAAGGAATTGATTTCTATTTCTCCTTTAAATTCTTTTGGCCATTGATTGGAATCAAGTCTTAATCATTAAGGAATTGGTTTCTCTTTCTCCTTTAAGTTCTTTTGGCCAATGATTAGAATCAAATCTTAATCATTAAGGAATTGGTTTCTATTTGTCCTTTAAGTTCTTTTGGTCATTGATTGGAAATAAGTCTTGGTTCATAATGAATTGGTTACTCTTTGTCCTTTAAGTTCTTTTGGCCATTGATTGGAATCAAGTCTTAGTCGTCAAGGAATTGGATTCCCTTTATCCTTTTAGTTCTTTTGGCCAAAGATTGGAATCAAGTCTTAATCGTTAAGGAATTGCTTTCTATTTATCCTTTAAGTTCTTTTGGCCATTGATTGGAATCAAATCTTAATCATTAATCAATTGGTTTCCCTTTGTCCCTTAAGTTCATTTGGCCAAAGATTGGAATCAAATCTTAGTCATTAAGGAATTGGTTTCTATTTGTCCTTCAAGTTCTTTTGGCCATTGATTGGAAGTAAGTCTTAGTTCATAATGAATTGGTTTCTCTTTGTCCTTTATGTTCTTTTGGCCAATGATTGGAATCAAATCTTAATCATTAAGGAATTGGTTTCTATTTGTCGTTTAAGATCTTTTGGCCATTGAATGGAAGTAAGTCTTGGTTCGTAATGAATAGGATTCTCTTTGCGTTTTAAGTTCTTTTGGCCATTGATTGGATTCAAGTCTTAATCATTAAGGAATTGGTGTCCCTTTTTCCTTTTAGTTCTTTTGGCCAAAGATTGGAATCAAGTCTTAATCATTAAGGAATAGCTTTCTATTTATCCTTTAAGTTCTTTTGGCCATTGATTGGAATCAAATCTTAATCATTAATGAATTGGTTTCCCTTTGTCCCTTAAGTTCATTTGGCCAAAGATTGGAATAAAATCTTAGTCGTTAAGGAATTGGTTTCTATTTGTCCATTAAGTTCTTTTGGCCATTGATTGGAAGTAAGTCTTAGTTCATAATGAATTGGTTTCTCTTTGTCCTTTAAGCTCTTTTGGCCATTGATTGGAATCAAGTCTTAATCCTTAATGAATTGGTTTCCCTTTGTCCTTTATGTTCTTTTGGCCAAAGCTTGGAATCAAGTCTTAATCATTAAGGAATTGGTTTCTATTTGTCCTTTAAGTTGTTTTGGCCTTTGATTGGAAGGAAGTCTTTTTTCATAATGAATTGGTTTCTATTTGTCCTTTTAAGTTCTTTTGGCCATTGATTGGAATCAAGTCTTAATCATTAAGGAATTGGTGCCCCTTTGTCCTTTAAGTTCTTTTGGCCAAAGATTGGAATCAAGTCTTAATCATTAAGGAATTGGTTTCTATTTGTCCTTTAAGTTCATTTGGCCATTGATTGGAAGTAAGTCTTAGTTCATAATGAATTGGTTTCTATTTGTCCTTTTAAGTTCTTTTGGCCATTGATTGGAATCAAGTCTTAATCATTAAGGAATTGGTGTCCCTTTTTCCTTTTAGTTCTTTTGGCCAAAGATTGGAACCAAGTCTTAATCGTTAAGGAATTGGTTTCTATTTATCCTTTAAGTTCTTTTGGCCATTGATTTGAATCAAGTCTTAATCATTATGGAATTGGTTTCTCTTTGTCCTTTATGTTCTTTTGGCCAATGATTGTAATCAAATCTTAAGCATTAAGGAGTTGGTTTCTATTTGTCCTTTAAGTTCTTTTGGCCATTGATTGGAAGAATGTCTTGGTTCATAATGAATCGGATTCTCTTTGCCTTTTAAGTTGTTTTGGCCATTGATTGGAATCAAGTCTTAATCATTAAGGAATTGGTTTCTCTTTGTCCTTTAAGTTCTTTTGCCCTTGATTGGAAGTAAGTCTTGGTTCACAATGAATAGGATTCTCTTTGCCTTTTAAGTTCTTTTGGCCAATGATTGGAATCAAGTCTTAATCATTAGAGGATTGGATTCTCTTTGTCTTTTAAGTTAATTTGGCCATTGATTGGAATCAAGTCTTAATCATTAAAGAATTGATTTCTCTTTGTCCTTTAAGTTCTTTTGGCCATTGATTGGAATCAAACCTTAGTCATTAAGGAATTGGTTTCTATTTCTCCTTTAAGTTCTTTTTGCCATCGATTGGAAGTAAGTCTTAGTTCATAATGAATTAGTTTCTCTTTGTCCTTTAAGCTCTTTTGGCCATTGAATGGAATCAAATCTTAATCATTAAGGAATTGGTTTCTATTTGTCCTTTAAGTTCTTTTGGCCATTGATTGGAAGTAAGTCTTGGATCATAATGAATAGGATTCTCCTTGCCTTTTAAGTTCTTTTGGCCATTGATCAGAATCAAGTCTTAATCATTAAGGAATTGGTTTCTCTTTCTCCTTTAAGTTCTTTTGGCCAATGATTGGAATCAAATCTTAATCATTAAGGAATTGGTTTCTATTTGTTCTTTAAGTTCTTTTGGCCATTGATTGGAAGTAAGTCTTAGTTGATAATGAATTGGTTTCTCTTTGTCCATTAAGATCTTTTGGCCATTGATCGGAAGTAAGTCTTGGTTCATAATGAATAGGATTCTCTTTATCTTTTATGTTCTTTTAGCCGTTGATTGGAATCAAGTCTTAATCATTAAGGAATTGGTTTCTCTTTGTCCTTTAAGTTCTTCTGCCCTTGATTGGAATCAAACCTTAGTCATTAAGGATTTGGTTTCTATTTGTCCTTTAAGTTCTTTTGGCCATTGATTGGAAGTAAGTTTGGTTCACAATGAATAGGATTCTCTTTGCCTTTTAAGTTCTTTTGGCCAATGATTGGAATCAAGTCTTAATCATTAGGGGATTGGATTCTCTTTGTCTTTTAAGTTAATTTGGCCATTGATTGGAATCAAGTCTTAATCATTAAAGAATTGGTTTCTCTTTGTCCTTGAAGTTCTTTTGGCCATTGATTGGAATCAAATCTTAATCATTAATGAATTGGTTTCCCTTTGTCCCTTAAGTTCATTTGGCCAAAGATTGGAACCAAATCTTAGTCATTAAGGAATTGGTTTCTATTTGTCCTTTATGTTCTTTTGGCCATTGATTGGAAGTAAGTCTTAGCTTATAATGAATTGGTCTCTCTTTGTCCTTTAAGCTCTTTTGGCCATTGATTGGAATCAAGTCTTAACCCTTAATGAATTGGTATCCCTTTGTCCTTTAAGTTCTTTAAGTTCTTTTGGCCAAAGATTGGAATCAAGTCTTAATCATTAAGGAATTGGTTTCTATTTGTCCTTTAAGTTCTTTTGGCCATTGATTGGAAGTAAGTCTTAGCTCATAATGAATTGGTCTCTCTTTGTCCTTTAAGCTCTTTTGGCCATTGATTGGAATCAAGTCTTAACCCTTAATGAATTGGTTTCCCTTTGTCCTTTAAGTTCTTTTGGCCAAAGATTGGAATTAAGTCTTAATCATTAAGGAATTGGTTTCTATTTGTCCTTTAAGTTCTTTTGGCCATTGATTGGAAGTAAGTCTTAGTTCATAATGAATTGGTTTCTCTTTGTCCATTAAGATCTTTTGGCCATTGATTGGAATGAAATCTTAATCATTAAGGAATTGGATTCTCTTTGTCTTTTAAGTTCTTTCGGCCACTGATTGGAATCACGTCTTAATCATTAAGGAATGGGTTTGTATCTATCCTTTAAGTTCTTTTGGCCATTGATTGGAATCAAATCTTAATCATTAATGAATTGGTTTCCCTTTGTCCCTTAAGTTCATTTGGCCAAAGATTGGAATCAAATCTTAGTCATTAAGGAATTGGTTTCTATTTGTCCTTTAAGTTCTTTTGGCCATTGGTTGGAAGTAAGTCTTAGCTCATAATGAATTGGTCTCTCTTTGTCCTTTAAGCTCTTTTGGCCATTGATTGGAATCAAGTCTTAACCCTTAATGAATTGGTTTCCCTTTGTCCTTTAAGTTCTTTTGGCCAAAGATTGGAATCAAGTCTTAATCATTAAGGAATTGGTTTCTATTTGTCCTTTAAGTTCTTTTGGCCATTGATTGGAAGTAAGTCTTAGTTCATAATGAATTGGTCACTCCTTGTCTTTTAAGCACTTTTGGCCATTGATTTGAATCAAGTCTTAATCATTAAGGAATTGGTTTCTCTTTGTCCTTTATGTTCTTTTGGCCAATGATTGGAATCAAATCTTAATCATTAAGGAGTTGGTTTCTATTTCTCCTTTAAGTTCTTTTGGCCATTGATTGGAAGTATGTCTTGGTTCATAATGAATAGGATTCTCTTTACCTTTTAAGTTCTTTTGGCCATTGATTGGAATCAAGTCTAAATCATTAAGGAATTGGTTTCTCTTTGTCCTTTAAGTTCTTTTGGCCATTGATTGGAATCAAACCTTAGTCATTAAGGAATTGGTTTCTATTTCTCCTTTAAGTTCTTTTGACCATTGATTGGAAGTAAGTCTTAGTTCATAATGAATTGGTTTCTCTTTGTCCTTTAAGCTCTTTTGGCCATTGAATGGAATCAAACCTTAATCATTAAGGAATTGGTTTCTATTTGTGCTTTAAGTTCTTTTGGCCCTTGATTGGAAGTAAGTCTTAGTTCATAATGAAATGGTTTCTCTTTGTCCTTTAAGCTCTTTTGGCCATTGATTGCAATCAAGTCTGAATCCTAAATGAATTGGTTTCCCTTTGTCCTTTAAGTTCTTTTGGCCAAAGATTGGAATCAAGTCTTAATCATTAAGGAATTGGTTTCTATTTGTGCTTTAAGTTCTTTTGGCCATTGATTGGAAGTAAGTCTTAGTTCGTAATGAATTGGTTTCTCTTTGTCCATTATGATCTTTTGGTCATTGATTGGAATCAAGTCTTAATCATTAAGGTATTGGATTCTATTTGTCTTTTAAGTTCTTTTGGCCATTGATTGGAATCAACTCTTAATCTTGAAGAAATTGGTTTCTATTTGCCCTTTAAGTTCTCTTGGCCATTGATTAGAAGTAAGTCTTAGTTCATAATGAATAGGATTCTCTTTGCCTTTTAAGTTCTTTTGGCCATTGATTGGAATCAACTCTTAATCATTAAGGAATTGGTTTCTATTTATCCTTTAAGTTCTTTTGGCCAAAGATTGGAATCAAGTCTTAATCATTAAGGAACTGGTTTCTATTTATCCTTTTAGTTCTTTTGGCCAAAGATTGGAATCAAGTCTTAATCATTAAGGAATTGGATTCTATTTGTCTTTTAAGTTCTTTTGGCCATTGATTGGAATCAAGTCTTAATTATTAAGAAATTGGTTTCTATTTGTCCTTTAAGTTCTCTTGGTCATTGATTGGAAGTAAGTCTTAGTTCATAATGAATAGGATTCTCTTTGCCTTTTAAGTTCTTTTGGCCATTGATTGGAATCAACTCTTAATCATTAAGGAATTGGTTTCTGCATGTCCTTTATGTTCTTTTCGCCAATAATTGGAATCAAGTCTTAATCATTAAGGAATTGGATTCTATTTGTCTTTTAAGTTCTTTTGGCCATTGATAGGAATCAAGTCTTAATCACTAAGGAATTGGTTTCTATTAGTCCTTTATGTTCTTTTGGCCAGTGATTAGAAGTAAGTCTTGGTTCATAATGAATAGGATTCTCTTTGCCTTTTAAGTTCTTTTGGCCATTGATTGGAAATACGTCTTAGTTCATAATGAATTGGTTTCTCTTTGTCCTTTAAGTTCTTTTGCCCTTGATTGGAATCAAACCTTAGTCATTAAGGAATTGGTTTCTATTTGTCCTTTAATTTCTTTTGGCCATTGATTGGAAGTAAGTCTTGGTTCACAATGAATAGGATTCTCTTTGCCTTTTAAGTTCTTTTGGCCAATGATTGGAATCAAGTCTTAATCATTAGGGGATTGGATTCTCTTTGTCTTTTAAGTTAATTTGGCCATTGATTGGAATCAAGTCTTAATCATTAAAGAATTGATTTCTCTTTGTCCTTTAAGTTCTTTTGGCCATTGATTGGAATCAAATCTTAATCATTAATGAATTGGTTTCCCTTTGTCCCTTAAGTTCATTTGGCCAAAGATTGGAATCAAATCTTAGTCATTAAGGAATTGGTTTCTATTTGTCCTTTAAGTTCTTTTGGCCATTGATTGGAAGTAAGTCTTAGCTCATAATGAATTGGTCTCTCCTTGTCCTTTCAGCTCTTTTGGCCATTGATTGGAATCAAGTCTTAACCCTTAATGAATTGGTATCCCTTTGTCCTTTAAGTTCTTTAAGTTCTTTTGGCCAAAGATTGGAATCAAGTCTTAATCATTAAGGAATTGGTTTCTATTTTTCCTCTAAGTTCTTTTGGCCATTGATTGGAAGTAAGTCTTAGTTCATAATGAATTGGTTTCTCTTTGTCCATTAAGATCTTTTGGCCATTGATTGGAATGAAATCTTAATCATTAAGGAATTGGATTCTCTTTGTCTTTTAAGTTATTTCGGCCATTGATTGGAATCAAGTCTTAATTATTAAGGAATGGGTTTGTATCTATCCTTTAAGTTCTTTTGGCCATTGATTGGAATCAAATCTTAATCATTAATGAATTGGTTTGCCTTTGTCGCTTAAGTTCATTTGGCCAAAGATTGGAATCAAATCTTAGTCATTAAGGAATTGGTTTCTATTTGTCCTTTAAGTTCTTTTGGCCATTGATTGGAAGTAAGTCTTAGCTCATAATGAATTGGTCTCTCTTTGTCCTTTTAGCTCTTTTGGCCATTGATTGGAATCAAGTCTTAACCCTTAATGAATTGGTTTCCCTTTGTCCTTTAAGTTCTTTTGGCCAAAGATTGGAATCAAGTCTTAATCATTAAGGAATTGGTTTCTATTTGTCCTTTAAGTTCTTTTGGCCATTGATTGGTAGTAAGTCTTAGTTCATAATGAATTGGTTTCTCTTTGTCCATTGAGATCTTTTGGTCATTGATTGGAATGAAATCTTAATCATTAAGGAATTGGATTCTCTTTGTCTTTTAAGTTCTTTCGGCCATTGATTGGAATCAAGTCTTAATCATTAAGGAATGGGTTTCTATCTATCCTTTAAGTTCTTTTGGCCATTGATTGGAATCAAATCTTAATCATTAATGAATTGGTTTCCCTTTGTCCCTTAAGTTCATTTGGCCAAAGATTGGAATCAAATCTTAGTCATTAAGGAATTGGTTTCTATTTGTCCTTTAAGTTCTTTTGGCCACTGATTGGAAGTAAGTCTTAGCTCATAATGAATTGGTCTCTCTTTGTCCTTTAAGCTCTTTTGGCCATTGATTGGAATCAAGTCTTAACCCTTAATGAATTGGTATCCCTTTGTCCTTTAAGTTCTTTTGGCCAAAGATTGGAATCAAGTCTTAATCATTAAGGAATTGGTTTCTATTTGTCCTTTAAGTTCTTTTGGCCATTGATTGGAAGTAAGTGTTAATTCATAATGAATCGGTTTCTCTTTGTCCTTTAAGTTCTTTTGGCCATTGATTGGAATCAAGTTTTAATCATTAAGGAATTGGTTTCTATTTGTCCTTTAAGTTATTTTGGCCATTGATTGGAAGTAAGTCTTAGTTCATAATGAATTGGTTACTCTTTGTCTTTTAAGCTCTTTTGGCCATTGATTTGAATCAAGTCGTAATCATTAAGGAATTGGTTTCTCTTTGTCCTTTATGTTCTTTTGGCCAATGATTGGAATCAAATCTTAATCATTAGGGAGTTGCTTTCTATTTGTCCTTTAAGTTCTTTTGGCCATTGATTGCAAGTATGTCTTGGTTCATAATGAATAGGATTCTCTTTACCTTTTATGTTCTTTTGGCCATTGATTGGAAATCAAGTCTCAATCATTAAGGAATTGGTTTCTCTTTGTCCTTTAAGTTCTTTTGGCCATTGATTGGAATCAAACCTTAGTCATTAAGGAATTGGTTTCTATTTCTCCTTTAAGTTCTTTTGACCATTGATTGGAAGTAAGTCTTAGCTCATAATGAATTGGTTTCTCTTTGTCCTTTAAGCTCTTTTGGCCATTGAATGGAATCAAATCTTAATCATTAAGGAATTGGTTTCTATTTGTGCTTTAAATTCTTTTGGCCATTGATTGGAATCAAGTCTTAATCATTAAGGAATTGGTTTCCCTTTTTCCTTTTAGTTCTTTTAGCCAAAGATTGGAATCAAGTCTTAATCATTAAGGAATTAGTTTCTCTTCATCCTTTAAGTTCTTTTGGCCATTGATTGGAATCGAATCTTAATCATTAATGAATTGGTTTCCCTTTGTCCCTTAAGTTCATTTGGCCAAAGATTGGAATCAAATATTAGTCATTAAGGAATTGGTTTCTATTTGTCCTTTAAGTTCTTTTGGCCGTTGATTGGAAGTAAGTCTTAGTTCATAATGAATTGGTTTCTCTTTGTCCTTTAAGCTCTTTTGGCCATTGATTGGAATCAAGTCTTAATCCTTAATGAATTGGTTTCCATTTGTCCTTCAAGTTCTTTTGGCCAAAGATTGGAATCAAGTCTTAATCATTAAGGAATTGCTTTCTATTTTTCCTTTAAGTACTTTTGGCCATTAATTGGAAGTAAGTCTTGGTTCACAATGAATAGGATTCTCTTTGCCTTTTAAGTTCTTTTGGCCAATGATTGGAATCAAGTCTTAATCATTAGGGGATTGGATTTTCTTTGTCTTCTAAGTTAATTTGGCCATTGAGTCGAATCAAGTCTTAATCATTAAGGAATTCGTGTCCCTTTTTACTTTTAGTTCTTTTGGCCAAAGATTGGAATCAAGTCTTAATCATTAAGGAATTGGTTTCTATTTATCCTTTAAGTTCTTTTGGCCATTGATTGGAATCAAATCTTGATCATTAATAAATTGGTTTCCCCTTGTTGCTTTTGTTCATTTGGCCAAAGATTGGAATCAAATCTTAGTCATTAAGGAATTGGTTTCTATTTGTCCTTTAAGTTCTTTTGGCCATTGATTGGAAGTAAGTCTTAGTTCATAATGAATTGGTTTCTCTTTGTCCACGAAGATCTTTTGGCCACTGATTGGAATCAAGTCTTAATCAATAAGGAATTGGTTTCTATTTATCCTTTAAGTTCTTTTGGCCATTGATTGGAATCAAATCTTAATCATTAATGACTCGGTTTCCCTTTGTCCTTTAAGTTCTTTTGGCCAAAGATTGGAATCAAGTCTTAATCATTAAGAAATTGGTTTCTATTTGTCCTTTAAGTTCTTTTGGCCATGGATTGGAAGTACGTCTTAGTTCGTAATGAATTGGTTTCTCTTTGTCCGTTAAGATCTTTTGGCCATTGATTGGAATCAAGTCTTAATCATTAAGGAATTGGATTCTCTTTGTCATTTAAGTTCTTTTGGCAATTGATTGGAATCATGTTTTAATCATTAAGGAATTGGTATCGATTTGTCCTTTAAGTTCTCTTGGCCATTGATTGGAAGTAAATCTTAGTTCATAATGAATAGGATTCTCTTTGCCTTTTAAGTTCTTTTGGCCATTGATTGGAATCAACTCTTAATCATTAAGGAATTGGTTTCTCTATGTCCTTTATGTTCTTTTGGCCATTGATTGGAATCAAGTCTTAATCATTAAGGAATTGGTTTCTATTTGTCCTTTAAGTTCTTTTGGCCATGGATTGGAAGTACGTCTTAGTTCGTAATGAATTGGTTTCTCTTTGTCCGTTAAGATCTTTTGGCCATTGATTGGAATCAAGTCTTAATCATTAAGGAATTGGATTCTCTTTGTCATTTAAGTTCTTTTGGCAATTGATTGGAATCATGTTTTAATCATTAAGGAATTGGTAGCGATTTGTCCTTTAAGTTCTCTTGGCCATTGATTGGAAGTAAATCTTAGTTCATAATGAATAGGATTCTCTTTGCCTTTTAAGTTCTTTTGGCCATTGATTGGAATCAACTCTTAATCATTAAGGAATTGGTTTCTCTATGTCCTTTATGTTCTTTTGGCCAATGATTGGAATCAAGTCTTAATCATTAAGGAATTGGTTTATATTTGTCCTTTAAGTTCTTTTGGCCATTGATTGGAAGGATGTCTTGGTTCACAATGAATAGGATTCTCTTTGCCTTTTAAGTTGTTTTGGCCGTTGATTGGAATCAAACCTTAGTCATTATGGAATTGGTTTCTCTTTCTCCTTTAAGTTCTTTTGGCCATTGATTGGAAATAAGTCTTAGTTCATAATGAATTGGTTTCTCTTTGTCCTTTAAGCTCTTTTGGCCATCGAATGGAATCAAATCTTAATCATTAAGGAATTGGTTTCTATTTGTCCTTTAACTTCTTTCGGCCATTGATTGGAAGTAAGTTTTGGTTGATAATGAATAGGATTCTCCTTGCCTTTTAAGTTCTTTTGGCCATTGATTGGAATCAAGTCTTAATCAATAAGGAATAGGCTTCTTTTTGTCCTTTAAGTTCATTTGGCCAATGATTGGAATCAAATCTTAATCATTAAGGAATTGGTTTCTATTTGTCGTTTAAGATCTTTGGCCATTGATTGGAAGTAAGTCTTGGTTCGTAATGAATAGGATTCTCTTTGCCTTTTAAGTTCTTTTGGCCATTGATTGCAATCAAGTCTTAATCATTAAGCAATTGGTGTCCCTTTTTCCTTTTAGTTATTTTGGCCAAAGATTGGAATCAAGTCTAAATCATTAAGGAATTGGTTTCTATATATCCTTTAATTTCTTTTGGCCAATGATTGGAATCAAATCTTAAATATTAATGAATTGGTTTCCCTTTGTTCCGTACGTTCATTTGGCCAAAGATTGGAATCAAATCTTAGTCATTAAGGAATTGGTTTCTATTTGTCCTTTAAGTTCTTTTGGCCATTGATTGGAAGTAAGTCTTAGTTCATAATGAATTGGTTTCTATTTGTCCTTTTTAGTTCTTTTGGCCATTGATTGGAATCAAGTCTTAATCATTAAGGAATTGGTGTCCCTTTTTCCTTTTAGTTCTTTTGGCCAAAGATTGGAATCAAGACTTAATCATTAAGGAATTGGTTTCTATTTATCCTTTAAGTTCTTTTGGCCATTGATTGGAATCAAATCTTAATCATTAATGAATTGGTTTCCCTTTGTCCCTTAAGTTCATTTGGCCAAAGATTGGAATCAAATCTTAGTCATTAAGGAATTGGTTTCTATTTGTCCTTTAAGTTCTTTTGGCCATTGATTGGAAGTAAGTCTTAGTTCATAATGAATTTGTTTCTCTTTGTCCACGAAGATCTTTTGGCCACTGATTGGAATCAAGTCTTAATCAATAAGGAATTGGATTCTCTTTGTCTTTTAAGTTCTTTTGGCCATTGATTGGAATCAAGTTTCAATGATTAAGGAATTGGTTTCTATTTGTTCTTTAAGTTCTTTTGGCCATTGATTGGAAGTAAGTCTTGGTTCATAATGAATAGGATTCTCTTTACCTTTTAAGTTCTTTTGGCCATTGATTGGAATCAAGTCTTAATCGTTAAGGAATTGGTTTCTCTTTGTCCTTTAAGTTCTTTTGGCCATTGATTGGAATCAAACCATAGTCATTAAGGAATTGGTTTCTATTTCTCTTTTAAGTTCTTTTGGCCATTGATTGGAAGTAAGTCTTGGTTCATAATGAATAGGACTCTCCTTGCCTTTTAAGTTCTTTTGGCCATTGATTGGAATCAAGTCTTAATCATTAAGGAATAGGTTTCTCTTAGTCCTTTAAGTTCTTTTGGCCAATGATTGGAATCAAATCTTAATCATTAAGGAATTGGTTTCTATTTGTCGTTTAAGATCTTTTGGCCATTGATTGGAAGTAAGTCTTGGTTCATAATGAATAGGATTCTATTCGCCTTTTAAGTTCTTTTGGCCAATGATTGGAATCAAGTCTTAATCATTAACAAATTGGATTCCCTTTTTCCTTTTAGTTCTTTTTGGCAAAGATTGGAATCAAGTCTTAATCATTAAGGAATTGGTTTCTATTTGTCCTTTAAGTTCTTTTGGCCATTGATTGGAATCAAATCTTAATCATTAATGAATTGGCTTCCCTTTGTCCCTTAAGTTCATTTGGCCAAAGATTGGTATCAAATCTTAGTCATTAAGGAATTGGTTTCTATTTGTTCTTTAAGTTCTTTTGGCCATTGATTGGAAGTAAGTCTTAGTTCATAATGAATTGGTTTCTCTTTGTCCTTTAAGCTCTTTTGGCCATTGATTTGAGTCAAGTCTTAATCATTATGGAATTGGTTTCTTTTTGTCCTTTATGTTCTTTTGGCCAATGATTGGAATCAAATCTTAATCATTAATGAATTGGTTTCCCTTTGTCCCTTAAGTTCATTTGGCCAAAGATTGGAATCAAATCTTAGTCATTAAGGAATTGGTTTCTATTTGTCCTTTAAGTTCTTTTGGCCATTGATTGGAAGTAAGTCTTAGTTCATAATGAATTTGTTTCTCTTTGTCCACGAAGATCTTTTGGCCACTGATTGGAATCAAGTCTTAATCAATAAGGAATTGGATTCTCTTTGTCTTTTAAGTTCTTTTGGCCATTGATTGGAATCAAGTTTCAATGATTAAGGAATTGGTTTCTATTTGTTCTTTAAGTTCTTTTGGCCATTGATTGGAAGTAAGTCTTGGTTCATAATGAATAGGATTCTCTTTACCTTTTAAGTTCTTTTGGCCATTGATTGGAATCAAGTCTTAATCATTATTAAGGAATAGGTTTCTCTTTGTCCTTTAAGTTCTTTTGGCCAAAGATTGGAATCAAATCTTAGTCATTAAGGAATTGGTTTCTATTTGTTCTTTAAGTTCTTTTGGCCATTGATTGGAAGTAAGTCTTGGTTCATAATGAATAGGATTCTCTGTACCTTTTAAGTTCTTTTGGCCATTGATTGGAATCAAGTCTTAATCGTTAAGGAATTGGTTTCTCTTTGTCCTTTAAGTTCTTTTGGCCATTGATTGGAATCAAACCATAGTCATTAAGGAATTGGTTTCTATTTCTCTTTTAAGTTCTTTTGGCCATTGATTGGAAGTAAGTCTTGGTTCATAATGAATAGGACTCTCCTTGCCTTTTAAGTTCTTTTGGCCATTGATTGGAATCAAGTCTTAATCATTAAGGAATAGGTTTCTCTTAGTCCTTTAAGTTCTTTTGGCCAATGATTGGAATCAAATCTTAATCATTAAGGAATTGGTTTCTATTTGTCGTTTAAGATCTTTTGGCCATTGATTGGAAGTAAGTCTTGGTTCATAATGAATAGGATTCTATTCGCCTTTTAAGTTCTTTTGGCCATTGATTGGAATCAAGTCTTAATCATTAACAAATTGGATTCCCTTTTTCCTTTTAGTTCTTTTTGGCAAAGATTGGAATCAAGTCTTAATCATTAAGGAATTGGTTTCTATTTGTCCTTTAAGTTCTTTTGGCCATTGATTGGAATCAAATCTTAATCATTAATGAATTGGCTTCCCTTTGTCCCTTAAGTTCATTTGGCCAAAGATTGGTATCAAATCTTAGTCATTAAGGAATTGGTTTCTATTTGTTCTTTAAGTTCTTTTGGCCATTGATTGGAAGTAAGTCTTAGTTCATAATGAATTGGTTTCTCTTTGTCCTTTAAGCTCTTTTGGCCATTGATTTGAGTCAAGTCTTAATCATTATGGAATTGGTTTCTTTTTGTCCTTTATGTTCTTTTGGCCAATGATTGGAATCAAATCTTAATCATTAAGGAGTTGGTTTCTATTTCTCCTTTAAGTTCTTTTGGCCATTGATTGGAAGTATGTCTTGGTTCATAATGAATAGGATTCTCTTTAGCTTTTAAGTTCTTTTGGCCATTGATTGGAATCAAGTCTTAATCATTAAGGAATTGGTTTCTCTTTGTCCTTTAAGTTCTTTTGGCCATTGATTGGAATCAAACCTTAGTCATTAAGGAATTGGTTTCTATTTCTCCTTTAAGTTATTTTGGCCATTGATTGGAAGTAAGTCTTAGAGTATAATGAATTGGTTTCTCTTTGTCCATTAAGATCTTTTGGCCATTGATTGGAAGTAAGTCTTGGTTCATAATGAATAGGATTCTCTTTATCTTTTAAGTTCTTTTAGCCATTGATTGGAATCAAGTCTTAATCATTAAGGAATTGGTTTCTCTTTGTCCTTTAAGTTCTTTTGCCATTGATTGGAATCAAACCTTAGTCATTAAGGAATTGGTTTCTATTTGTCCTTTAAGTTCTTTTGCCCATTGGTTGGAAGTAAGTCTTGGTTCACAATGAATAGGATTCTCTTTGCCTTTCAAGTTCTTTTTGCCAATGATTGGAATCAAGTCTTAATCATTAGGGGATTGGATTCTCTTTGTCTTTTAAGTTAATTTGGCCATTGATTGGAATCAAGTCTTAATCATTAAAGAATTGATTTCTCTTTGTCCTTTAAGTTCTTTTGGCCATTGATTGGAATCAAATCTTAAACATTAATGAATTGGTTTCCCTTTGTCCCTTCAGTTCATTTGGCCAAAGATTGGAATCAAATCTTAGTCATTAAGGAATTGGTTTCTATTTGTCCTTTAAGTTCTTTTGGCCATTGATTGGAAGTAAGTCTTAGTTCATAATGAATTGGTTTCTCTTTGTCCTTTAAGCTCTTGTGGCCATTGATTGGAATCAAGTCTTAATCCTTAATGAATTGGTTTCCCTTTGTCCTTTAAGTTCTTTTGGCCGAAGATTGGAATCAAGTCTTAATCATTAAGGAATTGGTTTCTATTTGTCCTTTAAGTTCTTTTGGCATTGATTGGAAGTAAGTCTTAGTTCATAATGAATTGGTTTCTATTTGTCCTTTTAAGTTCTTTTGGCCATTGATTGGAAGTAAGTCTTGGTTCATAATGAATAGGATTGTTTTTACCTTTTAAGTTCTTTTGGCCATTGATTGGAATCAAGTCTTAATCGTTAAGGAATTGGTTTCTCTTAGTCCTTTAAGTTCTTTTGGCCATTGATTGGAATCAAACCATAGTCATTAAGGAATTGGTTTCTATTTCTCTTTTAAGTTCTTTTGGCCATTGATTGGAAGTAAGTCTTGGTTCATAATGAATAGGATTCTCCTTGCCTTTTAAGTTCTTTTGGCCATTGATTGGAATCAAGTCTTAATCGTTAAGGAATAGGTTTCTCTTTGTCCTTTAAGTTCTTTTGGCCAATGATTGGAATCAAATCTTAATCATTAAGGAATTGGTTTCTATTTGTCGTTTAAGATCTTTTGGCCATTGATTGGAAGTAAGTCTTGGTTCATAATGAATAGGATTCTTGATACATGCTCAGAGAGGGTAATTTGGTCATTCCAACAGTGGAAAAGAGCTTGCTTCTAGCAAGTTGGTTCTGCCTTGGAGATCAAGCAATCCAAGAGCTCATTTCAAGTTACTTGGAGATCAAGGAATCAAGCTTAATTAAAGTAACTTGGAGAGCAAGCAATCTGATCATGTTGGAGATATGTTTAGATCGTGGCTAGATTCTTTTTTGATTTGTTTTGACTTATTTAGATTTAAATTGAATTAGTTTATCTTTTAAGATTTAAATCAAATCTGATCTAATCTATAAAGATCAAATCTGATTTAATTTTGTTAGGGATAAATCTTTTAGGATAGAATCATATCTTTAATTTTTAAATTTTAGTTGCAAATTAGATATGTTAGATAGGATTAGATAATTTCCAATTTTAGAATTTATGTATAAATAGGCAACTTGGCCTATAGATAATAGAGAATTTTGATCATATTTTTTTTATCATGGTTTAACTACCAATAAAATTGTGAGGTTTTCCTCATGTTGTTCTGTGTGATGCAGAATGTTCTATCTTATCCCTGTTATCTACGTTTCCAAGGACAGGTTTCTTGGGGGTTTAGTAGGGAAATTCTTTCCTTTGATCTAGGTTGCTATGGACAGGTTTCATAGAGGTCTAGTAGGAAAATCCATTTCCGGTGACCTAGGTTGCTAAGAACAGGTTTCTTAGAGGTCTAATAGGAAAACCCTATGTTTACTATCCTTTGTTCTATTTCGTTTCCACTTTGTTAATTTTTTTCCCTATTTTTTTTTTCCTTGTGTTTTGAGTCTCGTTTCCTTAATCGTTGTGTTTACTTTGTCCACATTTTTTTTTTTGGTATTTGAGGTATATTCAGTTAAAAAAAAAAAGGAACAAAAAAAAACGAAAAAAAAAGAGAGAAAAAAAAGAAGAAAAAAAAAGAGAGAGAAAAAAAAAGAAAAAAAAAAGAGAAGAGAGAGTGTTAGTGAGATTCTTCAATTGCAGGTTCTTAGATGACTTCATGGAGGAAAGGCAATGGTGGAGATGTCTTTGAAGATTACAAAGGCAAGATTCGAGGACGAATCTTTTTTTGAAGAGGGGGAGAATGATACATGCTCAGAGAGGGTAATTTGGTCATTCCAACAGTGGAAAAGAGCTTGCTTCTAGCAAGTTGGTTCTGCCTTGGAGATCAAGCAATCCAAGAGCTCATTTCAAGTTACTTGGAGATCAAGGAATCAAGCTTAATTAAAGTAACTTGGAGAGCAAGCAATCTGATCATGTTGGAGATATGTTTAGATCGTGGCTAGATTCTTTTTTGATTTGTTTTGACTTATTTAGATTTAAATTGAATTAGTTTATCTTTTAAGATTTAAATCAAATCTGATCTAATCTATAAAGATCAAATCTGATTTAATTTTGTTAGGGATAAATCTTTTAGGATAGAATCATATCTTTAATTTTTAAATTTTAGTTGCAAATTAGATATGTTAGATAGGATTAGATAATTTCCAATTTTAGAATTTATGTATAAATAGGCAACTTGGCCTATAGACAATAGAGAATTTTGATCATATTTTTTTTATCATGGTTTAACTACCAATAAAATTGTGAGGTTTTCCTCATGTTGTTCTGTGTGATGCAGAATGTTCTATCTTATCCCTGTTATCTACGTTTCCAAGGACAGGTTTTTTAGGGGTTTAGTAGGGAGGGTCTTTACTCTACATCTTGTTTTCTATCAAAGTGTGTGCCTGGGGTTTCTGGATCGTTATATCCACGGGGTTCCGCATCAATTCTATTCGCCTTTTAAGTTCTTTTGGCCATTGATTGGAATCAAGTCTTAATCATTAAGGAATTTGATTCCCTTTTTCCTTTTAGTTCTTTTTGGCAAAGATTGGAATCAAGTCTTAATCATTAAGGAATTGGTTTCTATTTGTCCTTTAAGTTCTTTTGGCCATTGATTGGAATCAAATCTTAATCATTAATGAATTGGTTTCCCTTTGTCCCTTAAGTTCATTTGGCCAAAGATTGGAATCAAATCTTAGTCATTAAGGAATTGGTTTCTATTTGTCCTTTAAGTTCTTTTGGCCATTGATTGGAAGTAAGTCTTAGTTCATAATGAATTGGTTTCTATTTGTCCTTTTAAGTTCTTTTGGCCATTGATTGGAATCAAGTCTTAATCATTAAGGAATTGGTGTCCCTTTTTCCTTTTAGTTCTTTTGGCCTAAGATTGGAATCAAGACTTAATCATTAAGGAATTGGTTTCTATTTATCCTTGAAGTTCTTTTGGCCATTGATTGGAATCAAATCTTAATCATTAATGAATTGGTTTCCCTTTGTCCCTTAAGTTCATTCGGCCAAAGATTGGAATCAAATCTTAGTCATTAAGGAATTGGTTTCTATTTGTCCTTTAAGTTCTTTTGGCCATTGATTGAAAGTAAGTCTTAGTTCATAATGAATTTGTTTCTCTTTGTCCACGAAGATCTTTTGGACATTGATTGGAATCAAGTCTTAATCAATAAGGAATTGGATTCTCTTTGTCTTTTAAGTTCTTTTGGCCATTGATTGGAATCAAGTCTCAATGATTAAGGAATTGGTTTCTATTTGTCCTTTAAGTTCTTTTGGCCATTGATTGGAAGTAAGTCTTGGTTCATAATGAATAGGATTCTCTTTACCTTTTAAGTTCTTTTGGCCATTGATTGGAATCAAGTCTTAATCGTTAAGGAATTGGTTTCTCTTTGTCCTTTAAGTTCTTTTGGCCATTGATTGGAATCAAACCTTAGTCATTAAGGAATTGGTTTCTATTTCTCTTTTAAGTTCTTTTGGCCATTGATTGGAAGTAAGTCTTGGTTCATAATGAATAGGATTCTCCTTGTGATGCGGAACCCCGTGGATATAAAGATCCAGAAACCCCAGGCACACACTTTGATAGAAAACAAGATGTAGAGTAAAGACCCTCCCTACTAAACCCCCAAGAAACCTGTCCTTGGAAACGTAGATAACAGGGAAATGATAGAAAATTCTGGATCACATAGAACCAAGTGAGGAAAACCTCACAACCGTATTGGTTGTCAAACCATGATAAAAACTATATCATCAAATTCTCCTCTGTCTATAGGCCAGTTGCCTATTTATACATAAATCCTAAAATTGAAAATTATCTAACCCTATCTAGAAGATCTGATTTGAAACTAAAATTTAAAAATTAAAGATATGATTCTATTCTAAAAGGTTTATCCCTAACAAAATTAAATCAGATTTGATCTTTATAGATTAGATCAGATTTGATTTAAATCCTAAAAGATAAACTAAATCGATTTAAATCTAAACAAATCTAGACTAAGTCAAAACAAATAAAAAAATGAATCTAAACACAATCTAAACATACTTCCAACATAATCAAATTGCTTGCTTTCCAAGTTACTTTAATTACGCTTGATTCCTTGATCTCCAAGTAACTTGAAATGAGCTCTTGGATTGCTTGATCTCCAAAGCATAACCAACTTGCTAGAAACAAGCTCTTTTCCACTATTGAAATGATCAAATTACCCTTCTGAGCATGTATCATTCTCCCCCTCTTCAAAAAGATTCGTCCTCGAATCTTGCCTTTGTAATCTTCAAAGTCATCTTCATCATTGTCTTTCCTCCATGAAGTCATCTAAGAACCTGCAATTGAAGAATCTCACTAACACTCTTTTCTCTCTTTTTTTTTCCTTTTTTTTTTCTTCTCTTTTTTTTTCGCTTTTTTTCTTTTTTTTTTCTTTTTTTTTTTTGGAACTGAATATACCTCAAATACAAAAAAAAATGTGTACAAAGTAGAAACAACGATTAAGGAAACGAGACGCAAAACATAAAGAAAAAAAAACTAGGGAAATATAATTAACAAAGCGGAAACGAAATAGAACAAAGGATAGTAAACATAGGATTTTCCTACTAGACCTCTAAGAAACCTGTTCTTAGCAACCTAGGTCACCAGAAATGGATTTTCCTACTAGACCTCTATGAAACCTGTCCATAGCAACCTAGATCAAAGGAAAAAGTTTCCCTACTAGACCTTCAAAGAACCTGTCCTTGACAACCTAGATCAAAGGGAAAAAAAATTATGCTTATAATCCTCAACTTTTCTAATTTCTTCTCCTTTTTTTTTCTTTTTTTTTTTTTAACTGAACTAGCAACAAAGATTGAATACAAAATAGGAGAAACACAAAGATGGAACAAAGATATGACCGTGACATAAAAGGATAGAATGCAAAAACACAAAAAAAGAAGAATGCAAACGGACAGAAAAGAAGACAAAAGATAAATGTAAAAGACAAAGATAGATAAATAGGAATTTATCTAGACCTTGCTCTGATACCAAATGATGCGGAACCCCGTGGATATAAAGATCCAGAAACTCCAGGCACACACTTTGATAGAAAACAAGATGTAGAGTAAAGACCCTCCCTACTAAACCCCCAAGAAACCTGTCCTTGGAAACGTAGATAACAGGGAAATGATAGAAAATTCTGCATCACACAGAACCAAGTGAGGAAAACCTCACAACCGTATTGGTTGTCAAACCATGATAAAAACTATATCATCAAATTCTCCTCTGTCTATAGGCCAAGTTGCCTATTTATACATAAATCCTAAAATTGAAAATTATCTAACCCTATCTAGAAGATCTGATTTGAAACTAAAATTTAAAAATTAAAGATATGATTCTATTCTAAAAGATTTATCCCTAGTAAAATTAAATCAGATTTGATCTTTATAGATTAGATCAGATTTGATTTAAATCCTAAAAGATAAACTAAATCGATTTAAATCTAAACAAATCTAGACTAAGTCAAAACAAATAAAAAAATGAATCTAAACACAATCTAAACAGACTTCCAACATAATCAAATTGCTTGCTTTCCAAGTTACTTTAATTACGCTTGATTCCTTGATCTCTAAGTAACTTGAAATGAGCTCTTGGATTGCTTGATCTCCAAAGCATAACCAACTTGCTAGAAACAAGCTCTTTTCCACTATTGAAATGATCAAATTACCCTTCTGAGCATGTATCACCTTGCCTTTTAAGTTCTTTTGGCCATTGATTGGAATCAAGTCTTAATCATTAAGGAATAGGTTTCTCTTTGTCCTTTAAGTTCTTTTGGCCAATGATTGGAATCAAATCTTAATCATTAAGGAATTGGTTTCTATTTGTCGTTTAAGATCTTTTGGCCGTTGATTGGAAGTAAGTCTTGGTTCATAATGAATAAGATTCTATTCGCCTTTTAAGTTCTTTTGGCCATTGATTGGAATCAAGTCTTAATCATTAAGGAATTGGATTCCCTTTTTCCTTTTAGTTCTTTTTGGCAAAGATTGGAATCAAGTCTTAATCATTAAGGAATTGGTTTCTATTTGTCCTTTAAGTTCTTTTGGCCATTAATTGGAATCAAATCTTAATCATTAATGAATTGGTTTCCCTTTGTCCCTTAAGTTCATTTGGCCAAAGATTGGTATCAAATCTTAGTCATTAAGGAATTGGTTTCTATTTGTCCTTTAAGTTCTTTTGGCCATTGATTGGAAGTAAGTCTTAGTTCATAATGAATTGGTTTCTATTTGTCCTTTTAAGTTCTTTTGGCCATTGATTGGAATCAAGTCTTAATCACTAAGGAATTGGTGTCCCTTTTTCCTTTTAGTTGTTTTGGCCAAAGATTGGAATCAAGACTTAATCATTAAGGAATTGGTTTCTATTTATCCTTTAAGTTCTTTTGGCCATTGATTGGAATCAAATCTTAATCATTAATGAATTGGTTTCCCTTTGTCCCTTAAGTTCATTCGGCCAAAGATTGGAATCAAATCTTAGTCATTAAGGAATTGGTTTCTATTTGTTCTTTAAGTTCTTTTGGCCATTGATTGGAAGTAAGTCTTAGTTCATAATGAATTGGTTTCTCTTTGTCCTTTAAGCTCTTTTGGCCATTGATTTGAATCAAGTCTTAATCATTATGGAATTGGTTTCTCTTTGTCCTTTATGTTCTTTTGGCCAATGATTGGAATCAAATCTTAATCATTAAGGAGTTGGTTTCTATTTGTCCTTTAAGTTCTTTTGGCCATTGATTGGAAGTATGTCTTGGTTCATAATGAATTGGATTCTCTTTACCTTTTAAGTTCTTTTGGCCATTGATTGGAATCAAGTCTTAATCATTAAGGAATTGGTTTCTCTTTGTCCTTTAAGTTCTTTTGGCCATTGATTGGAAGTAAGTCTTAGTTCATAATGAATTGGTTTCTCTTTGTCCTTTAAGCTCTTTTGGCCATTGATTTGAATCAAGTCTTAATCATTATGGAATTGGTTTCTCTTTGTCCTTTATGTTCTTTTGGCCAATGATTGGAATCAAATCTTAATCATTAAGGAGGTGGTTTCTATTTGTCCTTTAAGTTCTTTTGGCCATTGATTGGAAGTAAGTCTTGGTTCATAATGAATAGGATTCTCTTTATCTTTTAAGTTCTTTTAGCCATTGATTGGAATCAAGTCTTAATCATTAAGGAATTGGTTTCTCTTTGTCCTTTAAGTTCTTTTGCCATTGATTGGAATCAAACCTTAGTCATTAAGGAATTGGTTTCTATTTGTCCTTTAAGTTCTTTTGCCCATTGATTGGAAGTAAGTCTTGGTTCACAATGAATAGGATTCTCATTGCCTTTTAAGTTCTTTTGGCCATTGATTGGAATCAAGTCTTAATCATTAGGGGATTGGATTCTCTTTGTGTTTTAAGTTAATTTGGCCATTGATTGGAATCAAGTCTTAATCATTAAAGAATTGATTTCTCTATGTCCTTTAAGTTCTTTTGGCCATTGATTGGAATCAAATTTTAATCATTAATGAATTGGTTTCCCTTTGTCCCTTCAGTTCATTTGGCCAAAGATTGGAATCAAATCTTAGTCATTAAGGAATTGGTTTCTATTTGTCCTTTAAGTTCTTTTGGCCATTGATTGGAAGTAAGTCTTAGTTCATAATGAATTGGTTTCTCTTTGTCCTTTAAGCTCTTTTGGCCATTGATTGGAATCAAGTCTTAATCCTTAATGAATTGGTTTCCCTTTGTCCTTTAAGTTCTTTTGGCCGAAGATTGGAATCAAGTCTTAATCATTAAGGAATTGGTTTCTATTTGTCCTTTAAGTTCTTTTGGCATTGATTGGAAGTAAGTCTTAGTTCATAATGAATTGGTTTCTATTTGTCCTTTAAGTTCTTTTGGCCATTGATTGGAATCAAGTCTTAATCGTTAAGGAATTGGTGTCCCTTTTTCCTTTTAGTTCTTTTGGCCAAAGATTGGAATCAAGTCTTAATCATTAAGGAATTGGTTTCTATATATCCTTTAAGTTCTTTTGGCCATTGATTGGAATCAAATCTTAATCATTAATGAATTGGTTTCCCTTTGTCCCTTAAGTTCATTTGGCCAAAGATTGGAATCAAATCTTAGTCATTAAGGAATTGGTTTCTATTTGTCCTTTAAGTTCTTTTGGCCATTGATTGGAAGTAAGTCTTGGTTCATAATGAATAGGATTCTTTTTACCTTTTAAGTTCTTTTGGCCATTGATTGGAATCAAGTCTTAATTGTTAAGGAATTGGTTTCTATTTGTCCTTTAAGTTCTTTTGGCCATTGATTGGAATCAAACCTTAGTCATTAAGGAATTAGTTTCTATTTCTCTTTTAAGTTCTTTTGGCCATTGATTGGAAGTAAGTCTTGGTTCATAATGAATAGGATTCTCCTTGTGATACGAAACTGGAAATGGAACGCCTTGAAATTCAGTTTAATGAAGGATATTGACGCCACACTCAAGAAAGATAAGAAGGTGAGTGATAAGTCATGGAGGTTTTTGATCGCCACAAGTTGCCTTGATAAGATCAGATTTAGTTCTTTGCCCAAGAACTCAAGGGAAGCTCTCACAATAGAGAAAACTCAGATTTCATTCAAATTCAAGATGTCTTTGGCATTACAAGAGTTCTCCTATTTATGGGTTTAGTGGAGGACTGAAGCATTGGACTTCTGCTACATTTCCCACTAAGCATTTAATATCCACTAAGACCCACTAAGCACTAATTCTCTACCACTATCATGCATTCATGCATGTGACATTTATTTCCCATTAGTGCAGCCATAAGAGTCCACTAATCCTAATAATAACCTAGTAACTCTCAAAAGACATTAAAATCCCACAAAAGACATCAAAAGTCACTTCAGAAAAGTCCCCCAAAAATACATGCGAAAATATAAAGAAAATAATAAAAACTGGACTTATTTATTTCCCACTAAGGTCCAAGATTCTTAACCCACTAAATTGGATACTTGTAGCCCATGAATGAATCTTTGATCATGCAGATTTGGGCCTTCACAATTATGTCTTCATGTTGGCTCAATTTCACTTTCAACTTGAAGGAATGTGATCCACTTAGTTGTTGCCTCCATTGTGGATTGATCCTCCTTTTCCTTGAGCTCCATTATTAGGCCTTCCAAAGCTTGCTTCATTCTCTTAGTCTTGGACCTTGTCATGGGTCCTCCAATTCCCTTCAATGCCTCTTCCTCCTTGGCTTTGTCTTGTAAGCTTGTAACCCCTCCTTGGCTCATATCACCTTGCCTTTTAAGTTCTTTTGGCCATTGATTGGAATCAAGTCTTAATCGTTAAGGAATAGGTTTCTCTTTGTCCTTTAAGTTCTTTTGGCCAATGATTGGAATCAAATCTTAATCATTAAGGAATTGGTTTCTATTTGTCGTTTAAGATCTTTTGGCCATTGATTGGAAGTAAGTCTTGGTTCATAATGAATAGGATTCTTGATACATACTCAGAGAGGGTAATTTGGTCATTCCAACAGTGGAAAAGAGCTTGCTTCTAGCAAGTTGGTTCTGCCTTGGAGATCAAGCAATCCAAGAGCTCATTTCAAGTTACTTGGAGATCAAGGAATCAAGCTTAATTAAAGTAACTTGGAGAGCAAGCAATCTGATCATGTTGGAGATATGTTTAGATCGTGGCTAGATTCTTTTTTGATTTGTTTTGACTTATTTAGATTTAAATTGAATTAGTTTATCTTTTAAGATTTAAATCAAATCTGATCTAATCTATAAAGATCAAATCTGATTTAATTTTGTTAGGGATAAATCTTTTAGGATATAATCATATCTTTAATTTTTAAATTTTAGTTGCAAATTAGATATGTTAGATAGGATTAGATAATTTCCAATTTTAGAATTTATATATAAATAGGCAACTTGGCCTATAGACAATAGAGAATTTTGATCATATTTTTTTTATCATGGTTTAACTACCAATAAAATTGTGAGGTTTTCCTCATGTTGTTCTGTGTGATGCAGAATGTTCTATCTTATCCCTGTTATCTACGTTTCCAAGGACAGGTTTCTTGGGGGTTTAGTAGGGAGGGTCTTTACTCTACATCTTGTTTTCTATCAAAGTGTGTGCCTGGGGTTTCTGGATCGTTATATCCACGGGGTTCTGCATCAATTCTATTCGCCTTTTAAGTTCTTTTGGCCATTGATTGGAATCAAGTCTTAATCATTAAGGAATTTGATTCCCTTTTTCCTTTTAGTTCTTTTTGGCAAAGATTGGAATCAAGTCTTAATCATTAAGGAATTGGTTTCTATTTGTCCTTTAAGTTCTTTTGGCCATTGATTGGAATCAAATCTTAATCATTAATGAATTGGTTTCCCTTTGTCCCTTAAGTTCATTTGGCCAAAGATTGGAATCAAATCTTAGTCATTAAGGAATTGGTTTCTATTTGTCCTTTAAGTTCTTTTGGCCATTGATTGGAAGTAAGTCTTAGTTCATAATGAATTGGTTTCTATTTGTCCTTTTAAGTTCTTTTGGCCATTGATTGGAATCAAGTCTTAATCATTAAGGAATTGGTGTCCCTTTTTCCTTTTAGTTCTTTTGGCCTAAGATTGGAATCAAGACTTAATCATTAAGGAATTGGTTTCTATTTATCCTTGAAGTTCTTTTGGCCATTGATTGGAATCAAATCTTAATTAATCATTAATGAATTGGTTTCCCTTTGTCCCTTAAGTTCATTCGGCCAAAGATTGGAATCAAATCTTAGTCATTAAGGAATTGGTTTCTATTTGTCCTTTAAGTTCTTTTGGCCATTGATTGGAAGTAAGTCTTAGTTCATAATGAATTTGTTTCTCTTTGTCCACGAAGATCTTTTGGCCATTGATTGGAATCAAGTCTTAATCAATAAGGAATTGGATTCTCTTTGTCTTTTAAGTTCTTTTGGCCATTGATTGGAATCAAGTCTCAATGATTAAGGAATTGGTTTCTATTTGTCCTTTAAGTTCTTTTGGCCATTGATTGGAAGTAAGTCTTGGTTCATAATGAATTGGATTCTCTTTACCTTTTAAGTTCTTTTGGCCATTGATTGGAATCAAGTCTTAATCGTTAAGGAATTAGTTTCTCTTTGTCCTTTAAGTTCTTTTGGCCATTGATTGGAATCAAACCTTAGTCATTAAGGAATTGGTTTCTATTTCTCTTTTAAGTTCTTTTGGCCATTGATTGGAAGTAAGTCTTGGTTCATAATGAATAGGATTCTCCTTGTGATGCGGAACCCCGTGGATATAAAGATCCAGAAACCCCAGGCACACACTTTGATAGAAAACAAGATGTAGAGTAAAGACCCTCCCTACTAAACCCCCAAGAAACCTGTCCTTGGAAACGTAGATAACAGGGAAATGATAGAAAATTCTGCATCACATAGAACCAAGTGAGGAAAACCTCACAACCGTATTGGTTGTCAAACCCTGATAAAAACTATATCATCAAATTCTCCTCTGTCTATAGGCCAAGTTGCCTATTTATACATAAATCCTAAAATTGAAAATTATCTAACCCTATCTAGAAGATCTGATTTGAAACTAAAATTTAAAAATTAAAGATATGATTCTATTCTAAAAGGTTTATCCCTAACAAAATTAAATCAGATTTGATTTAAATCCTAAAAGATAAACTAAATCGATTTAAATCTAAACAAATCTAGACTAAGTCAAAACAAATAAAAAAATGAATCTAAACACAATCTAAACATACTTCCAACATAATCAAATTGCTTGCTTTCCAAGTTACTTTAATTACGCTTGATTCCTTGATCTCCAAGTAACTTGAAATGTGCTCTTGGATTGCTTGATCTCCAAAGCATAACCAACTTGCTAGAAACAAGCTCTTTTCCACTATTGAAATGATTAAATTACCCTTCTGAGCATGTATCATTCTCCCCCTCTTCAAAAAGATTCGTCCTCGAATCTTGCCTTTGTAATCTTCAAAGTCATCTTCATCATTGTCTTTCCTCCATGAAGTCATCTAAGAACCTGCAATTGAAGAATCTCACTAACACTCTTTTCTCTCTTTTTTTTTCCTTTTTTTTTTCTTCTCTTTTTTTTTCGCTTTTTTTCTTTTTTTTTTTTGCTTTTTTTTTTTGGAACTGAATATACCTCAAATACAAAAAAAAAATGTGTACAAAGTAGAAACAACGATTAAGGAAACGAGACGCAAAACATAAAGAAAAAAAAACTAGGGAAATATAATTAACAAAGCGGAAACGAAATAGAACAAAGGATAGTAAACATAGGATTTTCCTACTAGACCTCTAAGAAACCTGTTCTTAGCAACCTAGGTCACCAGAAATGGATTTTCCTACTAGACCTCTATGAAACCTGTCCATAGCAACCTAGATCAAAGGAAAAAGTTTCCCTACTAGACCTTCAAAGAACCTGTCCTTGACAACCTAGATCAAAGGGAAAAAAATTATGCTTATAATCCTCACCTTTTCTAATTTCTTCTCCTTTTTTTTTCTTTTTTTTTTTTAACTGAACTAGCAACAAAGATTGAATACAAAATAGGAGAAACACAAAGATGGAACAAAGATATGACCGTGACATAAAAGGATAGAATGCAAAAACACAAAAAAAGAAGAATGCAAACGGACAGAAAAGAAGACAAAAGATAAATGTAAAAGACAAAGATAGATAAATAGGAATTTATCTAGACCTTGCTCTGATACCAAATGATGCGGAACCCCGTGGATATAAAGATCCAGAAACCCCAGGCACACACTTTGATAGAAAACAAGATGTAGAGTAAAGACCCTCCCTACTAAACCCCCAAGAAACCTGTCCTTGGAAACGTAGATAACAGGGAAATGATAGAAAATTCTGCATCACACAGAACCAAGTGAGGAAAACCTCACAACCGTATTGGTTGTCAAACCATGATAAAAACTATATCATCAAATTCTCCTCTGTCTATAGGCCAAGTTGCCTATTTATACATAAATCCTAAAATTGAAAATTATCTAACCCTATCTAGAAGATCTGATTTGAAACTAAAATTTAAAAATTAAAGATATGATTCTATTCTAAAAGATTTATCCCTAGTAAAATTAAATCAGATTTGATCTTTATAGATTAGATCAGATTTGATTTAAATCCTAAAAGATAAACTAAATCGATTTAAATCTAAACAAATCTAGACTAAGTCAAAACAAATAAAAAAATGAATCTAAACACAATCTAAACATACTTCCAACATAATCAAATTGCTTGCTTTCCAAGTTACTTTAATTACGCTTGATTCCTTGATCTCCAAGTAACTTGAAACGAGCTCTTGGATTGCTTGATCTCCAAAGCATAACCAACTTGCTAGAAACAAGCTCTTTTCCACTATTGAAATGATCAAATTACCCTTCTGAGCATGTATCACCTTGCCTTTTAAGTTCTTTTGGCCATTGATTGGAATCAAGTCTTAATCATTAAGGAATAGGTTTCTCTTTGTCCTTTAAGTTCTTTTGGCCAATGATTGGAATCAAATCTTAATCATTAAGGAATTGGTTTCTATTTGTCGTTTAAGATCTTTTGGCCGTTGATTGGAAGTAAGTATTGGTTCATAATGAATAAGATTCTATTCGCCTTTTAAGTTCTTTTGGCCATTGATTGGAATCAAGTCTTAATCATTAAGGAATTGGATTCCCTTTTTCCTTTTAGTTCTTTTTGGCAAAGATTGGAATCAAGTCTTAATCATTAAGGAATTGGTTTCTATTTGTCCTTTAAGTTCTTTTGGCCATTAATTGGAATCAAATCTTAATCATTAATGAATTGGTTTCCCTTTGTCCCTTAAGTTCATTTGGCCAAAGATTGGTATCAAATCATAGTCATTAAGGAATTGGTTTCTATTTGTCCTTTAAGTTCTTTTGGCCATTGATTGGAAGTAAGTCTTAGTTCATAATGAATTGGTTTCTATTTGTCCTTTTAAGTTCTTTTGGCCATTGATTGGAATCAAGTCTTAATCATTAAGGAATTGGTGTCCCTTTTTCCTTTTAGTTGTTTTGGCCAAAGATTGGAATCAAGACTTAATCATTAAGGAATTGGTTTCTATTTGTCCTTTAAGTTCTTTTGGCCATTGATTGGAATCAAATCTTAATCATTAATGAATTGGTTTCCCTTTGTCCCTTAAGTTCCTTTGGCCAAAGATTGGTATCAAATCTTAGTCATTAAGGAATTGGTTTCTATTTGTCCTTTAAGTTCTTTTGGCCATTGATTGGAAGTAAGTCTTAGTTCATAATGAATTGGTTTCTATTTGTCCTTTTAAGTTCTTTTGGCCATTGATTGGAATCAAGTCTTAATCATTAAGGAATTGGTGTCCCTTTTTCCTTTTAGTTGTTTTGGCCAAAGATTGGAATCAAGACTTAATCATTAAGGAATTGGTTTCTATTTATCCTTTAAGTTCTTTTGGCCATTGATTGGAATCAAATCTTAATCATTAATGAATTGGTTTCCCTTTGTCCCTTAAGTTCATTCGGCCAAAGATTGGAATCAAATCTTAGTCATTAAGGAATTGGTTTCTATTTGTCCTTTAAGTTCTTTTGCCCATTGATTGGAAGTAAGCCTTGGTTCACAATGAATAGGATTCTCTTTGCCTTTTAAGTTCTTTTGGCCAATGATTGGAATCAAGTCTTAATCATTAGGGGATTGGATTCTCTTTGTCTTTTAAGTTAATTTGGCCATTGATTGGAATCAAGTCTTAATCATTAAAGAATTGATTTCTCTTTGTCCTTTAAGTTCTTTTGGCCATTGATTGGAATCAAATCTTAATCATTAATGAATTGGTTTCCCTTTGTCCCTTCAGTTCATTTGGCCAAAGATTGGAATCAAATCTTAGTCATTAAGGAATTGGTTTCTATTTGTCCTTTAAGTCCTTTTGGCCATTGATTGGAAGTAAGTCTTAGTTCATAATGAATTGGTTTCTCTTTGTCCTTTAAGCTCTTTTGGCCATTGATTGGAATCAAGTCTTAATCCTTAATGAATTGGTTTCCCTTTGTCCTTTAAGTTCTTTTGGCCGAAGATTGGAATCAAGTCTTAATCATTAAGGAATTGGTTTCTATTTGTCCTTTAAGTTCTTTTGGCATTGATTGGAAGTAAGTCTTAGTTCATAATGAATTGGTTTCTATTTGTCCTTTAAAGTTCTTTTGGCCATTGATTGGAATCAAGCCTTAATCGTTAAGGAATTGGTGTCCCTTTTTCCTTTTAGTTGTTTTGGCCAAAGATTGGAATCAAGACTTAATCATTAAGGAATTGGTTTCTATATATCCTTTAAGTTCTTTTGGCCATTGATTGGAATCAAATCTTAATCATTAATGAATTGGTTTCCCTTTGTCCCTTAAGTTCATTCGGCCAAAGATTGGAATCAAATCTTGTCATTAAGGAATTGGTTTCTATTTGTTCTTTAAGTTCTTTTGGCCATTGATTGGAAGTAAGTCTTAGTTCATAATGAATTGGTTTCTCTTTGTCCTTTAAGCTCTTTTGGCCATTGATTTGAATCAAGTCTTAATCATTATGGAATTGGTTTCTCTTTGTCCTTTTTGTTCTTTTGGCCAATGATTGGAATCAAATCTTAATCATTAAGGAGTTGGTTTCTATTTGTCCTTTAAGTTCTTTTGGCCATTGATTGGAAGTATGTCTTGCTTCATAATGAATTGGATTCTCTTTACCTTTTAAGTTCTTTTGGCCATTGATTGGAATCAAGTCTTAATCATTAAGGAATTGGTTTCTCTTTGTCCTTTAAGTTCTTTCCGCCATTGATTGGAATCAAACCTTAGTCATTAAGGAATTGGTTTCTATTTCTCCTTTAAGTTATTTTGGCCATTGATTGGAAGTAAGTCTTAGTTGATAATGAATTGGTTTCTCTTTGTCCATTAAGATCTTTTGGCCATTGATTGGAAGTAAGTCTTCGTTCATAATGAATAGGATTCTCTTTATCTTTTAAGTTCTTTTAGCCATTGATTGGAATCAAGTCTTAATCATTAAGGAATTGGTTTCTCTTTGTTCTTTAAGTTCTTTTGCCATTGATTGGAATCAAACCTTAGTCATTAAGGAATTGGTTTCTATTTGTCCTTTAAGTTCTTTTGCCCATTGACTGGAAGTAAGTCTTGGTTCACAATGAATAGGATTCTCTTTGCCTTTTAAGTTCTTTTGGCCAATGATTGGAATCAAGTATTAATCATTAGGGGATTGGATTCTCTTTGTCTTTTAAGTTAATTTGGCCATTGATTGGAATCAAGTCTTAATCATTAAAGAATTGATTTCTCTTTGTCCTTTAAGTTCTTTTGGCCATTGATTGGAATCAAATCTTAATCATTAATGAATTGGTTTCTATTTGTCCTTTAAGTTCTTTTGGCCATTGATTGGAAGTAAGTCTTGGTTCATAATGAATAGGATTCTCTTTACCTTTTAAGTTCTTTTGGCCATTGATTGGAATCAAGTCCTAATCGTTAAGGAAGTGGTTTCTCTTTGTCCTTTAAGTTCATTTGGCCATTGATTGGAATCAAGCCTTAGTCATTAAGGAATTGGTTTCTATTTCTCTTTTAAGTTCTTTTGGCCATTGATTGGAAGTAAGTCTTGGTTCATAATGATTAGGATTCTCCTTGCCTTTTAAGTTCTTTTGGCCATTGATTGGAATCAAGTCTTAATCGTTAAGGAATAGGTTTCTCTTTGTCCTTTCAGTTCTTTTGGCCAATGATTGGAATCAAATCTTAATCATTAAGGAATTGGTTTCTATTTGTCGTTTAAGTTCTTTTGGCCAATGATTGGAAGTAAGTCTTGGTTCATAATGAATAGGATTCTCCTTGCCTTTTAAGTTCTTTTGGCCATTGATTGGAATCAAGTCTTAATCGTTAAGGAATAGGTTTCTCTTTGTCCTTTAAGTTCTTTTGTCCAATGATTGGAATCAAATCTTAATCATTAAGGAATTCGTTTCTATTTGTCGTTTAAGATCTTTTGGCCATTGATTGGAAGTAAGTCTTAGTTCATAATGGATTGGTTTCTATTTGTCCTTTTAAGTTCTTTTGGCCATTGATTGGAATCAAGTCTTAATCGTTAAGGAATTGGTGTCCCTTTTTCCTTTTAGTTCTTTTGGCCAAAGATTGGAATCAAGTCTTAATCATTAACGAATTGGTTTCTATATATCCTTTAAGTTCTTTTGGCCATTGATTGGAATCAAATCTTAATCATTAATGAATTGGTTTCCCTTTGTCCCTTAAGTTCATTTGGCCAAAGATTGGAATCAAGTCTTAATCATTAAGGAATTGGTTTCTATTTGTCCTTTAAGTTCTTTTGGCCATTGATTGGAAGTAAGTCTTAGTTCATAATGAATTGGTTTCTCTTTGTCCATTAAGATCTTTTGGCCATTGATTGGAATCAATTCTTAATCATTAAGGAATTGGATTCTCTTTGTCTTTTAAGTTCTTTCGGCCATTGATTGGAATCAAGTCTTAATCATTAAGGAATGGGTTTCTATCTATCCTTTAAGTTCTTTTGGCCATTGATTGGAATCAAATCTTAATCATTAATGAATTGGTTTCCCTTTGTCCCTTAAGTTCATTTGGCCAAAGATTGGAATCAAATCTTAGTCATTAAGGAATTGGTTTCTATTTGTCCTTTAAGTTCTTTTGGCCATTGATTGGAAGTAAGTCTTAGCTCATAATGAATTGGTCTCTCTTTGTCCTTTAAGCTCTTTTGGCCATTGATTGGAATCAAGTCTTAATCCTTAATGAATTGGTTTCCCTTTGTCCTTTAAGTTCTTTTGGCCAAAGATTGGAATCAAGTCTTAATCATTAAGGAATTGGTTTCTATTTGTCCTTTAAGTTCTTTTGGCCATTGATTGGAAGTAAGTCTCAGTTCATAATGAATTGGTTTCTCTTTGTCCATTAAGATCTTTTGGCCATTGATTGGAATCAATTCTTAATCATTAAGGAATTGGATTCTCTTTGTCTTTTAAGTTCTTTCGGCCATTGATTGGAATCAAGTCTTAATCATTAAGGAATGGGTTTCTATCTATCCTTTAAGTTCTTTTGGCCATTGATTGGAATCAAATCTTAATCATTAATGAATTGGTTTCCCTTTGTCCCTTAAGTTCATTTGGCCAAAGATTGGAATCAAATCTTAGTCACTATGGAATTGGTTTCTATTTGTCCTTTAAGTTCTTTTGGCCATTGATTGGAAGTAAGTCTTAGCTCATAATGAATTGGTTTCTCTTTGTCCTTTAAGCTCTTTTGGCCATTGATTGGAATCAAGTCTTAATCTTTAATGAATTGGTTTCCCTTTGCCCTTTAAGTTCTTTTGGCCAAAGATTGGAATCAAGTCTTAATCATTAAGGAATTGGTTTCTATTTGTCTTTTAAGTTTTTTTGGCCATTGATTGGATGTAAGTCTTAATTCATAATGAATTGGTTTCTCTTTGTCCTTTAAGTTCTTTTGGCCATTGATTGGAATCAAGTTTTAATCATTAAGGAGTTGGTTTCTATTTGTCCTTTATGTCTTTTGGCCATTGATTGGAAGTATGTCTTGGTTCATAATGCATAGGATTCTCTTTACCTTTTAAGTTCTTTTGGCCATTGATTGGAATCAAGTCTTAATTATTAAGGAATTGATTTCTCTTTGTCCTTTAAGTTCTTTTGGCCATTGATTGGAATCAAACCTTAGTCATTAAGGAATTGGTTTCTATTTCTCCTTTAAGTTCTTTTGACCATTGATTGGAAGTAAGTCTTAGTTCATAGTGAATTGGTTTCTCTTTGTCCTTTAAGCTCTTTTGGCCATTGAATGGAATCAAATCTTAATCATTAAGGAATTGGTTTCTATTTGTCCTTTAAGTTCTTTTGGCCATTGGTTGGAATCAAGTCTTAATCATTAAGGTATTAGTTTCCTTTTTTCCTTTTAGTTCTTTTAGCCAAAGATTGGAATCAAGTCTTAATCATTAAGGAATTAGTTTCTATTTATCCTTTAAGTTCTTTTGGCCATTAATTGGAATCGAATCTTAATCATTAATGAATTGGTTTCCCTTTGTCCCTTAAGTTCATTTGGCCAACGATTGGAATCAAATCTTAGTCATTAAGGAATTGGTTTCTATTTGTCCTTTAAGTTCTTTTGGCCATTGATTGGAAGTAAGTCTTAGTTCATAATGAATTGGTTTCTCTTTGTCCTTTAAGCCCTTTTGGCCATTGATTGGAATCAAGTCTTAATCCTTAATCAATTGGTTTCCCTTCGTCCTTTAAGTTCTTTTGGCCAAAGATTGGAATCAAGTCTTAATCATTAAGGAATTGGTTTCTATTTGTCCTTTAAGTTCTTTTGGCCATTGATTGGAAGTAAGTCTTAGTTCATAATGAATTGGTTTCTCTTTGTCCTTTAAGCTCTTTTGGCCATTGATTGGAATCAAGTCTTAATCCTTAATCAATTGGTTTCCCTTCGTCCTTTAAATTCTTTTGGCCAAAGATTGGAATCAAGTCTTAATCATTAAGGAATTGGTTTCTATTTGTCCTTTAAGTTCTTTTGGCCATTGATTGGAAGTAAGTCTTGGTTCGCAATGAATAGGATTCTCTTTGCCTTTTAAGTTCTGTTGGCCAATGATTGAAATCAAGTCTTAATCATTAGGGGATTGGATTTTCTTTGTCTTTTAAGTTAATTTGGCCATTGATTGGAATCAAGTCTTAATCGTTAAAGAATTGATTTCTCTTTCTCCTTTAAGTTCTTTTGGCCATTGATTGGAATCAAATCTTAATCATTAATGAATTGGTCTCCCTTTGTCCCTTAAGTTCATTTGGCCAAAGATTGGAATCAAATCTTAGTCATTAAGGAATTGGTTTCTATTTGTCCTTTAAGTTCTTTTGGCCATTGATTGGAAGTAAGTCTTAGTTCATAATGAAATGGTTTCTCTTTGTCCTTTAAGCTCTTTTGGCCATTGATTGCAATCAAGTCTTAATCCTTAATGAATTGGTTTCCCTTTGTCCTTTAAGTTCTTTTGGCCAAAGATTGGAATCAAGTCTTAATCATTAAGGAATTGGTTTGTATTTGTCCTTTAAGTTCTTTTGGCCATTGATTGGAAGGATGTCTTGGTTCACAATGAATAGGAGTCTCTTTGCCTTTTAAGTTCTTTTGGCCATTGATTGGAATCAAACCTTAGTCATTAAGGAATTGGTTTCTATTTCCCCTTTAAGTTCTTTTGGCCATTGATTGGAAGTAAGTCTTAGTTCATAATGAATTGGTTTCTCTTTGTCCTTTAAGCTCTTTTGGCCATTGAATGGAATCAAATCTTAATCATTAAGGAATAGGTTTCTATTTGTCCTTTAACTTCTTTTGGCCATTGATTGGAAGTAAGTCTTGGTTGATAATGAATAGGATTCTCCTTGCCTTTTAAGCTCTTTTGGCCATTGATTGGAATCAAGTCTTAATCATTAAGGAATAGGTTTCTTTTTGTCCTTTAAGTTCGTTTGGCCAATGATTGGAATCAAATCTTAATCGTTAAGGAATTGGTTTCTATTTGTCGTTTAAGATCTTTTGGCCATTGATTGGAAGTAAGTCTTGGTTTGTAATGAATAGGATTCTCTTTGCCTTTTAAGTTCTTTTGGCCATTGATTGGAATCAAGTCTTAATCATTAAGGAATTGGTGTCCCTTTTTCCTTTTAGTTCTTTTGGCCAAAGGTTGGAATCAAGTCTTAATCATTAAGGAATTGGTTTCTATATATCCTTTAAGTTCTTTTGGCCATTGATTGGAATCAAATCTTAAACATTAATGAATTGGTTTCCCTTTGTCCCTTAAGTTCATTTGGCCAAAGATTGGAATCAAATCATAGTAATTAAGGAATTGGTTTCTATTTGTCCTTTAAGTTCTTTTGGCCATTGATTGGAAGTAAGTCTTAGTTCATAATGAATTGGTTTCTCTTTGTCCTTTAAGCTGTTTTGGTCATTGATTGGAATCAAGTCTTAATCCTTAATGAATTGGTTTCCCTTTGTCCTTTAAGTTCTTTTGGCCAAAGATTGGAATCAAGTCTTAATCATTAAGGAATTGGTTTCTATTTGTCCTTTAAGTTCTTTTGGCCATTGATTGGAAGTAAGTCTTAGTTCATAATGAATTGGTTTCTATTTGTCCTTTTAAGTTCTTTTGGCCATTGATTGGAATCAAGTCTTAATCATTAAGGAATTGGTGTCCCTTTTTCCTTTTAGTTCTTTTGGCCAAAGATTGGAATCAAGTCTTAATCATTAAGGAATTGGTTTCTATTTATCCTTTAAGTTCTTTTGGCCATTGATTGGAATCAAATCTTAATCATTAATGAATTGGTTTCCTTTTGTCCTTTAAGTTCTTTTGGCCAAAGATTGGAATCAAGTCTTAATCATTAAGGAATTGGTTTCTATTTGTCCTTTAAGTTCTTTTGGCCATTGATTGGAAGTAAGTCTTAGTTCGTAATGAATTGGTTTCTCTTTGTCCATTAAGATCTTTTGGCCATTGATTGGAATCAAGTCTTAATCCTTAAGTAATTGGATTCTATTTGTCTTTTAAGTTCTTTTGGCCATTGATTGGAATCAAGTCTTAATCATGAAGAAATTGGTTTCTATTTGTCCTTTAAGTTCTCTTGGCCATTGATTGGAAGTAAGTCTTAGTTCATAATGAATACGATTCTCTTTGCCTTTTAAGTTCTTTTGGCCATTGATTGGAATCAACTCTTAATCATTAAGGAATTGGTTTCTCTATGTCCTTTATGTTCTTTTGGCCATTGATTGGAATCAAACCTTAGTCATTAAGGAATTGTGTAACATCCGATTTCCGACTTCCGATCCCCTCTATTGTTGAAAATTTCTGATTTCCGAGTTTGCCTTACATTCCGCTTCCGACCTCAATATTAGATTCGACTTCCGACTTCGTTCCAAGGCTTACAAGGGATTTCTTCCGATTTCCGACCTCATGCATGCAGCTTACGGTCTCCGATTTAATGCATGAAGCTTACGATTTCCGACCTTGTAAGCGTGTATAAATTTTGACCTCGTCAGTATGATTTCCGATTTCCGATTTCAGGAGCTGAAATGAAGTGACTGATGCTTCCAACTTACGAGTTCCTCTTCGACTTCAGCACAAGTTACGACCTCCGACCTTAGCGATCGAAGAGCAAAATGTTCGATTTCCGACTTCGTCTCTAAGGCTCAAATGAACTGGCTATATTCCGAATTCCGACATTATGATTCACAAATGTACGAGATCCGATCTCGAGTTCAATGAGGTTCACGAGTTCCGACCTTATAGAGCGTACGAGTTTGACTTCGCTTCGAATATCGAAACTACTCCCACTTTAGGTGACGTGGAGAGTGATTCTACCACACAAAGAGGGCAACGTGGAGGGCAAGGTTGGCTGAAACTTGGCCTTATGTTTATAGGCCAATGACAACCTTCCAAGTTAACTCCCACTCATGCCTATATAACACTTCCTTCCCCTTTGATTCAGACCCTCATTCACGTTGCTTTCCTCTTCTCCTTCAGCTTTTTTCTCTCTTGCTCACACATCCAAAACTCAAGCTAAGTTCCAGCCTTGTTCATCCAAACTCCAAGAATTCAGCACAAAACACTTAAATCAAAGGTAGGGGTTTTGATCTCTTGCATCAAATCTATGCACTTGGCAGGCTGGGTTGAATCATTTTCACCTTAATTGATGTGTGAATTAAATAATTATGCTTGGATTAATAGAAGATTTTGAGTTAGAAATAGAATTAGAAGAAGAAAACTAAAAGAAGTAAATGAATAAGGGTGCTGTCTTGGTGGAGAGTCCACGGCAGTCCGTATGGCGGAGCGTACGGCGCTGCCTACAATCGGTCGAATCCGATGAAACTATTTTTAGATGAAACTTGACATCTAGGGCTTTCCATAGACATATCATATAAGGATTTTGGATCAGGAATGATGGAGATATGAATTTTTGAATCTCGACCTAGGGTTTTGACTCTGGTTCTGGGCAGATTAGGTTCTTAAGGGTGTAACTCACCCTATACAGCTCCAAATCGAGTGAAACTAATTTTGTTGGAAAGCTTACACATAGGAGAACAATATCCAAAGAAATTCCGAGTTTGTTATCAACTCAGTTGTTCCCAGTGATTTGAAGAAATCACCCTATGTCCAAACCAGGCCAACACAGGGCAGTTCAGGAAGGCTAAGTTTCGGGGCTTGTAACTCAAGCCCTACTAAGGAAAATGAAATGGAACTTTTTGTATATAAAAGGTTGTCCTGTTAGCTTTAATATGAGGCCAATTTCGTCTGATTTGAGTGAGTTTTCGATTTTTAGTGAATTTCTACTTTTAGTTGCCTGATTCTGGCTAGCCAATGGGCAGGCCAAGATAAAGTTTAGATATCTTGAGTTATAGATACCGAAATTTGATGGGACCAAAGGGGTTAGAAAATAGACACATAACCCTGTAACATACTTAAATTTGAGGTCCAAATGAGTTAAAATGAAATTGTGGCATGAATTACAAAAACCGGGTTGGTTGAATAAGCTGAGGCAGGATTTCAGTCTTAATGAAATTGATATGGAGTTAAGTTCTATGTTGGAATATAAATGTGAATTTGTGTTTCTTGTGATAAATTGATGTATTGATTGGCTAGCACTATTCATGGGGAAGCGGACACGTTCCGTTATGCTGCGAAAAACGGTAGAACCCATGTACAAGTTATGAATTACATGTGAATGCATATACATTCTTAAGAAAGCCATGAAAGTTATGAAAAGAATTGTGTTATTATACAAGTTCCATACTACTTGGGCCAGCCCCGGATAGAAAGTTAATGGGAATAGATCGGTGGGAAGATCGGGGAAAGTAAACCCGGCATTCCTATATAGGAACGAGCTCGATCACGATAAGGGAACTATTACCCAGGAGTCTAAATGGCCAAGAACTCCCAGGGGACCAAGAGATGGAAAAATGATAGGAAGAAATGAAAAAGTTTATGAAGGAAAGTTCAAGAATGAGTCTACATGATTACATGAATACATGAATACTTGAAATAGTTACATCAAAATGTCTATAATTATATGTTATAATTGCTCACTGCTATGCATTTATTTATTTCGATTACCATTCCATGTATCCGTATTCGTAATCTATGTGGTTTCTTATGTTAATGTAAAGTAAAAACTGAACCCTGCCTCGGACCAGACATTTTCTTAAACTCATGAAAATGGACTTTTCAGCTTGAACACATGTTTTATAATTAAATAAAACCCGAGGCAACTGAGAATGTATGTGACGTCAGTACCAGTATAACCGAACCCTACTGAGAATTTTCTTGAAATTCTCACCCTATTTTGTGTCTCCCGCATCATTCTCAAACATTGGCGATAGACTCCACAGCCACCCTTTTTATTGAGATTCCTGCATTACAGTTCCACCATGACTTGGAGTTGGACTCGTTGTACATAGCTGGTTCGTGCAACTTTCGTTTGTAACTCTTCAGCGACAGGAACTTTGATGTTCCTTTACACCATCCCCTATTTGACCCTGCTACCCCTTATATTGTCGTCCCTCTACATATGGCGCACCCACATCCTGCACCTCCTGCACCCGCAGCACCCGCTGACCCTGCCCCTGAGTCACCACCGTAGGCAGTCCCCGACATCCCGTTGAGTTCCGAGAGTGACCTCTCCGAGGCCACCGGCTCGTCGCCCTCTTCCTCCTCGGGACCTGGCGCAGATTACACCCCGACCGAGCCTGGCATGGCTAACGGCTACCTGACGGAGTAGTTTAGCGGCAGGGGATGTTGTACAGTATGACCTTCTTTTGGACAGCATGTAGCTTTGGGTCATGGGTTTGACGGTAGGGTTAGCAGTAGTTTACAAAATGTACTTTGAGGACCATAGGGTATTTTGGCAGATGAGGGTATTATGATCTTCCTGATACACCAGCCCCGTATGTGTTCTACTTTAGAACTTTGTACATAAACTGAAATAGTGGCTTGATATATATATATATATATATATATATATATATATATATATATATATATATATATGTTTACACGTATGCAGTAACATTATTGTGCTACACTTATCTTGATGATAATTTATTTCGGTTCATTTCATTTTTAATATAATAGTACGCCGTTTCGTCAATAGAGACGATTTAAAGACAAGAAAGGTAAGTAAAGTATCAACACGGTAACACGACCTGACTAGTTTCATGATATGACTTAAGCATAACATAAAACTAGTAGGGTGTTACAAATTGGTTTCTCTTTGTCCTTTAAGCTCTTTAGGCCATTGATTGGAATCAAGTCTTAATCATTAAGGAATTGGATTCTCTTTGTCCTTTAAGTTCTTTTGGCCATTGATTGGAATCAAACCTTAGTCATTAAGGAATTGGTTTCTATTTCTCCTTTAAGTTCTTTTGGCCATTGATTGGAAGTAAGTCTTAGTTCACAATGAATTGGTTTCTCTTTGTCCTTTAAGCTCTTTTGGCCATTGAATGGAATCAAATCTTAATCATTAAGGAATTGGTTTCTATTTGTCCTTTAAGTTCTTTTGGCCATTGATTGGAAGTAAGTCTTGGTTCAGAATGAATAGGATTCCCTTTACCTTTTAAGTTCTTTTGGCCATTGATTGGAATCAAGTCTTAATCATTAAGGAATTGGTTTCTCTTTGTCCTTTAAGTTCTTTTGGCCATTGATTGGAATCAAACTTTAGTCATTAAGGAATAGGTTTCTATTTCTCCTTTAAGTTCTTTTGGCCATTGATTGGAAGTAAGTCTTAGTTCATAATGAATTGGTTTCTCTTTGTCCTTTAAGCTCTTTTGGCCATTGAATGGAATCCAATCTTAATCATTAAGAAATTGGATTCTGTTTGTCCTTTAAGTTCTTTTGGCCATTGATTGGAAGTAAGTCTTGGTTCATAATGAATAGGATTCTCCTTGCCTTTTATGTTCTTTTGGCCATTGATTGGAATCAAGTCTTAATCATTAAGGAATAGGTTTCTCTTTGTCCTTTAAGTTCTTTTGGCCAATGATTGGAATCAAATCTTAATCATTAAGAAAATGGTTTCTATTTTTGTCGTTTAAGATCTTTTGGCCATTGATTGGAAGTAAATCTTGGTTCATAATAAATAGGATTCTCTTTGCCTTTTCAGTTCTTTTGGCCATTGATTGGAATCAAGTCTTAATCATTAAGGAATTGGTTTCCCTTCTTCCTTTTAGTTCTTTTGGCCAAAGATTGGAATCAAGTCTTAATCATTAAGGAATTTGTTTCTATTTCTCCTTTAAGTTCTTTTGGCCATTGATTGGATGTAAGTCTTAGTTCTTAATGAATTTGTTTCTCTTTGTCCATGAAGATCTTTTGGCCATTGATTGGAATAAAGTCTTAATCAATAAGGAATTGGATTCTCTTTGTCTTTTAAGTTCTTTTGGCCATTGATTGGAATCAAGTCTCAATCATTAAGGAATTGGTTTCTATTTGTCCTTTAAGTTCTTTTCGCCATTGATTGGAAGTAAGTCTTGGTTCATAATGAATAGGATTCTCCTTGCCTTTTAAGTTCTTTTGGCCATTGATTGGAATCAAGTCTTAATCATTAAGGAACAGGTTTCTCTTTGTCCTTTAAGTTCTTTTGGCCAATGATTGGAATCAAATCTTAATCATTAAGGAAATGGTTTCTATTTTTGTCGTTTAAGATCTTTTGGCCATTGATTGGAAGTAAATCTTGGTTCATAATAAATAGGATTCTCTTTGCCTTTTCAGTTCTTTTGGCCATTGATTGAAATCAAGTCTTAATCATTAAGGAATTGGTTTCCCTTCTTCCTTTTAGTTCTTTTGGCCAAAGATTGGAATCAAGTCTTAATCATTAAGGAATTTGTTTCTATTTCTCCTTTAAGTTCTTTTGGCCATTGATTGGATGTAAGTCTTAGTTCTTAATGAATTTGTTTCTCTTTGTCCATGAAGATCTTTTGGCCATTGATTGGAATAAAGTCTTAATCAATAAGGAATTGGATTCTCTTTGTCTTTTAAGTTCTTTTGGCCGTTGATTGGAATCAAGTCTCAATCATTAAGGAATTGGTTTCTATTTGTCCTTTAAGTTCTTTTGGCCATTGATTGGAAGTAAGTTTTGGTTCACAATGAATAGGATTCTCTTTGTCTTTTAAGTTCTTTTGGCCAATGATTGGAATCAAGTCTTAATCATTACGGGATTGGATTCTCTTTGTCTTTTAAGTTAATTTGGCCATTGATTGGAATCAAGTCTTAATCATTAAAGAATTCATTTCTCTTTGTCCTTGAAGTTCTTTTGGCCATTGATTGGAATCAAATCTTAATCATTAATGAATTGGTTTCCCTTTGTCCCTTAAGTTCGTTTAGCCAAAGATTGGAATCAAATCTTAGTCATTAAGGAAGTGGTTTCTATTTGTCCTTTAAGTTCTTTTGGCCATTGATTGGAAGTAAGTCTTAGTTCGTAATGAATTGGTTTCTCTTTGTCGATTAAGATCTTTTGGCCATTGATTGGAATCAAGTCTTAATCATTAAGGAATTGGATTCTCTTTGTCTTTTAAGTTCTTTCGGCCATTGATTGGAATCAAGTCTTAATCATTAAGGAATGGGTTTCTATCTATCCTTTAAGTTCTTTTGGCCATTGATTGGAATCAAATCTTAATCATTAATGAATTGGTTTCCCTTTGTCCCTTAAGTTCATTTGGCCAAAGATTGGAATCAAATCTTAGTCATTAAGGAATTGGTTTCTATTTGTCCTTTAAGTTCTTTTGGCCATTGATCGGAAGTAAGTATTAGTTCATAATGAATAGGATTCTCTTTGCCCTTTAAGTTCTTTTGGCCATTGATTAGAATCAACTCTTAATCATTAAGGAATTGGTTTCTCTATGTCCTTTATGTTCTTTTGGCCAACGATTGGAATCAAATCTTAATCATTAAGGAATTGGTTTCTATTTGTCCTTTAAGTTCTTTTGCCCATTGATTGGAAGGATGTCTTGGTTCACAATGAATAGGATTCTCTTTGCCTATTAAGTTCTATTGGCCATTGATTGGAATCATGTGTTAATCATTAAGGAATTGGTTCCTCTTTGTCCTTTAAGTTCTTTGGCCATTGATTGGAATCAAACCTTAGTCATTAAGGAATTGGTTTCTATTTCTCCTTTAAGTTCTTTTGGCCATTGATTGGAAGTAAGTCTTAGTTCGTAAAGAATTGGTTTCTCTTTGTCCTTTAAGCTCTTTGGGCCATTGAATGGAATCAAATCTTAATCATTAAGGAATTGGTTTCTATTTGTCCTTTAACTTCTTTTGGCCATTGATTGGAAGTAAGTTTTGGTTGATAATGAATAGGATTCTCCTTGCCTTTTAAGTTCTTTTTGGCCATTGATTGGAATCAAGTCTTAATCATTAAGGAATAGGTTTCTTTTTGTCTTTTAAGTTCGTTTGGCCAATGATTGGAATCAAATCTTAATCATTAAGGAATTGGTTTCTATTTGTTGTTTAAGATCTTTTGGCCATTTATTGGAAGTAAGTCTTGGTTCGTAATGAATAGGATTCTCTTTGCCGTTTAAGTTCTTTTAGCCATTGATTGGAATCAAGTCTTAATCATTAAGGAATTGGTATCCCTTTTTCCTTTTAGTTCTTTTGGCCAACGATTGGAATCAAGTCTTAATCATTAAGGAATTGGTTTCTATTTATCCTTTAAGTTCTTTTGGCCATTGATTGGAATCAAATCTTAATCATTAATGAATTGGTTTCCCTTTGTCCCTCAAGTTCATTTGGCCAAAGATTGGAATCAATTCTTAGTCATTAAGGAATTGGTTTCTATTTGTCCTTTAAGTACTTTTGGCCATTGATTGGAAGTAAGTCTTAGTTCATAATAATTTGGTTTCTATTTGTCCTTTTAAGTTCTTTTGGCCATTGATTGGAATCAAGTCTTAATCATTAAGGAATTGGTGTCCCTTTTACCTTTTAGTTCTTTTGGCCAACGATTGGAATCAAGTCTTAATCATTAAGGAATTGGTTTCTATTTATCCTTTAAGTTCTTTTGGCCTTTGATTAGAATCAAATCTTCATCATTAATGAATTGGTTTCCCTTTTTCCCTTAAGTTCAATTGGCCAAAGATTGGAATCAAATCTTAGTCATTAAGGAATTGGTTTTTATTTGTCCTTTAAGTTCTTTTGGCCATTGATTGGAAGTAAGTCTTAGTTCATAATGAATCGGTTTCTCTTTGTCCTTTAAGCTCTTTTGGCCATTGATTTGAATCAAGTTTTAGTCATTAAGGAATTGGTTTCTCTTTGTCCTATATGTTCTTTTGGCTAATGATTGGAATCAAATCTTAATCATTAAGGAATTGGTTTCTATTTGTTGTTTAAGATCTTTTGGCCATTGATTGGAAGTAAGTCTTGGTTTGTAATGAATAGGATTCTCTTTGCCTTTTAAGTTCTTTTGGCCATTGATTGGAATCAAGTCTTAATCATTAAGGAATTGGTGTCCCTTTTTCCTTTTAGTTCTTTTGGCCAAAGATTGGAATCAAATATTAATCATTAAGGAATTGGTTTCTATTTATCCTTTAAGTTCTTTTGGGCATTGATTGGAAGCAAGTCTTGGTTCGTAATGAATAGGATTCTCTTTGCCTTTTAAGTTCTTTTGGCCATTGATTGGAATCAAGTCTTAATCATTAAGGAATTGGTGTCCCTTTTTCCTTTTAGTTCTTTTGGCCAAAGATTGGAATCAAGTATTAATCATTAAGGAATTGGTTTCTATTTATCCTTTAAGTTCTTTTGGGCATTGATTGGAAGTAAGTCTTGGTTCGTAATGAATAGGATTCTCTTTGCCTTTTAAATTCTTTTAGCCAAAGATTGGAATCAAGTCTTAATCATTGAGGAATTGGTTTCTATTTATCCTTTTTAGTTCTTTTGGGCATTGATTGGAATCGAATGTTAATCATTGATGAATTGGCTTCCCTTTGTCCCTTAAGTTCATTTGGCCAAAGATTGGAATCAAATCTTAGTCACTAAGGAATTGCTTTCTATTTGTCCTTTAAGTTCTTTTTGCCATTGATTGGAAGTAAGTCTTAGTTCATAATGAATTAGTTTCTCTTTGTCCTTTATGCTCTTTTAGCCATTGATTGGAATCAAGTCTTAATCCTTAATGAATTGGTTTCCCTTTGTCCTTTAAGTTCTTTTGGCCAAAGATTGGAATCAAGTCTTAATCATTAAGGAATTGGTTTCTATTTGTCCTTTAAGTTCTTTTGGCCATTGATTGGAAGTATGTCTTAGTTCATACTGAACTGGTTTCTATTTGTCATTTTAAGTTCTTTTAGCCTTTGATTAGAATCAAGTCTTAATCATTATGGAATTGGTGTCCCTTTTTTCTTTTTAGTTCTTTTGCCAAAGATTGGAATCAAGTCTTAATCATTAAGGAATTGGTTTCTATTTATCCTTTAAGTTCTTTTGGCCATTGATTGGAATCAAGTCTTAATCATTAAGGAGTTGGTTTCCCTTTTTCCTTTTAGTTCTTTTGGCCAAAGATTGGAATCATGTCTTAATCACTATGGAATTGGTTTCTATTTCTCCTTTAAGTTCTTTTGGCCATTGATTGGAAGTAAGTCTTAGTTCATAATGAATTTGTTTCTCTTTGTCCATGAAGATCTTTTGGCCATTGATTGGAATCAAGTCTTAATCAACAAGGAATTGGATTCTCTTTGTCTTTTAAGTTCTTTTGTCCATTGATTGGAATCAAGTCTCAATCATCAAGGAATTGGTTTCTATTTGTCCTTTAAGTTCTTTTGGCCATTGATTGGAAGTAAGTCTTGGTTCATAATGAATAGGATTCTCTTTACCTTTTAAGTTCTTTTGGCCATTGATTGGAATCAAGTCTTAATCGTTAAGGAATTGGTTTCTCTTTGTCCTTTAAGTTCTTTTGGGCATTGATTGGAATGAAACCTTAGTCATTAAGGAATTGGTTTCTATTTCTCCTTTAAGTTCTTTTGGCCATTGATTGGAAGTAAGTCTTGGTTCATAATGAATAGGATTCTCCTTGCCTTTTCAGGTCTTTTGGCCATTGATTGGAATCAAGTCTTAATCGTTAAGGAATAGGTTTCTCTTTGTCCTTTAAGTTCTTTTGGCCAATGATTGGAATCAAGTCTTAATCATTACGGGATTGGATTCTCTTTGTCTTTTAAGTTAATTTGGCCATTGATTGGAATCAAGTCTTAATCATTAAAGAATTCA
>CM062525.1:34471775-34505128 GCA_031439595.1 Pterocarpus santalinus
TCTTCATAATGAATTGGTTTCTCTTTGTCCTTTAAGTTCTTGTTGGCATTGATTGCAATCAAGTCTTAATGCTTAAGCAATTGGTGTCTCTTTGTCCTTTAAGTTCTTTTGGCCATTGATTGGAATCAAGTCTTGGTTCATTAATGAATTGGTTTCTCTTTGTCCTTTAAGCTCTTTTGGCCATTGATTGGAATCAAGTCTTAATCATTAAGGAATTGGTTTCTCTTTGTCCTTTAAGTTCTTTTGGCCAATGATTGGAATCAAATCTGAATCATTAAGGAATTGGTTTCTATTTGTCCTTTAAGTTCTTTTGGCCATTGATTGGAATCAAGTCTTAATCATTAAGGAATTGGTTTCTATTTGTCCTTCAAGTTCTTTTGGCCATTGATTAGAATCATGTCTTAATCATTAAGGAATTGGTTTCTATTTGTCCTTTCAGTTCTTTTGGCCAGTGATTGGAATGAAATCTTAATCATTAAGGAATTGCTTTCTCTTAGTCCTTTAAGTCCATTAGGCCAAACATTGGAATCAAGTCTTAATCATTAAGGAATTGGTTTCTATTTGTCCTTTAAGTTCTTTTGGCCATTGATTGGAATCAAGTCTTAATCATTAAGGAATTGGTTTCTCTTTGTCCTTTAAGTTCTTTTGGCCATTGATTGGAATCAAGTCTTAATCATTAATGAATTGGTTTCTCTTTGTCCTTTAAGTTCTTTAGGCCAAAGATTGGAGTCAAGTCTTAATCATTAAGGACTTGGTTTCTCTTTGTCCTTTAAGGTCTTTTGGCCATTGATTGGAATCAAGTCTTAATCCTTAATGAATTGGTTTCCCTTTGTCCTTTAAGTTCTTTTGGCCATTGATTGGAATCAAGTCTTAATCATTAAGGAATTGGATTCTCTTTGCCTTTTCAGTTCTTTTGGCCATTGATTGGAATCAAGTCTTAATCATTAAGGAATTTGTTTCTCTTTGTCCTTTAAGTTCTTTTGGCCATTGATTGGAATCAAATCTTAATCATTAATGAATTAGTTTCCCTTTCTCCCTTAAGTTCATTTGGCCACTGATTGGAATCAAGTCTTAATCATTAAGGAATTTGTTTCTCTTTGTCCTTTAAGTTCTTTTGGCCATTGATTGGAATCAAGTCTTAATCATTAAGGAATTGGATTCTCTTTGTCTTTTAAGTTCTTTTGGCCATTGATTGGAATCAAGTCTTAATCCTTAATGAATTGGTTTCCCTTTGTCTTTTAAGTTCTTTTGGCCATTGATTGGAATCAAGTCTTAATCATTAAGGAATTGGTTTCTATTTGTCCTTTAAGTTCTTTTGGTCATTGATTGGAAGTAAGTCTTAATACTTAAGGAATTGGTTTCTCATTGTCCTTTAAGTTCTTTTGGCCATTAATTGGAATCAAATCTTAATCATTAATGAATTGGTTTCTCTTTGTCCTTTAAGTTCTTTTGGCCATTGATTGGAATCAAGTCTTAATCATTAAGGAATTGGTTTCCCTTTGTCCTTTAAGTTCTTTTGGCCATTGATTGGAATCAAGTCTTAATCATTAAGGAATTGGTTTCTCTTTGTCCTTTAAGTTCTTTTGGCCATTGATTGGAATCAAGTCTTAATCATTAAGGAATTGGTTTCTCTTTGTCCTTTAAGTTCTTTTGGCCATTGATTGGAATCAAGTCTTAATCATTAAGGAATTGGTTTCTCTTTGTCCTTTAAGTTCTTTTGGCCATTGATTGGAATCAAGTCTTAATCATTAAGGAATTGGTTTCTCTTTGTCCTTTAAGTTCTTTTGGCCATTGATTGGAATCAAGTCTTAATCATAATGAATTGGTTTCTCTTTGTCCTTTAAGTTCTTTTGGCCATTGATTGGAATCAAGTCTTAATCATTAAGGAATTGGTTTCTCTTTGTCCTTTAAGTTCTTTTGGCCATTGATTGGAATCAAGTCTTAATCATTAAGGAATTGGTTTCTCTTTGTCCTTTAAGTTCTTTTGGCCATTGATTGGAATCAAGTCTTAATCATTAATGAATTGGTTTCTCTTTGTCCTTTAAGTTCTTTTGGCCATTGATCAGAATCAAGTCTTAATCATTAAGGAATTGGTTTCTCTTTCTCCTTTAAGTTCTTTTGGCCATTGATTGGAATCATGTCTTAATCATTAATGAATTGATTTCTCTTTGTCCTTTATGTTCTTTTTGCCAGTGATTGGAATCAAGTCTTAATCATTAAGGAATTGGTTTCTCTTTGTCCTTTAAGTTCTTTTGGCCATTGATTGGAATCAAGTCTTAATCATTAAGGAATTGGTTTCTCTTTGTCCTTTAAGTTCTTTTGGCCATTGATTGGAATCAAGTCTTAATCATTAAGGAATTGGTTTCTCTTTGTCCTTTAAGTTCTTTTGGCCATTGATTGGAATCAAGTCTTAATCATAAGGAATTGGTTTCTCTTTGTCCTTTAAGTTCTTTTGGCCATTGATTGGAATCAAGTCTTAATCATTAAGGAATTGGTTTCTCTTTGTCCTTTAAGTTCTTTTGGCCATTGATTGGAATCAAGTCTTAATCATTAAGGAATTGGTTTCTGTCCTTTAAGTTCTTTTGGCCATTGATTGGAATCAAGTCTTAATCATTAATGAATTGGTTTCTCTTTGTCCTTTAAGTTCTTTTGGCCATTGATTGGAATCAAGTCTTAATCATTAAGGAATTGGTTTCTCTTTGTCCTTTAAGTTCTTTTGGCCATTGATTGGAATCAAGTCTTAATCATTAATGAATTGGTTTCTCTTTGTCCTTTAAGTTCTTTTGGCCATTGATTGGAATCAAGTCTTAATCATTAATGAATTGGTTTCTTTGTCCTTTAAGTTCTTTTGGCCATTGATTGGAATCAAGTCTTAATCATAAGGAATTGGTTTCTCTTTGTCCTTTAAGTTCTTTTGGCCATTGATTGGAATCAAGTCTTAATCATTAAGGAATTGGTTTCTCTTTGTCCTTTAAGTTCTTTTGGCCATTGATTGGAATCAAGTCTTAATCATTAAGGAATTGGTTTCTCTTTGTCCTTTAAGTTCTTTTGGCCATTGATTGGAATCAAGTCTTAATCATTAAGGAATTGGTTTCTCTTTGTCCTTTATGTTCTTTTGGCCATTGATTGGAATCAAGTCTTAATCATTAAGGAATTGGTTTCTCTTTGTCCTTTAAGTTCTTTTGGCCATTGATTGGAATCAAGTCTTAATCATTAAGGAATTGGTTTCTCTTTGTCCTTTAAGTTCTTTTGGCCATTGATTGGAATCAAGTCTTAATCATAAGGAATTGGTTTCTTTTCCTTTAAGTTCTTTTGGCCATTGATTGGAATCAAGTCTTAATCATTAAGGAATTGGTTTCTCTTTGTCCTTTAAGTCCTTTTGGCCATTGATTGGAATCAAGTCTTAATAATTAATGAATTGGTTCCTCGTTCTCCTTTAAGCACTTTTGGCCATTGATTGGAATCAAGTCTTAATCATTAAGGAATTGGTTTCTCTTTGTCCTTTAAGTTCTTTTGGCCATTGATTGGAATCAAGTCTTAATCATTAAGGAATTGGTTCTCTTTGTCCTTTAAGTTCTTTTGGCCATTGATTGGAATCAAGTCTTAATCATTAAGGAATTGGTTTCTCTTTGTCCTTTAAGTTCTTTTGGCCATTGATTGGAATCAAGTCTTAATCATTAAGGAATTGGTTTCTCTTTGTCCTTTAAGTTCTTTTGGCCATTGATTGGAATCAAGTCTTAATCATTAAGGAATTGGTTTCTCTTTGTCCTTTAAGTTCTTTTGGCCATTGATTGGAATCAAGTCTTAATCATAATGAATTGGTTTCTCTTTGTCCTTTAAGTTCTTTTGGCCATTGATTGGAATCAAGTCTTAATCATAATGAATTGGTTGGTCTTTTGTCCTTTAAGTTCTTTTGGCCATTGATTGGAATCAAGTCTTAATCATTAAGGAATTGGTTTCTCTTTGTCCTTTAAGTTCTTTTGGCCATTGATTGGAATCAAGTCTTAATCATTAAGGAATTGGTTTCTCTTTGTCCTTAAGTTCTTTTGGCCATTGATTGGAATCAAGTCTTAATCATTAAGGAATTGGTTTCTCTTTGTCCTTTAAGTTCTTTTGGCCATTGATTGGAATCAAGTCTTAATCATTAAGGAATTGGTTTCTCTTTGTCCTTTAAGTTCTTTTGGCCATTGATTGGAATCAAGTCTTAATCATTAAGGAATTGGTTTCTCTTTGTCCTTTAAGTTCTTTTGGCCATTGATTGGAATCAAGTCTTAATCATTAAGGAATTGGTTTCTCTTTGTCCTTTAAGTTCTTTTGGCCATTGATTGGAATCAAGTCTTAATCATTAATGAATTGGTTTCTCTTTGTCCTTTAAGTTCTTTTGGCCATTGATTGGAATCAAGTCTTAATCATTAAGGAATTGGTTTCTCTTTGTCCTTTAAGTTCTTTTGGCCATTGATTGGAATCAAGTCTTAATCATTAAGGAATTGGTTTCTCTTTGTCCTTTAAGTTCTTTTGGCCATTGATTGGAATCAAGTCTTAATCATTAAGGAATTGGTTTCTCTTTGTCCTTTAAGTTCTTTTGGCCATTGATTGGAATCAAGTCTTAATCATTAAGGAATTGGTTTCTCTTTGTCCTTTAAGTTCTTTTGGCCATTGATTGGAATCAAGTCTTAATCATTAAGGAATTGGTTTCTCTTTGTCCTTTAAGTTCTTTTGGCCATTGATTGGAATCAAGTCTTAATCATTAATGAATTGGTTTCTCTTTGTCCTTTAAGTTCTTTTGGCCATTGATTGGAATCAAGTCTTAATCATTAAGGAATTGGTTTCTCTTTGTCCTTTTAAGTTCTTTTGGCCATTGATTGGAATCAAGTCTTAATCATTAATGAATTGGTTTCTTTTGTCCTTTAAGTTCTTTTGGCCATTGATTGGAATCAAGTCTTAATCATTAAGGAATTGGTTTCTCTTTGTCCTTTAAGTTCTTTTGGCCATTGATTGGAATCAAGTCTTAATCATTAAGGAATTGGTTTCTCTTTGTCCTTTAAGTTCTTTTGGCCATTGATTGGAATCAAGTCTTAATCATTAATGAATTGGTTCTCTTTTGTCCTTTAAGTTCTTTTGGCCATTGATTGGAATCAAGTCTTAATCATTAAGGAATTGGTTTCTTTGTCCTTTAAGTTCTTTTGGCCATTGATTGGAATCAAGTCTTAATCATTAAGGAATTGGTTTCTCTTTGTCCTTAAGTTCTTTTGGCCATTGATTGGAATCAAGTCTTAATCATTAAGGAATTGGTTTCTCTTTGTCCTTTAAGTTCTTTTGGCCATTGATTGGAATCAAGTCTTAATCATTAAGGAATTGGTTTCTCTTTGTCCTTTTAAGTTCTTTTGGCCATTGATTGGAATCAAGTCTTAATCATTAATGAATTGGTTCTCTTTTGTCCTTTAAGTTCTTTTGGCCATTGATTGGAATCAAGTCTTAATCATTAAGGAATGGTTTCTCTTTGTCCTTTAAGTTCTTTTGGCCATTGATTGGAATCAAGTCTTAATCATTAAGGAATTGGTTTCTCTTTTGTCCTTTAAGTTCTTTTGGCCATTGATTGGAATCAAGTCTTAATCATTAATGAATTGGTTTCTCTTTGTCCTTTAAGTTCTTTTGGCCATTGATTGGAATCAAGTCTTAATCATTAAGGAATTGGTTTCTCTTTGTCCTTTAAGTTCTTTTGGCCATTGATTGGAATCAAGTCTTAATCATTGAGGAATTGGTTTCTCTTTGTCCTTTAAGTTCTTTTTGCCATTGATTGGAATCAAGTCTTAATCCTTAAGGAATTGGATTCTCTTTGTCCTTTAAGTTCTTTTGGCCCTTGATTGGAATCAAGTCTTAATCATTAAGGAATTGGTTTCTTTTTATCCTTTAAGTTCTTTTGGCCATTGATTGGAATCAAGATTTAATCCTTAAGGAATTGGTTTCTCTTTGTCCTTTAAGTTCTTTTGGCCCTTGATTGGAATCATGTCTTAATCATAAGGAATTGGTTTCTCTTTGTCTTTAAGTTCTTTTGGCCATTGATTGGAATCAAGTCTTAATCATTAATGAATTGGTTTCTCTTTGTCCTTTAAGTTCTTTTGGCCATTGATTGGAATCAAGTCTTAATCATTAATGAATTGGTTTCTCTTTGTCCTTTAAGTTCTTTTGGCCATTGATTGGAATCAAGTCTTAATCATAATGAATTGGTTTCACTTTGTCCTTTAAGTTCTCTTGGCCATTGATTGGAATCAAGTCTTAATCATTAAGGAATTGGTTTCTCTTTGTCCTTTAAGTTCTTTTGGCCATTGATTGGAATCAAGTCTTAATCATTAAGGAATTGGTTTCTTTGTCCTTTAAGTTCTTTTGGCCATTGATTGGAATCAAGTCTTAATCATAAGGAATTGGTTTCTCTTTGTCCTTTTAAGTTCTTTTGGCCATTGATTGGAATCAAGTCTTAATCATTAATGAATTGGTTTCTCTTTGTCCTTTAAGTTCTTTTGGCCATTGATTGGAATCAAGTCTTAATCATTAAGGAATTGGTTTCTCTTTGTCCTTTAAGTTCTTTTGGCCATTGATTGGAATCAAGTCTTAATCATAATGAATTGGTTTCTCTTTGTCCTTTAAGTTCTTTTGGCCATTGATTGGAATCAAGTCTTAATCATTAATGAATTGGTTTCTCTTTGTCCTTTAATTTCTTTTGGCCATTTATTGGAATCAAGTCTTAATCATTAAGGAAGTGGTTCTCTTTGTCCTTTAAGTTCTTTTGACCATTGATTGGGATCAAGTCTTAATCATTAATGAATTGGTTTCTCTTGTCCCTTTAAGTTCTTTTGGCCATTGATTGGAATCAAGTCTTAATCATTAAGGAATTGGTTTCTCTTTGTCCTTTAAGTTCTTTGGCCATTGATTGGAATCAAGTCTTAATCATAAGGAATTGGTTTCTCTTTGTCCTTTTAAGTTCTTTTGGCCCATTGATTGGAATCAAGTCTTAATCATTATGAATTGGTTTCTCTTTGTCCTTTAAGTTCTTTTGGCCATTGATTGGAATCAAGTCTTAATCATTAAGGAATTGGTTTCTCTTTGTCCTTTAAGTTCTTTTGGCCATTGATTGGAATCAAGTCTTAATCATTAATGAATTGGTTTCTCTTTGTCCTTTAAGTTCTTTTGGCCATTGATTGGAATCAAGTCTTAATCATTAATGAATTGGTTTCTCTTTGTCCTTTAAGTTCTTTTGGCCATTGATTGGAATCAAGTCTTAATCATTAAGGAATTGGTTTCTCTTTGTCCTTTTAAGTTCTTTTGGCCATTGATTGGAATCAAGTCTTAATCATTAATGAATTGGTTTCTCTTTGTCCTTTAAGTTCTTTTGGCCATTGATTGGAATCAAGTCTTAATCATTAAGGAATTGGTTTCTCTTTGTCCTTTAAGTTCTTTGGCCATTGATTGGAATCAAGTCTTAATCATAAGGAATTGGTTTCTCTTTGTCCTTTAAGTTCTTTTGGCCATTGATTGGAATCAAGTCTTAATCATTAATGAATTGGTTCTCTTTGTCCTTTAAGTTCTTTTGGCCATTGATTGGAATCAAGTCTTAATCCTTAAGGAATTGGTTTCTCTTTGTCCTTTACGTTCTTTTGGCATTTGATTGGAATCAAGTCTTAATCATTAAGGAATTGGTTACTCTTTGTGCTTTAAGTTCTTTTGGCCATTGATTGGAATGCAGTCTTAATCATTATGGAATTGGTTTCTCTTTGTCCTTTAAGTTCTTTTGGCCATTGATTGGAATCAAGTCTTAATCATTAAGGAATTGGTTTCTCTTTGTCCTTGAAGTTCTTTTGGCCATTGATTGGAATCAAGTCTTAATCATAATGAATTGGTTTTCTTTTGTCCTTTAAGTTCTTTTGGCCATTGATTGGAATCAAGTCTTAATCATTAAGGAATTGGTTTCTCTTTGTCCTTTAAGTTCTTTTGGCCATTGATTGGAATCAAGTCTTAATCATAAGGAATTTGGTTTCTCTTTTGTCCTTTAAGTTCTTTTGGCCATTGATTGGAATCAAGTCTTAATCATTAATGAATTGGTTTCTATTTGTCCTTTAAGATCTTTTGGCGAAAGAGTGGAATCAAGTCTTAATCATTAAGGAATTGGTTTCTCTTTGTCCTTTAAGCTCTTTTGGCCATTGATTGGATCAAGTCTTAATCCTTAATGATTTGGTTTCCCTTTGTCCTTTAAGTTCTTTTGGCCAAAAATTGGAATCAAGTCTTAATCATTAAGGAATTGGTTTCTATTTGTCCTTTAAGTTCTTTTGGCCATTGATAGGAATCAAGTCTTAATCATTAAGGAATTGGATTCTCTTTGCCTTTTAAGTTCTTTTGGCCATTGATTGGAATCAAGCCTTAATCATTAAGGAATTGGTTTCTCTTTATTCTTTGAGTTCTTTTGGCCTTTGATTGGAAGCAAGTCTTAATCATTAATGAATTGGTTTCTCTTTGTCCTTTAAGTTCTTTTGGCCATTGATTGGAATCAAGTCTTAATCATAAGGAATTGGTTTCTCTTGTCCTTTAAGTTCTTTTGGCCATTGATTGGAATCAAGTCTTAATCATTAAGGAATGGTTTCTCTTTGTCCTTTAATTTCCTTTGGCCGTTGATTGGAATCAAGTCTTAATCATTATGGAATTGGCTTCTCTTTGTCCTTTAAGTTCTTTTGGCCATTGAATGGAATCAAGTCTTAATCATAAGGAATTGGTTTCTCTTTGTCCTTTAAGTTCTTTTGGCCATTGATTGGAATCAAGTCTTAATCATTAATGAATTGGTTTCTCTTTCTTCTTTAAGTTCTTTTGGCCATTGATTGGAATCAAGTCTTAATCATTAAGGAATTGGTTACTCTTTGTCCTTTAAGTTCTTTTGGCCATTGATTGGAATCATGTCTTCAACATTAGGGAATTGGTTTCTCTTTGTCCTTAAGTTGTTTTGGCCATTTATTGGAATCAAGGCTTAATCATTAAGGAATTGGGTTCTCTTTGTCCTTTAAGTTCTTTGGCCATTGATTGGAATCAAAGTCTTAAATCATTAAGGAATTGGTTTCTCTTTGTCCTTTAAGTTCTTTTGCCATTGATTGGAATCAAGTCTTAATCATTAATGAATTGGTTTCTCTTTGTCCTTTAAGTTCTTTTGGCCATTGATTGGAATCAAGTCTTAATCATTAAGGAATCGGATTTCATTTATCCTTTAAGTTCTTTTGGCCCGATTTGACTTGGAATCAAATCTTAATCATTAAGGAATTGGTTTCCTTTTTCCCTTAAGTTCATTTGTGCAATTGGTGGAGATCAAATCTTAGTCATTAAGAATTGGATTCTGTTGTGCTTTTAAATTCTTTTGGCCATTGATTGGAAATAAGTCTTGGTTCCTAAGGAATAGGATTCCCTTTGCCTTTTAAGTTCTTTTACATTGATTGGAATCAAGAGTCTTGTCGTTAAAAATTGGTTTCTATTTGTCCTTATCAAGTTCTTTTGGCCGTGATTAGGGTGTCAAGTCTTAATCATTAAGGAATTTGTTCTCACTTCTTTCTCACTTCAGTTCTTTTGGCCATTTGATTGGAACCAAGTCTTAATCATTAACGAATTGGGTTCTATTGTCCTTTACGTTCTTTTGGTCATTGATTGGAAGTAAGTCTTGGTTCATAATGAATAGGATTCTCTTTGCCTTTTATGTTCTTTTGGCATTTGATTGGAATGAAGTCTTAATCGTCTAGGAATTGGCATTCCTTTTTCCTTTTAGTTCTTTTGGCCAAAGATTGGAATCAAGTCTTAATCATTAAAGAGGTGGTTTCTCCATTTATCCTTTAAGTTCTTTTGGCCAATGATTGGAATCAACCTCTTAATCATTAATGAATTGGTTCCTCTTTTTCCTTAAGTTCATTGGCCATTTGATTGGAATCAAATGCTTAGTCATTAAAGGAGATCAGTTTCTATTTGTGCTTTAAGTTCTTTTGGCCATTGATTGGAAGTAAGTCTTGGTTCATAATGAATAGGATTCTCTTTGCCTTTTTAGTTCTTTTGGCCATTGATGAGAATCAAGTCTTAATCGTCGAGGAGTTGGTATCCCTTTTTCCTTTTAGTTCTTTTGGCCAAGGATTGGAATCAAGTCTTAAATCATTAAGGAATTGGTTTATTATTTATCCTTTAAGTTCTTTGGGCCTTTGATTGGAAATCAAATCTTAATCATTAACGAATTGGTTTCCTCTTTGTCCTTTAAGTTCTTTTTTGGCCATTGAGGTGGAATCAAGTCTTAAATCATGAAGCCGTGGAATTGGTTATCTGTTTGTCTCTTTAAGTTCTTTTTGGCCATTGATTGGAATCAAGTCTTAAATCATTAAGGAATTGGTTTCTATTTGTCCTTTAAGTTCTTTTGGCCATTGATTGTGAATCAAGACTTAATCATTAACTAATTGGATTCTCCTTTGTCCTTTTAGGCTCATTTGGCGTAAAGATTGGAATCAAGTCTTAATCATTAAGGAATTGGTTTCTATTTGTCCTTTAAGTTCTTCTTTGGCCATTGGATTGGAAGTAAAGTCTTAGTTCATAATGAATTGGTTTCTCTTTGTCGCTTCACGAAGATCTTTTTTGGCCATTGATTGGAATCAAGACTTAATCATGAAGGAATTGGTTTCTCTTTGTCCTTTAAGCATTCTTTTGGCCATTGATTGGAATCAAGTCTTAATCGTTAATGAATTGGTTTCTTTTATTTGTCCTTTAAGTTCTTTTGGCCATTGATTGGAAAGAAGTCTTCAGTTCTATAATGAATTGGTTTCTCTTTGTCCTTTAAGTTCTTTTGGCCATTGATTGGAATCAAAGTCTTAATCATTAAGGAATTGGTTTCTCTTGTCCTTATAAGTTCTTTTGCCAATGATTGGAATCAAATCTTCATCATTAAGGAATTGGTTTCTATTTGTCGCTTTGCAAGTTCTTTTTGGCCATTGATTGGAAGTAAGATCTTAGTTCATAATGAATTGGATTCTCTTTGTCGCTTTTAAGTTCTTTTGGCGGATTAATTGGAATCAAGTCTTAATCATTAAGGAAGGAGTTGGATTTTCTCTTGTCCTTTAAGTTCTTTTTGGCCATTGAGTTGGAATCAAGTCTTAATCATTAAGGAATTGGTTTCTGTTTGTCCTTTAAGTTCTTTGGCCATTGATTGAAATGGTAAGTCTTAATCATTAATTTAATTTGATCTTCTCTTTGTCCTTTAAGTTCTTTTGGCGATTGCATTGGGAATCAAGTCTTAATCATTAAGGAGTTGGTTCTCTATTTGTCCTTTAAGTTCTTTTTGGCCATTGATTGGAATCAAGTCTTAATCATTAATGAATTGGTTTCTCTTTGTCCTTTTTATCAGTTCTTTTTGGCCATTGATTGGAATCAAGTCTTAACTGATTCATGAATTTGTTTCTCTTTTCTCCTTTCAGTTCTTTTGTGCCATTGATTGGAATCAAGTCTTAATCATTAAGGAATTGGATTTCTGTTGTCCTTTAAGTTCTTTTTTGGCCATTGATTGGAATCAAGTCTTAATCATTAATGAATAGGTTTCTCTTTGCGGCTTTTGGCCATTCGTACACTTCTCTGTTTTAATCGTCAGAATCTTTTTTTCCTTTAAGTTCATTTTGGCCATTGGGTGGAATCAAGTCTTAATCATTAAGGAATTGGTTTTATTATTTGTCCTTTAAGTTCTTTTATTGGCCATTGATTGAAATCAAGTCTTAGTTCTCATTAACGAATTGGTTTTTCTCTAAGATTCATTCCGCTGATATTAAACTAAATCTTAGTCATGAAGGAATTAGTTTGCTTGTCACTTTAAGTTCTTTTTGGCCATTAGATGCTGAATCAGAGTCTTAGTTCATAATGGGAATTGGTTTCTCTTTGTCCATTAAGTTCTTTTGGCCATTGATTGAAAGTCAAGTCTTAATCATTATGAATTGGTTTCTATTTGCTCCTTTAAGTTCTTTTGACCATTGATTGGAATCAAGTCTTAAATCATTAATGAATTGGTTTCTCGATTTGTCCTTTAAGTTCTTTTGGCCATTGATTGGAATACAAAGTCTTAGTTCAATTAATGAACTGGTTTTCTCTTTTGTCCTTTAAGTTCTTTTGGCCATTGATTGGAATCAAGTCTTAATCATTAAGGAATTGGTTTCTCTTTGTCCTTTAAGTTCTTTTTGGCACATTGATTGGAATCAAGTCTTAATCATTAATGAATTGGTTTCTTTCTTTGTCCTTTTTAAGTTCTTTTTTGGCCATTGATTGGAATCAAGTCTTAATCATTAATGAATTGGTTTCTCTTTGTCCTTTTAAGTTCTTTTGGCCATTGATTGGAATCAAGTCTTAATCATTAAGGAAATTGGTTTTCTCTTTGTCCTTTTTAAGTTCTTTTGGCCAACATTGATTGGAATCAAGTCTTAATCATTAATGAATTGGTTCTGCTTCTGTCCTTTAAGATCTTTTGGCCATTCATTGGAAGCAAGTCTTAATCATTAAGGAATTGGATTCTCTTTGTCTTTTAAGTTCTTTTGGCCATTGATTGGAATCACGAGTCTTAATCATTAAGGAATTGGTTTCTATTTGTCCTTTGAGTTCTTTTGGCCATTGATTGGAATCAAGTCTTAATCATTAATGAATTGGATTCTCTTTGCCCTTTATGTTCTTTTGGCTTTGGATTGGAATCAAGTCTTAATCATCTAGGAATTGGCATCCTTCCATTTCCTTTTGTTCTTTTGGCCATTGATTGGAATCAAGTCTTAATCATTAGGAATTGGTTTCTAGTTGTCCTTTAAGTTCTTTTGGCCATTGATTGGAATTCAGTCTTGGTTCATAATGAATAGGATTCTCTTTGCCTTTTATGTTCTTTTGGCCATTGATTGGAATCAAGTCTTAATTGTCTAGGAATTGATTTCCTGTTGTTCATTAAGTTCTTTTTGCCATTGATTGGAATCAAGTCTTAATCATTAAGGAATTGGTTTCTCTTATCCTTTAAGTTCTTTTGGCCATTGATTGGAATCAAAGTCTTAATCATTAAGGAATTGGTTTCCCTTTTTTCCTTTAAGTTCATTTGGCCAAAGATTGGAATCAAGTCTTAATCATGAAGGAATTGGTTTCTCTTTGTCCTTTAAGTTCTTTTGGCCATTGAGTGGAATCAAGTCTTAATCATAAGGAATTGGTTTCTCTTTGTCCTTTAAGTTCTTTTGGCCATTGATTGGAATCAAGTCTTAATCATTAAGGAGTTGGTTTCTCTTTGTCCTATTAAGTTCTTTTGGCCATTGATTGGAATCAAGTCTTAATCATTAATGAATTGGTTTCTTTTGTCCTTTAAGTTCTTTTGGCCATTGATTGGAAGTAAGTCTTAGTTCATTAAGGAATTGGTTTCTCTTGCCTTTTAAGTTCTTTTGGCCATTGATTGGAATCAAGTCTTAATCATTAAGGAATTGGTTTCTCTTTGTCCTTTAAGTTCTTTTGGCCATTGATTGGAATCAAGTCTTAATCATTAAGGAATTGAATTCTCTTTAAGTTCTTTTGGCCATTGATTGTAATCAAGTGTTAATGCTTAATGAATTGGTTTCCCTTTGTCCTTTAAGTTCTTTTGGCCATTGATTGGAATCAAGTCTTAATCGTGAAGGAATTGGTTTCTCTTTGTCCTTTAAGTTCTTTTGGCCAATGATCGGAATCAAATCTTAATCATTAAGGAATTGGTTTCTGTTTGTCCTTTAAGTTCTTTTGGTCATTGATGATTGAATCAAGTCTTGGTTCATAATGAATAGGATTCTCTTTGCCTTTTATGTTCTTTTGGCTTTTGATTGGAATCAAGTCTTAATCGTCAGGGAATTGGCATCCCTTTTTGCTTTTAGTTCTTTTGGCCATTGATTGGAATCAAATCTTAATCATTAATGAATTGGTTTCCCTTTGCCTTTAAGTTCTTTTGGCCATTGATTGGAATCAAGTCTTAATCATTAATGAATTGGATTTCCTTTTTCCTTTTAAGTTCTTTTGGCCAAAGATTGGAATCAAGTGTTAATCATTAAGGAATTGGTTTCTATTTGATCTTTAAGCTCTTCTGGCCAATGATTGGAATCAAATCTTAATCATTAATGAATTGGTTTCTTTTCCTTTTAAGCTCTTTTGGCCATTGAATGGAATCAAGTCTTAGTCGTTAAGGAATTGGTTTCTAGTTGTCCTTTAAGTTCTTTTGGCCATTGATTCGAATCAAATCTTAATCATTAAGGAATTGGTTTCTATTTGCCCTTTAAGTTCTTTTGGCCATTGATTGGAATCAAGTCTTGATCACTAAGGAATTGGTTTCTCTTTGTCCTTTATATTCTTTTGGCCAATGATTGGAAGTCAAGTCTTTAATCATTAATGAATAGGATTCTCCTTTGCCTTTTATGTTCTTTTTGGCATTGATTGGAATCAAGTCTTAATCATTAAGGAATTGGTTTCTATTTGTCCTTGAAGTTCTTTTGGCCAAAGATTGGAATCAAGTCTTAATCATTAAGGAATTGGATTCTCTTTGCCTTTTAAGTTCTTTTGGCCATTGATTGGAATCAAGTCTTAATCATTAACGAATTGGTTTCCCTTTTTCCTTTAGTTCTTTTGGCCAAAGGTGGCAATCAAGTCTTAATCATTAAGGAATTGGTTTCTATTTATGCTTTAAGTTCTTTTGGCCATTGATTGGAATCAAGTCTTAATCCTCCATGAATTGGTTTCCCTTTGTCCTTTAAGTTCTTTTGGCCATTGACTGGAATCAAGTCTTCGTCATTAAGGAATTGGTTTCTATTTGTGCTTTAAGTTCTTTTGGCCATTGAAGATTGGAAGTAAGTCTTGGTTCATAATGAATTGGATTCTCTATTTTGCCTTTTTAAGTTCTTTTGGCCATTGATTGAATCAAGTCTTAATCATTATGAATTGGTATCGCTTTTTCCTTTTAGTTCTTTTGGCCAAAGAGTGGAATCAAGTCTTAGTCATTAAGGAATTGGTTTCTATTTATCCTCTAAGTTATTTTGGCCATTGATTGGAAGTAAGTCTTGGTTCATAATGAATAGGATTCTCTTTGTCTTTTAAGTTCTTTTGGCCATTGATTGGAATCAAGTCTTAATCATTAAGGAATTGGTTTCTATTTGTCCTTCAAGTTCTTTTGGCCATTGATTGGAATCAAGTCTTAATCATTAAGGAATTGGTTTCGATTTGTCCTTTAAGTTCCTTTTGCCATTGATTGGAAGTAAGTCTTAGTTCATAATGAGTTGGTTTCTCTTTGTCCTTTAAGCTCTTTTCGCCATTGATTGGAATCAAGTCTTAATCGTTAAGGAATTGGTTTCTCTTTGTCCTTTATGTTCTTTTGGACAATGATTGGAATCAAATCTGAATCATTAAGGAATTGGTTTCTATTTGTCCTTTAAGTTCTTTTGGCCATTGATTGGAAGTAAGTCTTAATCATAATGAATAGGATTCTCTTTGCCTTTTAAGTTCTTTTGGCCATTGATTGGAATCAAGTCTTAATCATTAAGGAATTGGTTTCTGTTTGTCCTTTAAGTTCTTTTGGCCAATGATTGGAATCAAGTCTTAATCATTAAAGAATTGGTTTCCCTTTGTCCTTTATGTTCTTTTGGCCATTGATTGGAAGTATGTCTTGGTTCATAATGAATAGGATTCTCTTTGTCTTTTAAGTTCTTTTGGCCGTTAATTGGAATCAAGTCTTAATCATTAAGGAGTTGGATTCTCTTTGTCCTTTAAGTTCTTTTGGCCATTGATTGGAATCAAGTCTAAATCATTAAGGAATTCGTTTCTCTTTCTCCTTTAAGTTCTTTTGGCCATTGATTATAATCATGTCTTAATCGTCAAGGAATTGGTATCCCTTTCTCCTTTAAGTTCTTTTGGCCATTGATTGGAATCAAGTCTTAATCATTAAGGAATTGGTTTCTATTTGTCCTTCAAGTTCTTTTGGCCATTGATTGGAATCAAGTCTTAATAATTAAGGAATTGGATTCTCTTTGCCTTTTATGTTCTTTTGGCCATTGATTGGAATCAAGTCATAATCATTAAGGAATTGGATTCTCTCGAAGTTCTTTTGGCCATTGATTGGAATCAAGTCTTAATCATAATGAATAGGTTTCCATTTGCCTTTTATGTTCTTTTGGCCAATGATTGGAATCAAGTCTTAATCATTAATGGAATTGGTTTCCTTTTTCCTTTAAGTTCATTTGGCCAAAGATTGGAATCAAATCTTAATCATTAAGGAATTGGTTTCTGCTTGTCCTTTAAGTTCTTTTCGCCAATGCTTGGAATCAAATCTTAATCATTAATGAATAGGATTCCCTTTGCCTTTTAAGTTCTTTTGGCCATTGATTGGAATCAAGTCTTAATCATTAAGGAATTGGTTTCTCTTTCTCCTTTAAGTTCTTTTGGCCAATGATTGGAATGAAATCTTAATCATTAAGGAATTGGTTTCCTTTTGTCCTTTAAGTTCTTTTGGCCATTGATTGGAATCAAGTCTTAATCATTAATAGAATTTGTTTCTCTTTGTCTTTAAGTTCTTTTGGCCAATGATTGGAATCAAATCTTAATCATTAAGGAATTGATTTCTATTTGTCCTTTAAGTTCTTTTGGCCACTGATTGGAAGCAAGTCTTAATCCTTAAGGAATTGGTTTCTCTTTGCCTTTCAAGTTCTTTTGGCCATTGATTAGAATCATGTCTTAATCATTAAGGAATTTGTTTCTCTTTCTCCTGTCAGTTCTTTTGGCCAGTGATTGGAATCAAATCTGAATCATTAAGGAATTGGTTTCTATTTGTCCTTTAAGTTCTTTTGGTCATTGATTGGAATCAAGTCTTAATCATTAATGAATAGGATTCTCTTTGTCTTTTAAGTTCTTTTGGCCATTGATTGGAATCAAGTCTTAATCATTAAGGAATTGGATTCTCTTTGTCCTTTTAGTTCTTTTGGCCAAAGAGTGGAATCAAGTCTTAATCATTAAGGAATTGGTTTCTATTTATCCTTTAAGTTCTTTTGGCCTTTGATTAGAATCAAATCTTAATCATTAACGAATTGGTTTCCCTTTTTCCCTTAAGTTCATTTGGCCAAAGATTGGAATCAAATCTTAGTCATGAAGGAATTAGTTTCTGTTTGTCCTTTAAGTTCTTTTGGCCATTGAGTGGAAGTAAGTCTTAGTTCATAATGAATTGGTTTCTCTTTGTCCATGAAGATCTTTTGGCCATTGATTGGAATCAAGTCTTAATCATTAAGGAGTTGGATTCTCTTTGTCTTTTAAGTTCTTTTGGCCATTGATTGGAATCAAGTCTTAATCATTAAGGAATTGGTTTCTATTTGTCCTTTAAGTTCTTTTTGCCATTGATTGGAAGTAAGTCTTAGTTCATAATGAACTGGTTTCTCTTTGTCCTTTAAGCTCTTTTCGCCATTGATTGGAATCAAGTCTTAATCATTAAGGAATTGGTTTCTCTTTGTCCTTTATGTTCTTTTGGCCAATGATTGGAATCAAATCTGAATCATTAAGGAATTGGTTTCTATTTGTCCTTTAAGTTCTTTTGGCCATTGATTGGAAGTAAGTCTTGGTTCATAATGAATAGGATTCTCTTTGCCTTTTAAGTTCTTTTGGCCATTGATTGGAATCAAGTCTTAATCATTAAGGAATTGGTTTCTCTTTGTCCTTTAAGTTCTTTTGGCCAATGATTGGAATCAAATCTTAATCATTAAGGAATTGGTTTCTGTTTGTCCTTTAAGATCTTTTGGCCATTCATTGGAAGTAAGTCTTGGTTCATAATGAATAGGATTCTCTTTGCCTTTTATGTTCTTTTGGCTTTTGATTGGAATCAAGTCTTAATCGTCTAGGAATTGGCATCCCTTTTTCCTTTTAGTTCTTTTGGCCAAAGATTGGAATCAAGTCTTAATCATTAAGGAATCGGTTTCCATTTATCCTTTAAGTTCTTTTGGCCAATGCTTGGAATCAAATCTTAATCATTAATGAATTGGTTTCCTTTTTCCCTTAAGTTCATTTGGCCAAAGATTGGAATCAAATCTTAGTCATTAAGGAATTGGATTCTATTTGTGCTTTAAATTCTTTTGGCCATTGATTGGAAGTAAGTCTTGGTTCATAATGAATAGGATTCCCTTTGCCTTTTAAGTTCTTTTGGCCATTGATTGGAATCAAGTCTTAATCATTAAGGAATTGGTTTCTATTTGTCCTTCAAGTTCTTTTGGCCATTGATTAGAATCATGTCTTAATCATTAAGGAATTTGTTTCTCTTTCTCCTTTCAGTTCTTTTGGCCAGTGATTGGAATCAAATCTTAATCATTAAGGAATTGGTTTCTATTTGTCCTTTAAGTTCTTTTGGTCATTGATTGGAAGTAAGTCTTGGTTCATAATGAATAGGATTCTCTTTGCCTTTTATGTTCTTTTGGCTTTTGATTGGAATCAAGTCTTAATCGTCTAGGAATTGGCATCCCTTTTTCCTTTTAGTTCTTTTGGCCAAAGATTGGAATCAAGTCTTAATCATTAAGGAATTGGTTTCCATTTATCCTTTAAGTTCTTTTGGCCAATGATTGGAATCAAATCTTAATCATTAATGAATTGGTTTCCTTTTTCCCTTAAGTTCATTTGGCCAAAGATTGGAATCAAATCTTAGTCATTAAGGAATTGGTTTCTATTTGTGCTTTAAGTTCTTTTGGCCATTGATTGGAAGTAAGTCTTGGTTCATAATGAATAGGATTCTCTTTGCCTTTTTAGTTCTTTTGGCCATTGATTGGAATCAAGTCTTAATCGTCAGGGAATTGGTATCCCTTTTTCCTTTTAGTTCTTTTGGCCAAAGATTGGAATCAAGTCTTAAATCATTAAGGAATTGGTTTCTATTTATCCTTTAAGTTCTTTTGGCCTTTGATTAGAATCAAATCTTAATCATTAACGAATTGGTTTCCCTTTTTCCCTTAAGTTCATTTGGCCAAAGATTGGAATGAAATCTTAGTCATGAAGGAATTGGTTTCTGTTTGTCCTTTAAGTTCTTTTGGCCATTGAGTGGAAGTAAGTCTTAGTTCATAATGAATTGGTTTCTCTTTGTCCATGAAGATCTTTTGGCCATTGATTGGAATCAAGACTTAATCATGAACGAGTTGGATTCTCATTGTCTTTTAAGTTCTTTTGGCCATTGATTGGAATCAAGTCTTAATCATTAAGGAATTGGTTTCTATTTGTCCTTTAAGTTCTTTTTGCCATTGATTGGAAGTAAGTCTTAGTTCATAATGAATTGGTTTCTCTTTGTCCTTTAAGCTCTTTTCGCCATTGATTGGAATCAAGTCTTAATCATTAAGGAATTGGTTTCTCTTTGTCCTTTATGTTCTTTTGGCCAATGATTGGAATCAAATCTGAATCATTAAGGAATTGGTTTCTATTTGTCCTTTAAGTTCTTTTGGCCATTGATTGGAAGTAAGTCTTGGTTCATAATGAATAGGATTCTCTTTGCCTTTTAAGTTCTTTTGGCCATTGATTGGAATCAAGTCTTAATCATTAAGGAATTGGTTTCTCTTTGTCCTTTAAGTTCTTTTGGCCAATGATTGGAATCAAATCTTAATCATTAAGGAATTGGTTTCTGTTTGTCCTTTAAGATCTTTTGGCCATTGATTGGAAGTAAGTCTTGGTTCATAATGAATAGGATTCTCTTTGTCTTTTAAGTTCTTTTGGCCGTTAATTGGAATCAAGTCTTAATCATTAAGGAGTTGGATTCTCTTTGTCTTTTAAGTTCTTTTGGCCATTGATTGGAATCAAGTCTTAATCATTAAGGAATTGGTTTCTATTTGTCCTTCAAGTTCTTTTGGCCATTGATTAGAATCATGTCTTAATCATTAAGGAATTTGTTTCTCTTTCTCCTTTCAGTTCTTTTGGCCAGTGATTGGAATCAAATCTTAATCATTGAGGAATTGGTTTCTATTTGTCCTTTAAGTTCTTTTGGTCATTGATTGGAAGTAAGTCTTGGTTCATAATGAATAGGATTCTCTTTGCCTTTTATGTTCTTTTGGCATTTGATTGGAATCAAGTCTTAATCGTCTAGGAATTGGCATCCCTTTTTCTTTTTCGCTGGCCAAAGATTGGAATCAAGTCTTAATCATTAAGGAATTGGTTTCCATTTATCCTTTAAGTTCTTTTGGCCAATGATTGGAATCAAATCTTAATCATTAATGAATTGGTTTCCTTTTTCCCTTAAGTTCATTTGGCCAAAGATTGGAATCAAATCTTAGTCATTAAGGAATTGGTTTCTATTTGTGCTTTAAGTTCTTTTGGCCATTGATTGGAAGTAAGTCTTGGTTCATAATGAATAGGATTCCCTTTGCCTTTTAAGTTCTTTTGGCCATTGATTGGAATCAAGTCTTAATCATTAAGGAATTGGTTTCTCTTTGTCCTTTAAGTTCTTTTGGCCAATGATTGGAATCAAATCTTAATCATTAAGGAATTGGTTTCTGTTTGTCCTTTAAGATCTTTTGGCCATTCATTGGAAGTAAGTCTTGGTTCATAATGAATAGGATTCTCTTTGTCTTTTAAGTTCTTTTGGCCGTTAATTGGAATCAAGTCTTAATCATTAAGGAGTTGGATTCTCTTTGTCTTTTAAGTTCTTTTGGCCATTGATTGGAATCAAGTCTTAATCATTAAGGAATTGGTTTCTATTTGTCCTTCAAGTTCTTTTGGCCATTGATTAGAATCATGTCTTAATCATTAAGGAATTTGTTTCTCTTTCTCCTTTCAGTTCTTTTGGCCAGTGATTGGAATCAAATCTTAATCATTAAGGAATTGGTTTCTATTTGTCCTTTAAGTTCTTTTGGTCATTGATTGGAAGTAAGTCTTGGTTCATAATGAATAGGATTCTCTTTGCCTTTTATGTTCTTTTGGCTTTTGATTGGAATCAAGTCTTAATCGTCTAGGAATTGGCATCCCTTTTTCCTTTTAGTTCTTTTGGCCAAAGATTGGAATCAAGTCTTAATCATTAAGGAATTGGTTTCCATTTATCCTTTAAGTTCTTTTGGCCTATGATTGGAATCAAATCTTAATCATTAAGGAATTAGTTTCTGTTTGTCCTTTAAGATCTTTTGGCCATTCATTGGAAGTAAGTCTTGGTTCATAATGAATAGGATTCTCTTTGTCTTTTAAGTTCTTTTGGCCATTGATTGGAATCAAGTCTTAATCATTAAGTAATTGGTTTCTATTTGTCCTTCAAGTTCTTTTGGCCATTGATTAGAATCATGTCTTAATCATTAAGGAATTTGTTTCTCTTTCTCCTTTCAGTTCTTTTGGCCAGTCATTGGAATCAAATCTTAATCATTAAGGAATTGGTTTCTATTTGTCCTTTAAGTTCTTTTGGTCATTGATTGGAAGTAAGTCTTGGTTCATAATGAATAGGATTCTCTTTGCCTTTTATGTTCTTTTGGCTTTTGATTGGAATCAAGTCTTAATCGTCTAGGAATTGGCATCCCTTTTTCCTTTTAGTTCTTTTGGCCAAAGATTGGAATCAAGTCTTAATCATTAAGGAATTGGTTTCCATTTATCCTTTAAGTTCTTTTGGCCAATGGTTGGAATCAAATCTTAATCATTAATGAATTGGTTTCCTTTTTCCCTTAAGTTCATTTGGCCAAAGATTGGAATCAAATCTTAGTCATTAACGAATTGGTTTCTATTTGTGCTTTAAGTTCTTTAGGCCATTGATTGGAAGTAAGTCTTGGTTCACAATGAATAGGATTCTCTTTGCCTTTTTAGTTCTTTTGGCCAAAGATTGGAATCAAGTCTTAATCATTAAGGAATTGGTTTCCATTTATCCTTTAAGTTCTTTTGGCCTATGATTGGAATCAAATCTTAATCATTAACGAATTGGTTTCCCTTTTTCCCTTCAGTTCATTTGGCCAAAGATTGGAATGAAATCTTAGTCATGAAGGAATTGGTTTCTGTTTGTCCTTTAAGTTCTTTTGGCCATTGAGTGGAAGTAAGTCTTAGTTCATAATGAATTGATTTCTCTTTGTCCATGAAGATCTTTTGGCCATTGATTGGAATCAAGTCTTAATCATTAAGGAGTTGGATTCTCTTTGTCTTTTAAGTTCTTTTGGCCATTGATTGGAATCAAGTCTTAATCATTAAGGAATTGGTTTCTATTTGTCCCTTAAGTTCTTTTTGCCATTGATTGGAAGTAAGTCTTAGTTCATAATGAATTGGTTTCTCATTGTCCTTTAAGCTCTTTTTGCCATTGATTGGAATCAAGTCTTAATCATTAAGGAATTGGTTTCTCTTTGTCCTTTAAGTTCTTTTGGCCAATGATTGGAATCAAATCTTCATCATTAAGGAATTGGTTTCTATTTGTCCTTTAAGTTCTTTTGGCCATTGATTGGAAGTAAGTCTTGGTTCATAATGAATAGGATTCTCTTTGCCTTTTATGTTCTTTTGGCTTTTGATTGGAATCAAGTCTTAATCGTCTAGGAAATGGCATCCCTTTTTCCTTTTAGTTCTTTTGGCCAAAGATTGGAATCAAGTCTTAATCATTAAGGAATTGGTTTCCATTTATCCTTTAAGTTCTTTTGGCCTATGATTGGAATCAAATCTTAATCATTAAGGAATTGGTTTCTGTTTGTCCTTTAAGATCTTTTGGCCATTCATTGGAAGTAAGTCTTGGTTCATAATGAATAGGATTCTCTTTGTCTTTTAAGTTCTTTTGGCCATTGATTGGAATCAAGTCTTAATCATTAAGTAATTGGTTTCTATTTGTCCTTCAAGTTCTTTTGGCCATTGATTAGTGTAACATCCCGATTTCCGAGTTCGGCTTCGCGCTCAGGATTGATCCATCCCGATTTCCGACTTCGTCTTTAAAACACAGATAAGAGTATTCTTTCCGAGTTCCGAGTTAATTTTTGTCCAATTCTCGACTTCATGCCTTGTACGACTTCCGACTTCGTATGGATTATTTCCAACGACTTCCGAGTTTAACCTTCGAGTCCAAACAACATGAACGTGATTCCATGCAGGTATCCGCTTCATGTCTTAAAGCAAATGTCCCGACTTAGATCTCATAACTTATGATCAAGTTTCCAGCAAGATGTACGCGAGTTCCGACCTAAGACAACAAGGTTCAAAATAGTATGCGTGGTTTCCGATCTCAGAAGTTATGGTTTAACACAATGGTGCAAATACCGAACTCCAAGTTTAATATAACGAGTTCCGACCTTAGTGTTGAACTCAATGGGGATGGACACGAGTTCGGATCCTTGAGAATCGGTACACGAGTTCCGGTATCACGATTTAACAACCAGCATTGGCATTTCCTGGTTCAAATGGGAGTTCAGAGATTATAAGATTGCCGATTACGAGTTCGACCTCCAGACCTTGATACAAGATTTCCTCAAGTCACACACAGATAGCTCCGGTTTCGCCATACGACTTAAGCCCTAGTCTCAATTGGGATACCCGAGTTCCGACTTAAGGTGTAATGGGGACGAGATCCGATTTCAGATAGAACAGGAGCGTATCTCCATTTTTTTGGGACGACGTGGAGAGCAATTTTAACACAAAAAAGGGAGAGACACGGCCGAACCTAGCCCACAAAATTTCATCCAATCAAAGCCACTTATTCTAACTACCACTTGGAAGCTTTGTCTATATATATGCATCCTCCTCCTGCCTCTTCAGCTCATCATTCTTACGTTGCTCACTTCAGCTCCCTTCCTCTCTCAATCTACTCTCTCAAACCTCCAAGCTTTGTCAAGGCTTCCTTCAGCTCAATTCAAATTCAGCAAGATCACACTCCAAAGAGGTAGGATTCTGCTCTATTCTTGAATTCCTTACACTATGATTGCATGAGATTGTGCTATTCTTTATGTATTTGATGAACTATTGGATGTATTGGATGGATTTATGATTGAATTAATAGAAGACTTTGAGTCAGAATTATGATTAGAAGGAGAAGATTAGAAGGAGTGGAGAAGTGAGATGCTGTCTTGGTGAGGGAGTCCACGGCAGTCCGTACGACGGAGTGTACGGCGCCGCCTACAATCGGTCAAATCCGATGAAACCATTTTTAGATGAAAGTAGACATTCAGGGCTTTCCATAGATATATCATATAAGGTTATTGGATTAGTATTGAGGGAGATACGAATTTTTGAAGTTTGACCTAGGGTTTAGGACTTTCATCCGGGCAGGGTGACATGAGGAGGGTATAACTCACCCTATACAACTCCAAATTGAGTGAAACCAGTTTTGTTAGAAAGCTTACACACAGAGGAACACCCCAATATAAGATTCCGAGTTTGTTATGGTCCCAATTTTTCCCAGTGATTCGAGGAAGTTGTCCTATGTCCAATCTAGGCCAAAACGGAGTAGTTCAGGAAGGTCAACTTTCAGGACTTATATCTCGAGATGTACTTAAGCAAATGGAGTGAAACTTGTGGCAAATGAAAGGTTGTCCTGTTAGCTTTGATATGAGACCAATTTCGTGAGATTTGAGCTTAGTTTCGATTTTTAGTGAATTTATATTCCCAGGAGTGTAATTCGGGTTAGTAACTGAACAAGCTGAAGTAAAAGCTGAATATCTTGAATTATATAAATCAGAATGGCATGGGACCAAAGAGGTTAGAAAGTAGACATATAGGGCTATGATATATCCAAATTTCAGATTTAAATGAGTTGAATAGAGATAAAGGTGGATTATACAAGATTCGGGGAGAACCGAATAGAATTGGCAGAATGGCCAAAATGATAATTTTACAAGTGTTAGTGGAACATATAAGGTTTGAATTGAGGATTGCTAGCTTGACATTGTTATATGTGTGTTAAGTTAATTATGTTGCTATGACTGATTTGTCCGTGAAATGCTGGCACTATTCATGGGAAAACGGACCTGATCAGTTATCTTTGCGGATTCTGGCAGAAGTCTAAGAAGTCATGAATGTTTAAATGTAAGGATGGATTGAAATATAAAGGGTATATAGAAACCCTATATTTAAGAATGACATAATTATGTTATGAGGTATATGAGAGTAAGTGATGTAGCATATGTATAACTATGCTTGAATATGTTTGAGAATGAAAGAATGTGAAAATATTGAATGTGAATCCCTTCACTTGGAGGCAGTTATTTGAAATCCCTCCCTGTGAAGGCAGTTAAATGATAAAGATGTGAATCCCTTCACTTGGAGGCAGTTATTTGAAATCCCTCCTCCTGAAGGCGGTTAAATGATAAAGATGTGAATCCCTTCATTTGGAGAGGCTTGCACTTGAATCCCTCCTTGTGAAGAAGCGATTAAGACAATGAGATCCCTCCTCTACCTTGGAGGCACGTGGTCGATGAGATCCCTCTATGTTGAAGGCACGTGGTCGGATGAGATCCCTCTATGTTGAAGGCACGTGGTCGAACCGTCCCTCAATTTTGAGGCACGTGACCGTAATCGATCCCTTCGGCTAGAGGCGCGTGACTGAATCGATCCCTTCAATAGAGCAGCGCGTGACCGAGAATCGATCCTCCAAGACTAGAGGCACGTGAATCCCCTTGTGGGTGAGTCGATTGTGTACGGCGGTCACGGGTGATGTGGCGAGCTCACTCCAGGGCCAGGAGCTACCCAAAGGGCGATAAATGCACCCTAGGGACTGGCGATCACGTAACGCCTAGGTGTGCCAAGTAAAAGACTAAAGACTAAAGATTAAAGTATATGCAAGCACCCCAATCACATGAGGCATGGCATTGACCCACTAGTGTGAGTATAGGGTAGGACTTACATGAGGCATGGCATGACCCGGCTAGTGTAAGTACCAAATGAGGATCCCATCTTCCTAAGGAACGTGACATGGCGATCACGCCTCGATGGGGTATGACATGGCGATCATACTGAATATGGTATGATGCTGCACTTGAGACTGGGCGGCGATACGTAACGCTCAAGTGTGTAAGACAGATCCAAGCACCTTAGGGCGGCAACATGTAATGCCTAGGTGTGCAATGAAAGAAAAGTAAAACTTTATGTATATGTATGAATTCTAGTGCAAGTTAAGTGAGATATAGATGTGATATTCCCATTAAATTAATGTTATATGTGTTTTATATGTTGAACTTATTATCCAGGGTATTATTCATGAATTAATCTTGTGTACATTTCCTCAAGGGACCAGTATATGAGTAAAAATGAACTTTGCTTCGGATAAGACATTTTTCGAAATGTAAAATTAAACAATTTGTACTGCATGTTCATCTATTTTCAAAATAAACCGAAGCAAACTGGAGGCGACCATGATGACATTATGTATGAAGATTAGAGAATCCTACTGAGAATTTTATAATTCTCACTCCTATTTCCATGTTGTCTCCAGATGATTTTAGAAGTTTCCAAGGACGGCTGAAGTTCTTTGTCGATTGAGGTCCGCTCAGTAACGAATAGCTCAGGTATAGTACTATGACTTAAGCATAGTACTGTGCTTAGGAGGGTGTTACAATTAGAATCATGTCTTAATCATTAAGGAATTTGTTTCTCTTTCTCCTTTCAGTTCTTTTGGCCAGTGATTGGAATCAAATCTTAATCATTAAGGAATTGGTTTCTATTTGTCCTTTAAGTTCTTTTGGTCATTGATTGGAAGTAAGTCTTGGTTCATAATGAATAGGATTCTCTTTGCCTTTTATGTTCTTTTGGCTTTTGATTGGAATCAAGTCTTAATCGTCTAGGAATTGGCATCCCTTTTTCCTTTTAGTTCTTTTGGCCAAAGATTGGAATCAAGTCTTAATCATTAGGGAATTGGTTTCCATTTATCCTTTAAGTTCTTTTGGTCATTGATTGGAAGTAAGTCATGGTTCATAATGAATAGGATTCTCTTTGCCTTTTTAGTTCTTTTGGCCTTTGATTGGAATCAAGTCTTAATCGTCAGGGAATCCTTTTTCCTTTTAGTTCTTTTGGCCAAAGAGTGGAATCAAGTCTTAATCATTAAGGAATTGGTTCCCATTTATCCTTTAAGTTCTTTTGGCCAATGATTGGAATCAAATCTTAATCATTAATGAATTGGTTTCCTTTTTCCCTTAAGTTCATTTGGCCAAAGATTGGAATCAAATCTTAGTCATTAAGGAATTGGTTTCCATTTGTGCTTTAAGTTCTTTTGGCCATTGATTGGAAGTAAGTCTTGGTTCATAATGAATAGGATTCTCTTTGCCTTTTTAGTTCTTTTGGCCATTGATTGGAATCAAGTCTTAATCGTCAGGGAATTGGTATCCCTTTTTCCTTTTAGTTCTTTTGGCCAAAGATTGGAATCAAGTCTTAATCATTAAGGAATTGGTTTCTATTTATCCTTTAAGTTCTTTTGGCCTTTGATTAGAATCAAATCTTAATCATTAACGAATTGGTTTCCCTTTTTCCCTTCAGTTCATTTGGCCAAAGATTGGAATGAAATCTTAGTCATGAAGGAATTGGTTTCTGTTTGTCCTTTAAGTTCTTTTGGCCATTGAGTGGAAGTAAGTCTTAGTTCATAATGAATTGATTTCTCTTTGTCCATGAAGATCTTTTGGCCATTGATTGGAATCAAGTCTTAATCATTAAGGAGTTGGATTCTCTTTGTCTTTTAAGTTCTTTTGGCCATTGATTGGAATCAAGTCTTAATCATTAAGGAATTGGTTTCTATTTGTCCCTTAAGTTCTTTTTGCCATTGATTGGAAGTAAGTCTTAGTTCATAATGAATTGGTTTCTCTTTGTCCTTTAAGCTCTTTTGGCCATTGATTGGAATCAAGTCTTAATCATTAAGGAATTGGTTTCTCTTTGTCCTTTAAGTTCTTTTGGCCAATGATTGGAATCAAATCTTCATCATTAAGGAATTGGTTTCTATTTGTCCTTTAAGTTCTTTTGGCCATTGATTGGAAGTAAGTCTTGGTTCATAATGAATAGGGTTCCCTTTGCCTTTTATGTTCTTTTGGCTTTTGATTGGAATCAAGTCTTAATCGTCTAGGAAATGGCATCCCTTTTTCCTTTTAGTTCTTTTGGCCAAAGATTGGAATCAAGTCTTAATCATTAAGGAATTGGTTTCCATTAATCCTTTAAGTTCTTTTGGCCTATGATTGGAATCAAATCTTAATCATTAAGGAATTGGTTTCTGTTTGTCCTTTAAGATCTTTTGGCCATTCATTGGAAGTAAGTCTTGGTTCATAATGAATAGGATTCTCTTTGTCTTTTAAGTTCTTTTGGCCATTGATTGGAATCAAGTCTTAATCATTAAGTAATTGGTTTCTATTTGTCCTTCAAGTTCTTTTGGCCATTGATTAGAATCATGTCTTAATCATTAAGGAATTTGTTTCTCTTTCTCCTTTCAGTTCTTTTGGCCAGTGATTGGAATCAAATCTTAATCATTAAGGAATTGGTTTCTATTTGTCCTTTAAGTTCTTTTGGTCATTGATTGGAAGTAAGTCTTGGTTCATAATGAATAGGATTCTCTTTGCCTTTTATGTTCTTTTGGCTTTTGATTGGAATCAAGTCTTAATCGTCTAGGAATTGGCATCCCTTTTTCCTTTTAGTTCTTTTGGCCAAAGATTGGAATCAAGTCTTAATCATTAGGGAATTGGTTTCCATTTATCCTTTAAGTTCTTTTGGTCATTGATTGGAAGTAAGTCATGGTTCATAATGAATAGGATTCTCTTTGCCTTTTTAGTTCTTTTGGCCTTTGATTGGAATCAAGTCTTAATCGTCAGGGAATCCTTTTTCCTTTTAGTTCTTTTGGCCAAAGAGTGGAATCAAGTCTTAATCATTAAGGAATTGGTTCCCATTTATCCTTTAAGTTCTTTTGGCCAATGATTGGAATCAAATCTTAATCATTAATGAATTGGTTTCCTTTTTCCCTTAAGTTCATTTGGCCAAAGATTGGAATCAAATCTTAGTCATTAAGGAATTGGTTTCCATTTGTGCTTTAAGTTCTTTTGGCCATTGATTGGAAGTAAGTCTTGGTTCATAATGAATAGGATTCTCTTTGCCTTTTTAGTTCTTTTGGCCATTGATTGGAATCAAGTCTTAATCGTCAGGGAATTGGTATCCCTTTTTCCTTTTAGTTCTTTTGGCCAAAGATTGGAATCAAGTCTTAATCATTAAGGAATTGGTTTCTATTTATCCTTTAAGTTCTTTTGGCCTTTGATTAGAATCAAATCTTAATCATTAACGAATTGGTTTCCCTTTTTCCCTTCAGTTCATTTGGCCAAAGACTGGAATGAAATCTTAGTCATGAAGGAATTGGTTTCTGTTTGTCCTTTAAGTTCTTTTGGCCATTGAGTGGAAGTAAGTCTTAGTTCATAATGAATTGATTTCTCTTTGTCCATGAAGATCTTTTGGCCATTGATTGGAATCAAGTCTTAATCATTAAGGAGTTGGATTCTCTTTGTCTTTTAAGTTCTTTTGGCCATTGATTGGAATCAAGTCTTAATCATTAAGGAATTGGTTTCTATTTGTCCCTTAAGTTCTTTTTGCCATTGATTGGAAGTAAGTCTTAGTTCATAATGAATTGGTTTCTCTTTGTCCTTTAAGCTCTTTTCGCCATTGATTGGAATCAAGTCTTAATCATTAAGGAATTGGTTTCTCTTTGTCCTATAAGTTCTTTTGCCAATGATTGGAATCAAATCTTCATCATTAAGGAATTGGTTTCTGTTTGTCCTTTAAGATCTTTTGGCCATTGATTGGAAGTAAGTCTTGGTTCATAATGAATAGGGTTCCCTTTGCCTTTTATGTTCTTTTGGCTTTTGATTGGAATCAAGTCTTAATCGCTCAGGAAATGGCATCCCTTTTTCCTTTTAGTTCTTTTGGCCAAAGATTGGAATCAAGTCTTAATCATTAAGGAATTGGTTTCCATTAATCCTTTAAGTTCTTTTGGCCTATGATTGGAATCAAATCTTAATCATTAAGGAATTGGTTTCTGTTTGTCCTTTAAGATCTTTTGGCCATTCATTGGAAGTAAGTCTTGGTTCATAATGAATAGGATTCTCTTGCCTTTTAAGTTGTTTTGGCCGTTGATTGGAATCAAGTCTTAATCATTAAGTAATTGGTTTCTATTTGTCCTTCAAGTTCTTTTGGCCATTGATTAGAATCATGTCTTAATCATTAAGGAATTTGTTTCTCTTTCTCCTTTCAGTTCTTTTGGCCAGTGATTGGAATCAAATCTTAATCATTAAGGAATTGGTTTCTATTTGTCCTTTAAGTTCTTTTGGTCATTGATTGGAAGTAAGTCTTGGTTCATAATGAATAGGATTCTCTTTGCCTTTTATGTTCTTTTGGCTTTTGATTGGAATCAAGTCTTAATCGTCTAGGAATTGGCATCCCTTTTTCCTTTTAGTTCTTTTGGCCAAAGATTGGAATCAAGTCTTAATCATTAGGGAATTGGTTTCCATTTATCCTTTAAGTTCTTTTGGTCATTGATTGGAAGTAAGTCATGGTTCATAATGAATAGGATTCTCTTTGCCTTTTTAGTTCTTTTGGCCTTTGATTGGAATCAAGTCTTAATCGTCAGGGAATCCTTTTTCCTTTTATTTCTTTTGGCCAAAGATTGGAATCAAGTCTTAATCATTAAGGAATTGGTTCCCATTTATCCTTTAAGTTCTTTTGGCCAATGATTGGAATCAAATCTTAATCATTAATGAATTGGTTTCCTTTTTCCCTTAAGTTCATTTGGCCAAAGATTGGAATCAAATCTTAGTCATTAAGGAATTGGTTTCCATTTGTGCTTTAAGTTCTTTTGGCCATTGATTGGAAGTAAGTCTTGGTTCATAATGAATAGGATTCTCTTTGCCTTTTTAGTTCTTTTGGCAATTGATTGGAATCAAGTCTTAATCGTCAGGGAATTGGTATCCCTTTTTCCTTTTAGTTCTTTTGGCCAAAGATTGGAATCAAGTCTTAATCATTAAGGAATTGGTTTCTATTTATCCTTTAAGTTCTTTTGGCCTTTGATTAGAATCAAATCTTAATCATTAACGAATTGGTTTCCCTTTTTCCCTTCAGTTCATTTGGCCAAAGACTGGAATGAAATCTTAGTCATGAAGGAATTGGTTTCTGTTTGTCCTTTAAGTTCTTTTGGCCATTGAGTGGAAGTAAGTCTTAGTTCATAATGAATTGATTTCTCTTTGTCCATGAAGATCTTTTGGCCATTGATTGGAATCAAGTCTTAATCATTAAGGAGTTGGATTCTCTTTGTCTTTTAAGTTCTTTTGGCCATTGATTGGAATCAAGTCTTAATCATTAAGGAATTGGTTTCTATTTGTCCCTTAAGTTCTTTTTGCCATTGATTGGAAGTAAGTCTTAGTTCGTAATGAATTGGTTTCTCTTTGTCCTTTAAGCTCTTTTGGCCATTGATTGGAATCAAGTCTTAATCATTAAGGAATTGGTTTCTCTTTGTCCTTTAAGTTCTTTTGGCCAATGATTGGAATCAAATCTTCATCATTAAGGAATTGGTTTCTATTTGTCCTTTAAGTTCTTTTGGCCATTGATTGGAAGTAAGTCTTGGTTCATAATGAATAGGATTCTCTTTGCCTTTTATGTTCTTTTGGCTTTTGATTGGAATCAAGTCTTAATCGTCTAGGAAATGGCATCCCTTTTTCCTTTTAGTTCTTTTGGCCAAAGATTGGAATCAAGTCTTAATCATTAAGGAATTGGTTTCCATTTATCCTTTAAGTTCTTTTGGCCTATGATTGGAATCAAATCTTAATCATTAAGGAATTGGTTTCTGTTTGTCCTTTAAGATCTTTTGGCCATTCATTGGAAGTAAGTCTTGGTTCATAATGAATAGGATTCTCTTTGTCTTTTAAGTTCTTTTGGCCATTGATTGGAATCAAGTCTTAATCATTAAGTAATTGGTTTCTATTTGTCCTTCAAGTTCTTTTGGCCATTGATTAGAATCATGTCTTAATCATTAAGGAATTTGTTTCTCTTTCTCCTTTTAGTTCTTTTGGCCAGTGATTGGAATCAAATCTTAATCATTAAGGAATTGGTTTCTATTTGTCCTTTAAGTTCATTTGGTCATTGATTGGAAGTAAGTCTTGGTTCATAATGAATAGGATTCTCTTTGCCTTTTATGTTCTTTTGGCTTTTGATTGGAATCAAGTCTTAATCGTCTAGGAATTGGCATCCCTTTTTCCTTTTAGTTCTTTTGGCCAAAGATTGGAATCAAGTCTTAATCATTAAGGAATTGGTTTCCATTTATCCTTTAAGTTCTTTTGGCCAATGATTGGAATCAAATCTTAATCATTAATGAATTGGTTTCCTTTTTCCCTTAAGTTCATTTGGCCAAAGATTGGAATCAAATCTTAGTCATTAAGGAATTGGTTTCTATTTGTGCTTTAAGTTCTTTGGGCCATTGATTGGAAGTAAGTCTTGGTTCATAATGAATAGGATTCTCTTTGCCTTTTTAGTTCTTTTGGCCATTGATTGGAATCAAGTCTTAATCGTCAGGGAATTGGTATCCCTTTTTCCTTTTAGTTCTTTTGGCCAAAGATTGGAATCAAGTCTTAATCATTAAGGAATTGGTTTCTATTTATCCTTTAAGTTCTTTTGGCCTTTGATTAGAATCAAATCTTAATCATTAACGAATTGGTTTCCCTTTTTCCCTTAAGTTCATTTGGCCAAAGATTGGAATGAAATCTTAGTCATGAAGGAATTGGTTTCTGTTTGTCCTTTAAGTTCTTTTCGCCATTGAGTGGAAGTAAGTCTTAGTTCATAATGAATTGGTTTCTCTTTGTCCATGAAGATCTTTTGGCCATTGATTGGAATCAAGACTTAATCATGAAGGAGTTGGATTCTCATTGTCTTTTAAGTTCTTTTGGCCATTGATTGGAATCAAGTCTTAATCATTAAGGAATTGGTTTCTATTTGTCCTTTAAGTTCTTTTTGCCATTGATTGGAAGTAAGTCTTAGTTCATAATGAATTGGTTTCTCTTTGTCCTTTAAGCTCTTTTCGCCATTGATTGGAATCAAGTCTTAATCATTAAGGAATTGGTTTCTCTTTGTCCTTTATGTTCTTTTGGCCAATGATTGGAATCAAATCTGAATCATTAAGGAATTGGTTTCTATTTGTCCTTTAAGTTCTTTTGGCCATTGATTGGAAGTAAGTCTTGGTTCATAATGAATAGGATTCTCTTTGCCTTTTAAGTTCTTTTGGCCATTGATTGGAATCAAGTCTTAATCATTAAGGAATTGGTTTCTCTTTGTCCTTTAAGTTCTTTTGGCCAATGATTGGAATCAAATCTTAATCATTAAGGAATTGGTTTCTGTTTGTCCTTTAAGATCTTTTGGCCATTCATTGGAAGTAAGTCTTGGTTCATAATGAATAGGATTCTCTT
>CM062525.1:34505628-34531503 GCA_031439595.1 Pterocarpus santalinus
TGGCAATTGATTGGAAGTGAAGTCTTGGTTCATTAATGAATAGGATTTTCTTTGTCCTTTAAGTTCTTTTGGCCATTGATTGGAATCAAGTCTTTAATCGCCGTGAAGTCTGGTATCCCTTTGTCCTTTTTAGTTCTTTTGGCCAAAGATTGGAATCTGTTTTAAATCATTAAGGAATTGGTTTCTTATTTATCCTCTTTAAGTTCTTTCGGCCTTTGATTAGAATCAAATCTTAATCATTAACTAATTCAAACATTTCTCTTTGTCCTTCGCTTCATTTGCACAAAGATTGAAATCAAATCTTAGTCATGAAGGAATTGGTTTCTGCTTGTCCCCAAGTTCTTTTGGCCATTGAGTGGAAGTAAGTCTTAGTTCATAATGAATAGGATACTACTTTTAATCCATGAAGATCTTTTGGCCATTGATTGGAATCAAGTCTTAACTATTAAGGAGTTGGACTCTCTTTGTCCTTTAAGTTCTTTTGGCTATTGATTAAATCAAGCTTTAATCATTAAGCGAATTGGTTTCTATTTGTCCCTTAAGCTCTTTTGGCCATTGATTAAAGGGTGTCTAGTCTTAATGATTAATGAATTGGTTTCTCTTTGTCCTTTAAGCTCTTTTTGCCATTGATTGGAATCAAGTCTTAATCATTAAGGAATTGGTTTCTGTTTGTCCTTTAAGTTCTTTTGGCCAATGATTGGAATCAAATCTTCATTCATTAAGTGAATTGGTTTCTGTTTGTCCTTTAAGAATCTTTTGGCCATTGATTGGAAGTAAGTCTTGGTTCATTAATGAATAGGATTCTCTTTGTCCTTTAAGTTCTTTTGGCCATTGCTAATTGGAATCAAGTCTTAATCATTAAGGAGTTGATTCTCTATTTGTCTTTTAAGTTCTTTTTTGGCCATTGATTGGAATCAAGTCTTTAATCATTAAGGAATTGGTTTCTATTTGTCCCAAGTTCTTTTGGCCATTGATTGGAATCATGGTCTTAATCATTAAGGAATTGGTTTCTCTTTGTCCTTTAAGTTTCTTTTGGCCATTGATTGGGAATCAGAATCTTAATCATTGAGGAATTGGTTTATTTGTCCTTTAAGTTCACTTTTGGTCATTGATTGGAAGTAAGTCTTGGTTCATGCCATGAATTGGATTTCTTTGTCCTTTTAAGTTCTTTGGCCATTGATTTGTGGAATCAAGTCTTTAATCATTAAGGAATTGGTTTCTTTCTTTGTCCTTTAAGTTCTTTTTGGCCACAGATTGGAATCATGTCTTAATCAATTAAGGAATTTGGTTTCTCTTCTCCTTTTCATTCTTCTTTTGGCCAAGGATTGGAATCAAATCTAATCATTATGAACGGGTTTCATTTGTCCTTTAAGTTCTTTTGGTCATTGCCCAGTTGGAGTCAAGTCTTGGTTCATAATGAATAGGATTCTCTTTTTGCCTTTTAAGTTCTTTTTGGCTTTTGATTGGAATCAAGTCTTAATCATCTAGGATGGTTTCTCTTTGTCCTTTAAGTTCTTTTGGCCAATGATTGGAATCAAGTCTTAATCATTAAGGAATTGGTTTCTATTTGTCCTTTAGTTCTTTTTGAGCCATTGATTGGAAGTAAGTCTTGGTTCATTAATGAATAGGATTCTCTTTGTCCTTTTAAGTTCTTTTGGCCATTGGATTGGAATCAAGTCTTAATCATCTAAGGAAGTTGGTTTCTCTTTTCTTCCTTTAAGTTCTTTTGGCCATTGATTGGGAATCAAGTCTTAATTCATTAAGGAGATTGGTTTCTCTTTTTCTTTTAAGTTCTTTTATCAGCCCATTGATTGGAATCAAATCTTAATGCATTAATGAATTGGTTTCCCTTTGTCCTTTAAGTTCTTTTGGCCAAAGATTGGAAAATCAAGTCTTAATCATTAAGGAATTGGTTTCCATTTATCCTTTTACTAGTTCTTTTGGCCATTGATTGGAAGTAAGTCTTAATTCATTAATGAATAGGATTCTCTTTGCTTTATTTAAGTTCTTTTGGCCATATAGATTGGAATCAAGTCTTAATCATTAAGGAGTTGGATTCTCGTTGTCTGTTAAGTTCTTTTGGCCATTGATTGCAATCAAGTCTTAATCATTAAGGAATTGGTTTCTATTTGTCCTTCAAGTTCTTTTGGCCATTGATTGGAATCAAGTCTTAATCATTAAGGAATTGGTTTCTCTTTCTCCTTTAAGTTATTTTGGCCAATGATTGGAATCAAATCTTAATCATAAAGGAATTGGTTTCTATTTGTCCTTTAAGTTCTTTTGGCCATTGATTGGAAGTAAGTCTTGGTTCATAATGAATAGGATTCTCTTTGCCTTTTAAGTTCTTTTGGCCATTGATTGGAATCAAGTCTTAATCATTAAGGAATTGGTTTCTCTTTCTCCTTTCAGTTCTTTTGACCAATGATTGGAATCAAATCTTAATCATAAAGGAATTGGTTTCTATTTGTCCTTTAAATTCTTTTGGTCATTGATTGGAAGTATGTCTTGGTTCATAATGAATACGATTCTCTTTGCCTTTTATGTTCTTTCGGCCATTGATTGGAATCAAGTCTTAATCATTAAGGAATTGGTATCTCTTTGGCCTTTAAGTTCTTTTAGCCATTGATTGGAATTAAGTCTTAATCGTCAAGGAATTGGTTTCTATTTATCCTTTAAGTTCTTTTGGCCATTGATTGGAATCAAGTCTTAATCCTTAATGAATTGGTTTCCCTTTGCTTTTAAGTTCTTTTGGCCAGTGATTGGAATCAAATCTTAATCATTAAGAAATTGGTTTCTATTTGTCTTTTAAGTTCTTTTGGCCATTGATTGGAATCAAGTCTTAGTTCATAATGAATTGGTTCCTCTTTGTCCTTTAAGCTCTTTTCGCCATTGATTGGAATCAAGTTTTAATCATTAATGAATTGGTTTCTCTTTGTCTTTTAAGTTCTTTTGGCCATTGATTGGAATCAAGTCTTAATCATTAAGGAATTGGTTTCTATTTGTCCTTTAAGTTCTTTTGGCCATTGATTGGAAGTAAGTCTTGGTTCATAATGAATAGGTTTCTCTTTGCCTTTTAAGTTCTTTTGGCCATTGATTGGAATCAAGTCTTAATCATTAAGGAATTGGTTTCTCTTTGTCCTTTAAGTTCTTTTGGCCAATGATTGGAATCAAATCTTAATCATTAAGGAATTGGTTTCTATTTGTCCTTTAAGTTCTTTTGGCCATTGATTGGAAGTAAGTCTTGGTTCATAATGAATAGGATTCTCTTTGCCTTTTAAGTTCTTTTGGCCATTGATTGGAATCAAGTCTTAATCATTAAGGAGTTGGATTCTCTTTGTCTTTTAAGTTCTTTTGGCCATTGATTGGAATCAAGTCTTAATCATTAAGGAATTGGTTTCGATTTGTCCTTTAAGTTCCTTTTGCCATTGATTGGAAGTAAGTCTTAGTACATAATGAATTGGTTCCTCTTTGTCTTTTAAGTTCTTTTGGCCGTTGATTGGAATCAAGTCTTAATCATTAAGGAATAGGTTTCTCTTTGTCCTTTAAGTTCCCTTGGCTGGAAGTAAGTCTTGGTTCATAATGAATAGGACTCTCTTTGCCTTTTAAGTTCTTTTGGCCATTGATTGGAATCAAGTCTTAATCATTAAGGAATTGGTTTCTCTTTGTCCTTTAAGTTCTTTTGGCCATTGATTGGAATCAAGTCTTAATCATTAAGGAATTGGTTTCTATTTGTCCTTTAAGTTCTTTTGGTCATTGATTGGAAGTAAGTCTTGGTTCATTAAGGAATTGGTTTCTATTTGTCCTTCAAGTTCTTTTGGCCATTGATTGGAATCAAGTCTTCATCATTAAGGAATTGGTTTCTCTTTGTCCTTTAAGTTATTTTGGCCAATGATTGGAATCAAATCTTAATCATTAAGGAATTGGTTTCTATTTGTTCTTTAAGATCTTTTGGCCATTGATTGGTAGTAAGTCTTGGTTCATAATGAATAGGATTCTCTTTGTCTTTTAAGTTCTTTTGGCCATTGATTGGAATCAAGTCTTAATCATTAAGGAATTGGTTTCTCTTTGTCCTTTAAGTTCTTTTGGCCAATGATTGGAATCAAATCTTAATCATTAAGGAATTGGTTTCTATTTGTTCTTTAAGATCTTTTGGCCATTGATTGGAATCAAGTCTTGGTTCATAATGAATTGGATTCTCTTTGCCTTTGAAGTTCTTTCGGCCATTGATTGGAATCAAGTCTTAATCATTATGGAATTGGTTTCTCTTTCTTCTTCATGTTCTTTTTGGCATTGAATGGAATCAAGTCTCAATTCCAAAGGAATTGGTTTCTCTTTGTCCTTTAAGTTCTTTTTGCCATTGATTGGAATCAAGTCTTAATCCTTAAGGAATTGGTTTCTCTTTGTCCATTAAGATCTTTTGACCGTTGATTGGAATCAAGTCTTAATCGTTAAGGAGTTGGATTCTCTTTGTCTTTTAAGTTCTTTTGGCCATTGATTGGAATCAAGTCTTAGTTCATAATGAATTGGTTCCTCTTTGTCCTTTAAGCTCTTTTCGCCATTGATTGGAATCAAGTTTTAATCATTAATGAATTGGTTTCTCTTTGTCCTTTATGTTCTTTTGGCCAATGATTGGAATCAAATCTTAATCATTAAGGAGTTGGTTTCTATTTGCCCTTTAAATTCTTTTGGCCATTGATTGGAAGTAAGTCTTGGTTCATAATGAATAGGATTCTCTTTGCCTTTTATGTTCTTTTGGCCATTGATTGGAATCAAGTCTTAATCATTAAGGAATTGGTTTCTCTTTGTCCTTTAAGTTCTTTTGGCCATTGATTGGAATCAAGTCTTAATCATTAAGGAATTGGTTTCTATTTGTCCTTTAAGTTCTTTTGGCCATTGATTGGAATCATGTCTTAATCCGTAATGACTTGGTTTCTCTTTGTCCTTTAAGTTCTTTTGGCCAGTGATTGGAATCAAATCTTAATCATTAAGGAATTGGTTTCTATTTGTCCTTTAAGTTCTTTTGGCCATTGATTGGAAGTAAGTCTTGGTTCATAATGAATTGGTTTCTCTTTGTCCTTTAAGTTCTTTTGGCCATTGATTGGAATCAAGTCTTAATCATTAAGGAATTGGTTTCTCTTTGTCCTTTAAGTTCTTTTGGCCAATGATTGGAATCAAATCTTAATCATTAAGGAATTGGTTTCTATTCGTCCTTCAAGATCTTTTGGCCATTGATTGGAAGTAAGTCTTGGTTCATAATGAATAGGATTCTCTTTGTCTTTTAAGTTCTTTTGGCCATTGATTGGAATCAAGTCTTAATCATTAAGGAATTGGTTTCTCTTTGTCTTTTAAGTTCTTTTGGCCATTGATTGGAATCAAGTCTTAATCATTAAGGAATTGGTTTCTATTTATCCTTTAAGTTCTTTTGGCCATTGATTGGAATCAAGTCTTAATCCTTAATGAATTGGTTTCCCTTTGTCCTTCAAGTTCTTTTGGCCATTGATTGGAATCAAGTCTTAATCATTGAGGAATTGGTTTCTATTTGTCCTTTAAGTTCTTTTTGCCATTGATTGGAAGTAAGTCTTAGTTCATGATGAATTGATTTCTCTTTGTCCATTAGGATCTTTTGGCCGTTGGTTAGAATCAAGTCTTAATCATTAAGGAATCGGATTCTCTGTGTCCTTTAAGCTCTTTTGGCCATTGAATGGAATCAAGCCTTAATCATTAAGGAATTGGATTCTCTTTGTCTTTGAAGTTCTTTCGGCCATTGATTGGAATCAAGTCTTAATCCTTAATGAATTGGTTTCTCTTTGTCCTTTAAGTTCTTTTGGCCATTGATTGGAATCAAATCTTAATCATTAAGGAATTGGTTTCTATTTGTCCTTTAAGTTCTTTTGGCCATTGATTGGAAGTAAGTCTTGGTTCATAATGAATAGGATTCTCTTTGTCTTTTAAGTTCTTTTGGCCATTGATTGGAATCAAGTCTTAATCATTAAGGAATTGGTTTCTCTTTGTCCTTCAAGTTCTTTTGGCCATTGATTGGAATCAAGTCTTAATCATTAAGGAATTGGTTTCTATTTGTCCTTCAAGTTCTTTTGGCCATTGATTGGAATCAAGTCTTAATCATTAAGGAATTGGTTTCTCTTTGTCCTTTAAGTTCTTTTGGCCAATGATTGGAATCAAATCTTAATCATTAAGGAATTGGTTTCTATTTGTCCTTTAAATTCTTTTGGCCATTGATTGGAAGTAAGTCTTGGTTCATAATGAATAGGATTCTCTTTGCCTTTCAAGTTCTTTTGGCCGTTGATTGGAATCAAGTCTTAATCATTAAGGAATTGGTTTCTCTTTGTCCTTTTACTTATTTTGGCCAACGATTGGAATCAAATCTTAATCATTAAGGAATTGGTTTCTATTTGTCCTTTATGTTCCTTTGGCCATTAATCGGAAGTAAGTCTTGGTTCATAATGAATAGGATTCTCTTTGCCTTTAAAGTTCTTTTGGCCATTGATTGGAATCAAGTCTTAATCATTAAGGAATTGGTTTCTCTTTGTCCTTTAAGTTCTTTTGGCCATTGATTGGAATCAAGTCTTAATCATTAAGGAATTGGTTTCTATTTGTCCTTTAAGTTCTTTTGGCCGTTGATTGGAATCAAGTCTTAATCATTAAGGAATTGGTTTCTCTTTGTCCTTTAAGTTCTTTTGGCCAATGATTGGAATCAAATCTTAATCATTAACGAATTGGTTTCTATTTGTCCTTTAAGTTCTTTTGGCCGTTGATAGGAAGTAAGTCTTAGTTCATAATCAATTGGTTTCTCTTTGTCCGTTAAGATCTTTTGGCCATTGATTGGAATGAAGTCCTAATGATTAAGGAATTGGATTCTCTTTGTCTTTTAAGTTCTTTTGGCCATTGATTGGAATCAAGTCTTAATCATTAAGGAATTGGTTTCTATTTGTCCTTTAAGTTCTTTTGGCCTTTGATTGGAAGTAAGTCTTGGTTCATAATGAATAGGATTCTCTTTGCCTTTAAAGTTCTTTTGGCCATTGATTGGAATCAAGTCTTAATCATTAAGGAATTGGTTTCTCTTTGTCCTTTATGTTCTTTTGGCCAATGATTGGAATCAAATCTTAATCATTAAGGAGTTGGTTTCTATTTGCCCTTTAAATTCTTTTGGCCATTGATTGGAAGTAAGTCTTGGTTCATAATGAATAGGATTCTCTTTGCCTTTTATGTTCTTTTGGCCATTGATTGGAATCAAGTCTTAATCATTAAGGAATTGGTTTCTCTTTCCCCTTTAAGTTCTTTTGGCCAGTGATTGGAATCAAGCCTTAATCATTAAGGAATTGGTTTCTATTTATCCTTTAAGTTCTTTTGGCCAGTGATTAGAATCAAATCTTCATCATTAATGAATTGGTTTCCCTTTTTCCCTTAAGTTCAATTGGCCAAAGATTGGAATCAAATCTTAGTCATTAAGGAATTGGTTTTTATTTGTCCTTTAAGTTCTTTTGGCCATTGATTGGAAGTAAGTCTTAGTTCATAATGAATCGGTTTCTCTTTGCCTTTTAAGTTCCTTTGGCCATTGATTGGAATCAAGTCTTAATCACTAAGGATTTGGATTCTCTTTGTCTTTTAAGTTCTTTTGGCCATTGATTGGAATCAAGTCTTAATCATTAAGGAATTGGTTTCTCTTTCTCCTTTAAGTTCTTTTGGCCAATGATTGGAATCAAATCTTAATCATTAAGGAATTGGTTTCTATTTGTCCTTTAAATTCTTTTGGTCATTGATTGGAAGTAAGTCTTGGTTCATAATGAATAGGATTCTCTTTGTCTTTTATGTTCTTTTGGCCATTGATTGGAATCAAGTCTTAATCGTCAGGGAATTGGTATCCCTTTTTCCTTTTAGTTCTTTTGGCCAAAGATTGGAATCAAGTCTTAATCATTAAGGAATTGGTTTCTATTTATCCTTTAAGTTCTTTTGGCCATTGATTGGAATCAAATCTTAATCATTAATGAATTGGTTTCCCTTTTTCCCTTAAGTTCATTTGGCCAAAGATTGGAATCAAATCTTAGTCATGAAGGAATTGGTCTCTATTTGTCCTTTAAGTTCTTTTGGCCATTGATTGGAAGTAAGTCTTAGTTCATAATGAATTGGTTTCTCTTTGTCCATGAAGATCTTTTGGCCATTGATTGGAATCAAGTCTTAATCATTAAGGAGTTGGATTCTCTTTGTCTTTTAAGTTCTTTTGGCCATTGATTGGAATCAAGTCTTAATCATTAAGGAATTGGTTTCTATTTGTCCTTTAAGTTCTTTTTGCCATTGATTGGAAGTAAGTCTTAGTTCATAATGAATTGGTTCCTCTTTGTCCTTTAAGCTCTTTTCGCCATTGATTGGAATCAAGTTTTAATCATTAATGAATTGGTTTCTCTTTGTCCTTTATGTTCTTTTGGCCAATGATTGGAATCAAATCTTAATCATTAAGGAATTGGTTTCTATTTGTCCTTTAAGTTCTTTTGGCCATTGATTGGAAGTAAGTCTTGGTTCATAATGAATAGGATTCTCTTTGCCTTTTAAGTTCTTTTGGCCATTGATTGGAATCAAGTCTTAATCATTAAGGAATTGGTTTCTCTTTGTCTTTTAAGTTCTTTTGGCCATTGATTGGAATCAAGTCTTAATCATTAAGGAATTGGTTTCTATTTGTCCTTTAAGTTCTTTTGGCCATTGATTGGAAGTAAGTCTTGGTTCATAATGAATTGGTTTCTCTTTGTCCTTTAAGTTCTTTTGGCCATTGATTGGAATCAAGTCTTAATCATTAAGGAATTGGTTTCTCTTTGTCCTTTAAGTTCTTTTGGCCAATGATTGGAATCAAATCTTAATCATTAAGGAATTGGTTTCTATTTGTCCTTTAAGTTCTTTTGGCCATTGATTGGAAGTAAGTCTTAGTTCATAATGAATTGGTTTCTCTTTGTCCTTTAAGTTCTTTTGGCCATTGATTGGAATCAAGTCTTAATCATTAAGGAATTGGTTTCTATTTGTCCTTCAAGTTCTTTTGGCCATTGATTGGAATCAAGTCTTAATCATTAAGGAATTGGTTTCTCTTTGTCCTTTAAGTTCTTTTGGCCAATGATTGGAATCAAATCTTAATCATTAAGGAATTGGTTTCTATTTGTCCTTTAAGTTCTTTTGGCCATTGATTGGAAGTAAGTCTTGGTTCATAATGAATAGGATTCTCTTTGCCTTTAAGCTCTTTTCGCCATTGATTGGAATCAAGTCTTAATCGTTAAGGAATTGGTTTCTCTTTGTCCTTTATGTTCTTTTGGACAATGATTGGAATCAAATCTGAATCATTAAGGAATTGGTTTCTATTTGTCCTTTAAGTTCTTTTGGCCATTGATTAGAATCAAATGTTAATCATTAACGAATTGGGTTCCCTTTTTCCCTTAAGTTATTTTGGCCAATGATTGGAATCAAATATTAATCATGAAGGAATTGGTTTCTATTTGTCCTTTAAGTTCTTTTGGCCATTGATTGGAAGTAAGTCTTGGTTCATAATGAATAGGATTCTCTTTGCCTTTTAAGTTCTTTTGGCCATTGATTGGAATCAAGTCTTAATCATTAAGGAATTGGTTTCTCTTTGTCCTTTAAGTTCTTTTGGCCAATGATTGGAAGTAAGTCTTGGTTCATTAATGAATTGGTTTCTCTTTGCCTTTTAAGTTCTTTTGGCCATTGATTGGAATCAAGTCTTAATCATTAAGGAATTGGTTTCTCTTTGTCCTTTAAGTTCTTTTGGCCATTGATTGGAAGTAAGTCTTGGTTCATAATGAATTGGATTCTCTTTGTCCTTTAAGTTCTTTTGGCCATTGATTGGAATCAAGTCTTAATCATTAAGGAATTGGTTTCTCTTTGTCCTTTAAGTTCTTTTGGCCATTGATTGGAAGTAAGTCTTGGTTCATAATGAATAGGATTCTCTTTGCCTTTTAAGTTCTTTTGGCCATTGATTGGAATCAAGTCTTAATCATTAAGGAATTGGTTTCTCTTTGTCCTTTAAGTTCTTTTGGCCAATGATTGGAATCAAATCTTAATCATTAAGGAATTGGTTTCTATTTGTCCTTTAAGATCTTTTGGCCATTGATTGGAAGTAAGTCTTGGTTCATAATGAATAGGATTCTCTTTGTCTTTTAAGTTCTTTTGGCCATTGATTGGAATCAAGTCTTAATCATTAAGGAGTTGGATTCTCTTTGTCTTTTAAGTTCTTTTGGCCATTGATTGGAATCAAGTCTTAATCATTAAGGAATTGGTTTCTATTTGTCCTTCAAGTTCTTTTGGCCATTGATTGGAATCAAGTCTTAATCATTAAGGAATTGGTTTCTCTTTGTCCTTTAAGTTCTTTTGGCCAATGATTGGAATCAAATCTTAATCATTAAGGAATTGGTTTCTATTTGTCCTTTAAATTCTTTTGGTCATTGATTGGAAGTAAGTCTTGGTTCATAATGAATAGGATTCTCTTTGCCTTTTATGTTCTTTTGGCCATTGATTGGAATCAAGTCTTAATCGTCAGGGAATTGGTATCCCTTTTTCCTTTTAGTTCTTTTGGCCAAAGATTGGAATCAAGTCTTAATCATTAAGGAATTGGTTTCTATTTATCCTTTAAGTTCTTTTGGCCATTGATTGGAATCAAATCTTAATCATTAATGAATTGGTTTCCTTTTTCCCTTAAGTTCATTTGGCCAAAGATTGGAATCAAATCTTAGTCATGAAGGAATTGGTCTCTATTTGTCCTTTAAGTTCTTTTGGCCATTGATTGGAAGTAAGTCTTAGTTCATAATGAATTGGTTTCTCTTTGTCCATGAAGATCTTTTGGCCATTGATTGGAATCAAGTCTTAATCATTAAGGAGTTGGATTCTCTTTGTCTTTTAAGTTCTTTTGGCCATTGATTGGAATCAAGTCTTAATCATTAAGGAATTGGTTTCTATTTGTCCTTTAAGTTCTTTTTGCCATTGATTGGAAGTAAGTCTTAGTTCATAATGAATTGGTTTCTCTTTGTCCTTTAAGCTCTTTTCGCCATTGATTGGAATCAAGTCTTAATCATTAAGGAATTGGTTTCTCTTTGTCCTTTATGTTCTTTTGGCCAATGATTGGAATCAAATCTTAATCATTAAGGAATTGGTTTCTATTTGTCCTTTAAATTCTTTTGGCCATTGATTGGAAGTAAGTCTTGGTTCATAATGAATAGGATTCTCTTTGCCTTTTAAGTTCTTTTGGCCATTGATTGGAATCAAGTCTTAATCATTAAGGAATTGGTTTCTCTTTGTCCTTTAAGTTCTTTTGGCCATTGATTGGAATCAAGTCTTAATCATTAAGGAATTGGTTTCTATTTGTCCTTTAAGTTCTTTTGGCCATTGATTGGAAGTAAGTCTTGGTTCATAATGAATTGGTTTCTCTTTGTCCTTTAAGTTCTTTTGCCATTGATTGGAATCAAGTCTTAATCATTAAGGAATTGGTTTCTCTTTGTCCTTTAAGTTCTTTTGGCCAATGATTGGAATCAAATCTTAATCATTAAGGAATTGGTTTCTATTTGTCCTTTAAGTTCTTTTGGCCATTGATTGGAAGTAAGTCTTGGTTCATAATGAATAGGATTCTCTTTGCCTTTTAAGTTCTTTTGGCCATTGATTGGAATCAAGTCTTAATCATTAAGGAATTGGTTTCTCTTTGTCCTTTAAGTTCTTTTGGCCATTGATTGGAATCAAGTCTTAATCATTAAGGAATTGGTTTCTATTTGTCCTTCAAGTTCTTTTGGCCATTGATTGGAATCAAGTCTTAATCATTAAGGAATTGGTTTCTCTTTCTCCTTTAAGTTCTTTTGGCCAATGATTGGAATCAAATCTTAATCATTAAGGAATTGGTTTCTATTTGTCCTTTAAATTCTTTTGGTCATTGATTGGAAGTAAGTCTTGGTTCATAATGAATAGGATTCTCTTTGCCTTTTATGTTCTTTTGGCCATTGATTGGAATCAAGTCTTAATCGTCAGGGAATTGGTATCCCTTTTTCCTTTTAGTTCTTTTGGCCAAAGATTGGAATCAAGTCTTAATCATTAAGTAATTGGTTTCTATTTATCCTTTAAGTTCTTTTGGCCTTTGATTGGAATCAAATCTTAATCATTAGTGAATTGGTTTCCCTTTTTCCCTTAAGTTCATTTGGCCAAAGATTGGAATCAAATCTTAGTCATGAAGGAATTGGTTTCTATTTGTCCTTTAAGTTCTTTTGGCCATTGATTGGATGTAAGTCTTAGTTCATAATGAATTGGTTTCTCTTTGTCCATGAAGATCGTTTGGCCATTGATTGGAATCAAGTCTTAATCATTAAGGAGTTGGATTCTCTTTGTATTTTAAGTTCTTTTGGCCATTGACTGGAATCAAGTCTTCATCATTAAGGAATTGGTTTCTATTTGTCCTTTAAGTTCTTTTTGCCATTGATTGGTAGTAAGTCTTAGTTCATAATGAAATGGTTTCTCTTTGTCCTTTAAGCTCTTTTTGCCATTGATTGGAATCAAGTCTTAATCATTAAGCAATTGGTTTCTCTTTGTCCTTTATGTTCTTTTGGCCAATGATTGGAATCAAATCTTAACCATTAAGGAGTTGGCTTCTATTTGTCCTTTAAATTCTTTTGGCCATTGATTGGAAGTATGTCTTGGTTCATAATGAATAGGATTCTCTTTGCCTTTTAAGTTCTTTTGGCCGTTGATTGGAATCAAGTCTTAATCATTAAGGAATTGGTTTCTCTTTGTCCTTTAAGTTATTTTGGCCATTGATTGGAATCAAGTCTTAATCATTAAGGAATTGGTTTCTATTTGTCCTTTAAGTTCTTTTGGCCATTGATTGGAATCAAGTCTTAATCATTAATGAATTGGTTTCTCTTTCTCCTTTATGTTCTTTTGGCCAATGATTGGAATCAAATCTTAATCATTAAGGAATTGGTTTCTATTTGTCCTTTAAGTTCTTTTGGCCATTGATTGGAAGTAAGTCTTGGTTCATAATGAATAGGATTCTCTTTGCCTTTTAAGTTCTTTTGGCCATTGATTGGAATCAAGTCTTAATCATTAAGGAATTGGTTTCTCTTTCTCCTTTAAGTTCTTTTGGCCAATGATTGGAATCAAATCTTAATCATTAAGGAATTGGTTTCTATTTGTCCTTTAAATTCTTTTGGTCATTGATTGGAAGTAAGTCTTGGTTCATAATGAATAGGATTCTCTTTGCCTTTTATGTTCTTTTGGCCATTGATTGGAATCAAGTCTTAATCGTCAGGGAATTGGTATCCCTTTTTCCTTTTAGTTCTTTTGGCCAAAGATTGGAATCAAGTCTTAATCATTAAGGAATTGGTTTCTATTTATCCTTTAAGTTCTTTTGGCCATTGATTGGAATCAAATCTTACTCATTAATGAATTAGTTTCCCTTAAGTTCATTTGGCCAAAGATTGGAATCAAATCTTAGTCATGAAGGAATTGGTCTCTATTTGTCCTTTAAGTTCTTTTGGCCATTGATTGGAAGTAAGTCTTAGTTCATAATGAATTGGTTTCTCTTTGTCCATGAAGATTTTTTGGCCATTGATTGGAATCAAGTCTTAATCATTAAGGAGTTGGATTCTCTTTGTCTTTTAAGTTCTTTTGGCCATTGATTGGAATCAAGTCTTAATCATTAAGGAATTGGTTTCTATTTGTCCTTTAAGTTCTTTTTGCCATTGATTGGAAGTAAGTCTTAGTTCATAATGAATTGGTTTCTCTTTGTCCTTTAAGCTCTTTTCGCCATTGATTGGAATCAAGTCTTAATCATTAAGGAATTGGTTTCTCTTTGTCCTTTGTGTTCTTTTGGCCAATGATTGGAATCAAATCTTAATCATTAAGGAGTTGGTTTCTATTTGTCCTTTAAATTCTTTTGGCCATTGATTGGAGGTATGTCTTAGTTCATAATGAATAGGATTCTCTTTGCCTTTTAAGTTCTTTTGGCCGTTGATTGGAATCAAGTCTTAATCATTAAGGAGTTGGATTCTCTTTGTCTTTTAAGTTCTTTTGGCCATTGATTGGAATCAAGTCTTAATCATTAAGGAATTGGTTTCTATTTGTCCTTTAAGTTCTTGTTGCCGTTGATTGGAAGTAAGTCTTAGTTCATAATGAATTGGTTTCTCTTTGTCCTTTAAGCTCTTTTTGCCATTGATTGGAATCAAGTCTTAATCATTAGGCAATTGGTTTCTCTTTGTCCTTTATGTTCTTTTGGCCAATGATTGGAATCAAATCTTAATCATTAAGGGTTGACTTCTATTTGTCCTTTAAATTCTTTTGGCCATTGATTGGAAGTATGTCTTGGTTCATAATGAATAGGATTCTCTTTGCCTTTTAAGTTCTTTTGGCCGTTGATTGGAATCAAGTCTTAATCATTAAGGAATTGGTGTCTCTTTGTCTGTTAAGTTCTTTTGGCCATTGATTGCAATCAAGTCTTAATCATTAAGGAATTGGTTTCTATTTGTCCTTCAAGTTCTTTTGGCCATTGATTGGAATCAAGTCTTAATCATTAAGGAATTGGTTTCTCTTTCTCCTTTAAGTTCTTTTGGCCAATGATTGGAATCAAATCTTAATCATTAAGGAATTGGTTTCTATTTGTCCTTTAAATTCTTTTGGTCATTGATTGGAAGTAAGTCTTGGTTCATAATGAATAGGATTCTCTTTGCCTTTTATGTTCTTTTGGCCATTGATTGGAATCAAGTCTTAATCGTCAGGGAATTGGTATCCCTTTTTCCTTTTAGTTCTTTTGGCCAAAGATTGGAATCAAGTCTTAATCATTAAGTAATTGGTTTCTATTTATCCTTTAAGTTCTTTTGGCCTTTGATTGGAATCAAATCTTAATCATTAGTGAATTGGTTTCCCTTTTTCCCTTAAGTTCATTTGGCCAAAGATTGGAATCAAATCTTAGTAATGAAGGAATTTGTTTCTATTTGTCCTTTAAGTTCTTTTGGCCATTGATTGGATGTAAGTCTTAGTTCATAATGAATTGGTTTCTCTTTGTCCATGAAGATCGTTTGGCCATTGATTGGAATCAAGTCTTAATCATTAAGGAGTTGGATTCTCTTTGTATTTTAAGTTCTTTTGGCCATTGACTGGAATCAAGTCTTCATCATTAAGGAATTGGTTTCTATTTGTCCTTTAAGTTCTTTTTGCCATTGATTGGTAGTAAGTCTTAGTTCATAATGAAATGGTTTCTCTTTGTCCTTTAAGCTCTTTTTGCCATTGATTGGAATCAAGTCTTAATCATTAAGCAATTGGTTTCTCTTTGTCCTTTATGTTCTTTTGGCCAATGATTGGAATCAAATCTTAATCATTAAGGGTTGACTTCTATTTGTCCTTTAAATTCTTTTGGCCATTGATTGGAAGTATGTCTTGGTTCATAATGAATAGGATTCTCTTTGCCTTTTAAGATCTTTTGGCCGTTGATTGGAATCAAGTCTTAATCATTAAGGAGTTGGATTCTCGTTGTCTGTTAAGTTCTTTTGGCCATTGATTGCAATCAAGTCTTAATCATTAAGGAATTGGTTTCTATTTGTCCTTCAAGTTCTTTTGGCCATTGATTGGAATCAAGTCTTAATCATTAAGGAATTGGTTTCTCTTTGTCCTTTAAGTTATTTTGGCCAATGATTGGAATCAAATCTTAATCATTAAGGAATTGGTTTCTATTTGTCCTTTAAGTTCTTTTGGCCATTGATTGGAAGTAAGTCTTGGTTCATAATGAATAGGATTCTCTTTGCCTTTTAAGTTCTTTTGGCCATTGATTGGAATCAAGTCTTAATCATTAAGGAATTGGTTTCTCTTTCTCCTTTAAGTTCTTTTGGCCAATGATTGGAATCAAATCTTAATCATTAAGGAATTGGTTTCTATTTGTCCTTTAAGTTCTTTTGGCCATTGATTGGAAGTAAGTCTTGGTTCATAATGAATAGGATTCTCTTTGCCTTTTATGTTCTTTTGGCCATTGATTGGAATCAAGTCTTAATCGTCTAGGAATTGGCATCCCTTTTTCCTTTTAGTTCTTTTGGCCAATGATTGGAATCAAGTCTTAATCAATAAGGAATTAGTTTCCATTTATCCTTTAAGTTCTTTTGGCCATTGATTGGAATCAACTCTTAATCATTAATGAATTGGTTTCCTTTTTCCCTTAAGTTCATTTGGCCAAAGATTGGAATCAAATCTTTGTCATTAAGGAATTGGTTTCTATTTGTCCTTTAAGTTCTTTTGGCCATTGATTGGAAGTAAGTCTTGGTTCATAATGAATAGGATTCTCTTTGCCTTTTATGTTCTTTTGGCCATTGATTGGAATCAAGTCTTAATCGTCAGGGAATTGGTATCCCTTTTTCCTTTTAGTTCTTTTGGCCAAAGATTGGAATCAAGTCTTAATCATTAAGGAATTGGTTTCTATTTATCCTTTAAGTTCTTTTGGCCATTGATTGGAATCAAATCTTAATCATTAATGAATTGGTTTCCCCTTTTCCCTTAATTTCATTTGGCCAAAGATTGGAATCAAATCTTAGTCATGAAGGAATTGGTTTCTATTTGTCCTTTAAGTTCTTTTGGCCATTGATTGGAAGTAAGTCTTAGTTCATAATGAATTGGTTTCTCTTTGTCCATGAAGATTTTTTGGCCATTGATTGGAATCAAGTCTTAATCATTAAGGAGTTGGATTCTCTTTGTCTTTTAAGTTCTTTTGGCCATTGATTGGAATCAAGTCTTAATCATTAAGGAATTGGTTTCTATTTGTCCTTCAAGTTCTTTTGGCCATTGATTGGAATCAAGTCTTAATCATTAAGGAATTGGTTTCTCTTTGTCCTTTAAGTTCTTTTGGCCAATGATTGGAATCAAATCTTAATCATTAAGGAATTGGTTTCTATTTGTCCTTTAAGTTCTTTTGGCCATTGATTGGAAGTAAGTCTTGGTTCATAATGAATAGGATTCTCTTTGCCTTTTAAGTTCTTTTGGCCATTGATTGGAATCAAGTCTTAATCATTAAGGAATTGGTTTCTCTTTGTCCTTTAAGTTCTTTTGGCCAATGATTGGAATCAAATCTTAATCATTAAGGAATTGGTTTCTATTTGTCCTTTAAGATCTTTTGGCCATTGATTGGAAGTAAGTCTTGGTTCATAATGAATAGGATTCTCTTTGCCTTTTAAGTTCTTTTGGCCATTGATTGGAATCAAGTCTTAATCATTAAGGAGTTGGATTCTCTTTGTCTTTTAAGTTCTTTTGGCCATTGATTGGAATCAAGTCTTAATCATTAAGGAATTGGTTTCTATTTGTCCTTCAAGTTCTTTTGGCCATTGATTAGAATCAAGTCTTAATCATTAAGGAATTTGTTTCTTTTTCTCCTTTCAGTTCTTTTGGCCAGTGATTGGAATCAAATCTTAATCATTAAGGAATTGGTTTCTATTTGTCCTTTAAGTTCTTTTGGCCATTGATTGGAAGTAAGTCTTAGTTCATAATGAATTGGTTTCTCTTTGTCCATTAAGATCTTTTGGCCATTGATTGGAATCAAGTCTTAATCATTAAGGAATTGGATTCTCTTTGTCTTTTAAGTTCTTTTGGCCATTGATTGGAATCAAGTCTTAATCATTAAGGAATTGGTTTCTATTTGTCCTTTAAGTTCTTTTGGCCATTGATTGGAAGTAAGTCTTGGTTCATAATGAATAGGATTCTCTTTGCCTTTAAAGTTCTTTTGGCCATTGATTGGAATCAAGTCTTAATCATTAAGGAATTGGTTTCTCTTTCTCCTTTAAGTTCTTTTGGCCAATGATTGGAATCAAATCTTAATCATTAAGGAATTGGTTTCTATTTGTCCTTTAAATTCTTTTGGTCATTGATTGGAAGTAAGTCTTGGTTCATAATGAATAGGATTCTCTTTGCCTTTTATGTTCTTTTGGCCATTGATTGGAATCAAGTCTTAATCGTCAAGGAATTGGTATCCCTTTTTCCTTTTAGTTCTTTTGGCCAAAGATTGGAATCAAGTCTTAATCATTAAGGAATTGGTTTCTATTTATCCTTTAAGTTCTTTTGGCCATTGATTGGAATCAAATCTTAATCATTAATGAATTGGTTTCCCTTTTTCCCTTATGTTCATTTGGGCAAAGATTGGAATCAAATCTTAGTCATGAAGGAATTGGTTTCTATTTGTCCTTTAAGTTCTTTTGGCCATTGATTGGAAGTAAGTCTTAGTTCATAATGAATTGGTTTCTCTTTGTCCATGAAGATTTTTTGGCCATTGATTGGAATCAAGTGTTAATCATTAAGGAATTGGATTCTCTTTGTCTTTTAAGTTCTTTTGGCCATTGATTGGAATCAAGTCTTAATCATTAAGGAATTGGTTTCTATTTGTCCTTTAAGTTCTTTTTGCCATTGATTGGAAGTAAGTCTTTGTTCATAATGAATTGGTTTCTCTGTGTCCTTTAAGCTCTTTTCGCCATTGATTGGAAGCAAGTCTTAATCATTAAGGAATTGGTTTCTCTTTGTCCTTTATTGTTATGATCCATTATCCATGAACCCTAATTCTGGTGTATTGTGGTTGTAATTCAATCAAGGAGAAATAAAAATCACAAAAAAATGGAAGAGACAAGGAATGGAAAGAGATTGGAGGGCGCCACAATCAAGGATGATTGATAAGCCAAGGGTGATCGCCACAAGAGCAATTGGAAACTCTTGATAAGACCTAGGGTTCCAAGCAAGAACCAAAGAGACACTTTTACTAAAAGTATTCTGATTTCAATTTGCCAAAAATCCCCTTCAAAATGTGTTTACAAGGTTTATAAACTAAACTAAAGTTTAGCAAATGGGCTGAAACACTTAGCCCAAGATTAAAATCTAAACTTATTAAAACTGAGTAAAAGGCTAAATAGCTAAAAACAATTGATGGGCTATATGAAATTACAAGCCCAATTACATTATTACTAACTTAAAATTAACAAGCCCAAAGGTATAACTAAGCTTGTTCAGCCACATGAATGCAATGGACTAGTCTTGAGTTGTTTTCTTCTTGAATGGGCTTTGCCTCAAATAAACTTGAAATCATTTGGCCCAAAGCTTCCTTAGCTCTCTTGGATTTGGATCTAGTCATTGGTCCACCAATTCCTTCCAAAGGATCTCCTCCTTGCCTTTGCTTTCTTGAGTCTACTTTATCTTCCTTGATCACATCATTTATGTTCTTTTGGCCATTGATTGGAAGTATGTCTTGGTTCATAATGAATAGGATTCTCTTTGCCTTTTAAGTTCTTTTGGCCGTTGATTGGAATCAAGTCTTAATCATTAAGGAATTGGTTTCTCTTTGTCCTTTAAGTTATTTTGGCCAATGATTGGAATCAAATCTTAATCATAAAGGAATTGGTTTCTATTTGTCCTTTAAGTTCTTTTGGCCATTGATTGGAAGTAAGTCTTGGTTCATAATGAATAGGATTCTCTTTGCCTTTTAGGTTCTTTTGGCCATTGATTGGAATCAAGTCGTAATCATTACGGAATTGGTTTCTCTTTCTCCTTTAAGTTCTTTTGGCCAATGATTGGAATCAAATCTTAATCATTAACGAATTGGTTTCTATTTGTCCTTTAAGATCTTTCGGCCATTGATTGGAAGTAAGTCTTGGTTCATAATGAATAGGATTCTCTTTGCCTTTTAAGTTCTTTTGGCCATTGATTGGAATCAAGTCTTAATCATTAAGGAGTTGGATTCTCTTTGTCTTTTAAGTTCTTTTGGCCATTGATTGGAATCAAGTCTTAATCATTAAGGAATTGGTTTCTATTTGTCCTTCAAGTTCTTTTGGCCATTGATTGGAATCAAGTCGTAATCATTAAGGAATTTGTTTCTCTTTCTCCTTTCAGTTCTTTTGGCCAGTGATTGGAATCAAATCTTAGTCATTAAGGAATTGGTTTCTATTTGTCCTTTAAGTTCTTTTGGCCATTGATTGGAAGTAAGTCTTAGTTCATAATGAATCGGTTTCTCTTTGTCCATTAAGATCTTTTGGCCGTTGATTGGAATCAAGGCTAATCATTAAGGAATTGGATTCTCTTTGTCCTTTAAGCTCTTTTGGCCATTGAATGGAATCAAGTCTTAATCATTAAGGAATTGGTTTCTAGTTGTCCTTTAAGTTCTTTTGGCCTTTGATTGGATGTAAGTCTTGGCTCATAATGAATAGGATTCTCTTTGCCTTTTAAGTTCTTTTGGCCGTTGATTGGAATCAAGTTTTAATCATTAATGATACGTGCTCCGGAGGACAAATTGGACGTTCTAGCACTAAAGGGCAAGATGGAAATTTTAGCATGCCCGTGGGACCTATCACAAGGGCAAGAGCAAAGATGCTGAAGGAAAGCTTTGGGAACTTGGCAAAAGCAATTGTAGAAGACATGTATCAAGAATGGGCCAAGAAGATGCCAACACATACTAATGGACAACCCAAGATCTTGTTATTTGCTGCTAATTGGGCTTAGAAGCTTATACTGGCCATGTTGGGCCATTTTCCTATTTTGGTCTTGTTTAGTTTAGTTAGTTTAAGTAATTAGGACATCTAAACTTTTAGTTATTTTATTTAGCCCATATTTTATGTTTTATGTTTTATCCAGCCCAATTCATATTATTTAGCATTAGAACACTTCTTATTGGGCTTGGACTTAGTTTAAGTGTTTAACCTAGTGTAAGAGATTATAAATACCTCAAGGAACACATTGTTTATCAGTTTTTGATTAATTGAAATTCTATTTTGTTTTCTTTCAAGAAAACAGTGCTTTTGTGTGCAAGTGAGGTGAGTGATTTGCTTTGCTTGTTGCATCAAGAAATTGAGAGAATTCATTCTAAGGTAAATTCCTTGTGATATTCAATCAATTTCTATTCTATCTTTTCCCTGTTATCTACGTTTCCAAGGACAGGTTTCTTGGGGGTTTAGTAGGGAGGGTCTTTATTCTACGTCTTGTTTTCTATCAAAGTGTGTGCCTGGGGTTTCTGGATCTTTATATCCACGGGGTTCCGCATCATTTGGTATCAGAGCAAGGTCTAGATAAATTCCTATTTATCTATCTGTCTTTTACGTTTACCTTTTGTCTTCTTTCTTTGTCTGTTTGCGTTCTTATTTTTTTGTCTATCCTTTGTGTTGCGGTCATATCTTTGTTCCATCTTTGTGTTTCTCCTGTTTGCTTTCAATCTTTGTTGCTAGTTCAAATTTGAAAAAAAAAAAAAAAAAGAAGGTGCAGAAAAAAAAACGAAAAAAAAAGCCAAAAAAAAGAAGGACGAAAAAAAAAAAAGAGAAGAAGGAGGGGAAGTTAGAAAAGATTGAAAGGATTATACTCCGATTTAGTTTTGATTCCCATCAGATTACATTATCCTTTGTTTCAAATTCAAAAAGATTGTGTTTAGATTCAGTTTTAATTCAAATCAGATTACATATCTTGTCTTTCCTTGGAATTTAAATTTTGATTTTTAAATCTGATTTACATCAGATTTGGTTGATTTACACCAGATTTTGTGTTATCTTGAGTTCCTTGGAGTCTAAGTAATCCTTAGTTGTGTGTCTTTTGCATTTTTTTTTCCTTGCAAATTAAGTAATCCATTCTAAGTCTTCAACTTGAGTTTCTCTTGGTCCTTGTTATCAAATTCTGATCGTAATATTACTTGTGGATTTGCCTTGCTTGATTTCATTTAATTTCTAAAGTGCAACATTCTAAAGTGATCAAGAGTGGTAAAAGGCAAGAGTGGTGAGCACAAAAGAGGGTAAAAGCCAAGAATTGAGTGAAAACACGAGTGTACCCAATTTTGAGTGCAAACACGTGAGAGAGTGCTTGTGAGGTCCTTTTCTTTTATTAACATTTTGCAGGTTGTTCAATGGCTAACAACTCAAGGAAGGAAGGAAAAGAAAATTATGAAGAGGAACCTGGTATGACACTTGACATGAAGCTCATGTACCAAGCTTTCACTAGTCAATTTCAGAAGTTAAATAGTAGACTTGATGAGATGGATGAGTGGAGAAAGGAGATGACACAAAGCATGTCGGAGGAAGTAGGCGGGTTGATCGAGGAATCGGCGTCACCATGATTCCACCCATCAGCTATCTGGCGAGGACTTTGATGAAGTTGATTCAGCGAAATAGGAGAACTAGAAACAGAGCTTGGGATAGCAACATTAACGCTATCAAGATGCAAATACCACCATTCAAGGGTAGGAATGATGCTGAAGCTTATTTAGAGTGGGAAAGAAAGGTGGAGATGATTTTTGCTTGTCATAATTACTCTGAAGAGAAGGTCAGATTGACTGTTGTGGAATTTTCTAATTATGCTCTAATTTGGTGGGATGAGCTAGTTAAGTCCAGAAGGAGGAATGAGGAATACCCCATAGAAACTTGGGATGAGATGAAGAGGATAATGAAGAAGAGATTTGTTCCTTCCCACTACTATAGGGAAGTGCACCAAAAATTGCATAGGCTCATTCAAGGCTCCAAGTCAGTAGAAGATTACCATAAGGAGATGGAAATGCTCATGATTAAAGCCAACATTGAGGAGGACATGGAAGTAACTATGGCTCGGTTTATAGGTGGTTTAAATAAGGAGATTGCAGATGTGGTAGAATTACACCATTATGTGGAGATGGAGGATTTGGTTAGCATGGCAATGAAGGTAGAGAAACAACAAAATCAAAGAAGGGCAGCTAAGGCATTTTCGAATTCCAACTCGAAGTGGGGTTCAAAATGGTCTAAGTATGAGGACACAAAGAAGAATAAGGACTCAAATCCCAAGGAGAAGGGACTGGACATAGCCAAGAAGAATGGTACTTCTAATTCATCTTCTTCTACTGCTACTTCTAGACATAGAGATGTTAAATGCTTCAAGTGCCACAGCTTGGGCCATTATGCATCTAATTGCCCGAACAAGAGAACAATGGTCATTAGGGGAGGTGAAGTTGTATCCGAATCTGATGATGATGGTAAGTCTGATGGTAGTGATGATATGCCACCATTAGAGGACTGTTCTGATAATGATGAGAATGTTGAATATGCTGTGCATGGTGAGTCTCTTGTTGCTAGACGTGCTTTGAATATGCAAGTTAAGGAGGATAGCCTAGAGCAAAGAGAGAACATCTTTCACACTAGATGTTTGGTTGGTGGAAAGGTGTGCAGTTTGATTGTTGATGGTGGAAGTTGCACCAATGTTGCTAGTACCACCTTAGTGGAGAAGTTGGGATTGAAGCATGATAAGCATCCTAATCCATATAGGTTGCAATGGTTGAATAATAGTGGGGAAGTGAAAGTTACTAGACAAGTTGTGGTTGCATTCTCCATTGGGAAGTATAGTGATGAAGTAATGTGTGATGTAGTACCCATGCAGGCTAGTCATTTGTTGTTGGGGAGACCATGGCAATTTGATAGGCGTGTGCTACATGATGGGTACAAGAATAGGTATTCCTTCGAGTATAATGGCCACAAGATCACTCTTGCACCATTATCGCCCAAGGAGGTCTATCTTGATCAAATGAAGCTTCAACAAACTTGTATGGGGAATTTGGGAAGTGAGGAAAAAGAAAAAGAGAGAAAAGAGGCCATGAGAGAAAAGAATAAAGAACAAGGCCCAATGGTGAGAGAAAATAAAGAAAAGAGAGAGGTGAGCAAAATGCAAAGAAAGAAAAGAGTGAAAAGAAAGAGAAGAGTGAGAAAAATGAAGAGAGTGAGAGGAAATGTTTTTATGCAAAAGAGAGAGATTTGAAAAGTGCTTTGTTAGGCAAGAGACCTTTGATTATGATTCGATTTAAGGAGGTTTTACTCTATGAAACTGAACTTAACCCAAATTTGCCTAGTTGTTTTCTTTCTTTGTTGCAGGAGTTTGAAGATGTGTTCCCTAGTGAGGTGCCAAGTGGATTACCACCATTGAGAGGGATTGAGCACCAAATTGATTTTGTGCCCGGAGCTAGTATTCCAAATAGACCAGCCTATAGAAGTAATCTGAGGAGACAAAGGAGCTTCAAAGGCAAGTGGATGATTCTTTGGCTAAAGGGTATGTGAGGGAAAGCATGAGTCCATGTGCTGTTCCAGTTTTGTTGGTTCCAAAGAAAGATGGCACTTGGAGGATGTGTGTGGATTGTCGTGCAATCAACAAGATAACGGTAAAGTATCGCCATCCCATTCCTAGGTTAGATGACATGCTTGATGAGTTAAATGGTGCATGCATATTCACTAAAATTGATTTGAAAAGTGGGTATCACCAAATTAGAATGAAACCAGGGGATGAATGGAAGACTGCATTTAAAACAAAATATGGTCTTTATGAGTGGTTGGTTATGCCTTTTGGGTTAACTAATGCACCTAGTACTTTCATGCGCTTAATGAACCATGTTTTGAGGGATTTCTTGGGGAAGTTTGTGGTTGTTTATTTTGATGATATCTTAATTTATAGCAAATGTTTGGATGAACACATATTGCATGTAAAGGCTGTTTTAGAAGTTCTTAGGAAGGAGAAGTTGTATGCCAACCTTAGGAAGTGCACATTTTGCATTGATAGAGTTGTGTTTCTTGGTTTTGTTGTGAGTGCACATGGTATTGAGGTTGATGAGGAGAAGGTGAAAGCTATTCAAGAATGGCCAACGCCTAAGAGTGTTTACGAGGTAAGGAGTTTTCATGGTTTAGCTGGGTTTTATAGGAGATTTGTGAAAAATTTCTCTACCATTGCTGCTCCTTTAACTGAAATTGTTAAAAAGGATGTTGGGTTTAAATGGGGACAGGAACAAGAACTTGCTTTTAACACTTTGAAAGAAAAATTATGTTCTGCTCCTATTCTTGTTTTGCCTAATTTTGATAAGACTTTTGAAGTAGAATGTGATGCTTTTGGGATTGGTATAGATGCTGTTTTAATGCAGGAAAAACGTCCCATTGCATTCTTGATGAGAAGTTGAATGGAGCTCAACTCAAGTATTCTACCTATGACAAGGAGCTATATGCCTTGGTTCGAGCTTTGGAGGTTTGGCAACATTATTTGCTGCCCAAAGAGTTCGTGATTCACACTGATCATGAGTCTTTGAAGCACCTAAAAGGTCAATGTAAGTTGAACAAAAGACATGCCAAATGGGTAGAATTCATTGAGACCTTTCCATATGTGATTGCTTATAAGCAAGGAAAAGAGAATGTAGTTGCTGATGCTTTATCTAGGAGATATGTTTTAATCACTACACTTTCTTCTAAGTTGTTAGGATTTGAGCACTTGAAAGATTTGTATGCAACTGACTCTGATTTTGCTAATATATATGCTGCATGTGAAAAGGGTGCATTTAACAAGTTCTATAGGCATGAAGGTTTTCTGTTTCGTGGCAATAGAATTTGTGTGCCTATTTGCTCAACTAGAGAATTGCTTGTTAGGGAATCACATTGTGGTGGATTGATGGGTCATTTTGGTGTGCATAAGACTTTGGATGTGTTGTGTGAACATTTTTATTGGCCTCATGCGAAAAGATGTTGAGAGAATTTGTGCTAGATGCATTGCATGTAAACAGGCTAAATCTAAGTCTATGCCACATGGTTTGTATACGCCCTTACCTATTCCTACTCATCCTTGGATTGACATATCCATGGATTTTGTGCTTGGATTGCCTAGAACTAGGAAGGGTAGAGATAGCATTTTTGTTGTAGTGGATAGATTTAGTAAAATGGCTCACTTTATTGCATGCCATAAAACTGATGATGCAACAAATATTGCTGATTTGTTCTTTAGAGAAGTTGTGCGTTTGCATGGTGTCCCTAGAACTATTGTTTCTGACCGTGATGTGAAGTTTTTGAGTCATTTTTGGAAAGTGTTGTGGGGTAAGTTGGGAACAAAATTGCTTTATTCTACTACTTGTCACCCACA
>CM062525.1:34532003-34583775 GCA_031439595.1 Pterocarpus santalinus
AGAAACCAATTCCTTAAGGATTAAGACTTGCTTCCAATCAGTGGCGAAAAGAATTTAAAAGGCAAAGAGAATCCTATTCATTATGAACCAAGACTTACTTCCAAATCAATGGCCAAAAGAACTTGAAGGACAAAATGAAACCTATTCATTAATGAACCAAGATTTGATTCCAATCAATTGGACCAAATGAACTTAAAGGACAAATAGAAACCAATTCCTTAATGATTAAGATTTGATTCCAATCAATGGCCAAAAAGAACTTAAAGGAAAAGAAAACCAATTCCTTAATGATTAAGACTTGATTCCAATCAATGGCCAAGAACTTAAAGGAAAAAGAGAAACCAATTCATTATGGATTAAGACTTGATTCCAATCAATGGCCAAAAAGAACTTAAGGATGCAAAGAGAAACCAATTCCTTAATGATTAAGACTTGATTCAATCTTTGGCCAAAGAACTTAAAGGACAAAGGGAAACCAATTCATTAAGGATTAAGACTTGATTCCAATCAATGGCCAAAAGAACTTAAAGGATAAATAGAAACCAATTCCTTAATGATTAAGACTTGATTCCACTCTTTGGCCAAAAGAACTAAAAGGAAAAAGAAACCAATTCCTTAATGAATTAAGACTTGATTCCAATCAATGGCCAAAAAGAACTAAGAACAAAGAGAATCCAATTCATTATGAACCAAGACTTGATTCAATCAATTGGCCAAAAGAACTTAAAGGACAAAGGGAAACCAATTCATTAAGGATTAAGACTTGATTCCAATCAACGGCCAAAAGAACTTAAAGGATAAATAGAAACCAATTCCTTAATGATTAAGACTTGATTCCAATCTTTGGCCAAAAGAACTTAAAAGGCAAAGAGAATCCAACTCCTTATGGATTAAGACTTGATTCCAATCAATGGCCAAAAGAGAACTTAAAGTGAATAGAAACCAATTCCTTAATGATTAAGACTTGATTCCAATCAATGGCCAAAAAGAACTTAAAGGAAAAAGAGAAACCAATTCATTTTGGATTAAGACTTGATTCCAATCAATGGCCAAAAGAACTTAAAGGACAAATAGAAACCAATTCCTTAATGATTAAGACTTGATTCAATCAATTGACCAAAGAACTTAAAGGAAAAAGAGACCAATTCCTTAATGATTAAGACTTGATTCCAATCAATGGCCAAAAGAACTTAAAGGCAAAGAAAATCCTATTCATTATGAACCAAGACTTACTTCCAATCAATGGCCAAAAGAACTTAAAGGACAAATAGAAACCAATTCCTTAATGATTCAGATTTGATTCCAATCTTTGGCCAAAAGAACTAAAGGGAAAGCGAAACCAATTCATTAGTGATTAAGACTTGATTCCAATCATTGGCCAAAAGAACTTAAAGGACAAACAGAAACCAATTCCTTAATGATTAAGACTTGATTCCAATCAATGGCCAAAAGAACTTAAATGGCAAAGAGGATCCTATTCATTATCAACCAAGACTTACTTCCTATCAATGGCCAATAGAACTTGAAGGAAAAATACAAACCAATTCCTGAAGGATTAAGACTTGCTTCCAATCAATGGCCAAAAGAACTTAAGGGAAAAAGGGAAACCAATTCATTAGTGATTAAGATTTGGTTCCAAATAATGGCCAAAAGAACTTAAAGGATAAATGGAAGCCAATTCCTCAATGATTAAGACTTGATTCCAATCAATGGCCAAAAGAACTTAAAAGGCAAAGAGAATCCTATTCATTCTGAACCAAGACTTACTTCCAATCAATGGCCAAAAAGAACTTAAAGGACAAATAGAAACCAATTCCTCAATGATTAAGACTTGATTCCAATCAATGGCCAAAAGAACTTGAAGGACAAATAGAAACCAATTCCTTAATGATTTAGACTTGATTCCAATCAATGGCAAAAAAGAACTTAAAGGAGAAAGAGAAACAATTTCCTTAATGATTAAGACTTGATTCCAATCAATGGCCACAAGAACTTAAAAGGCAAAGAGAATCCAATTCCTTAATGATTAAGACTTGATTCCAATCAATGGCCAAATGAACTTAGGACAAATAGAAACCAATTCCTTAATGATTAAGATTTGATTCAATCAATGGCCAAAAGAACTTAAAGGACAAATAGAAACCAATTCCAATGATTAAGACTTGATTCCAATCAATGGCCAAAGAACTTAAAGGCAAAGAGAATCCTATTCATTATGAACCAAGACTTGATTCCAATCAATGACCAAAAAAGAACTTAAGGACAAATAGAAACCAATTCATTAATGATTAAGACTTGATTCCAATCAATGGCCAAAAGAACTTAAGGAGAAAGAGAAACCAATTCCTTAATGATTAAGACTTGATTCCAATCAATGGCCAAAAGAACTTAAAAGGCAAAGAGAATCCTATTCATTATGAACCAAGACTTACTTCCAATCAATGACCAAAAGAATTTAAAGGACAAATAGAAACCAATTCCTTAATGATTAAGACTTGATTCCAATCAATGGCCAGAAGAACTTAAAGGCAAGAGAATCCTATTCATTAGTGAACCAAGACTTGACTTCCAATCAATGGCCAAAAGAACTTAAAGGACAAATAGAAACCAATTCCTTAATGACTAAGATTTGATTCCAATCTTTGGCCAAAAGAACGTAAAGGACAAAGAGAAACCAATTCCTTAAGGATTAAGACTTGATTCCAATCAATGGCCAAAAGAACTTAAAAGGCAAAGAGAATCCTATTCATTATGAACCAAGACTTACTTCTAATCAATGGCCAAAAGAACTTAAAGGACAAATAGAAACCAATTACATAATGATTAAGACTTGATTCCAATCTTTGGCCAATAGAAAATAAAGGACAAAGAGAAACCAATTCATTAAGGATTAAGACTTGATTCCAATCAATGGCCGAAAGAACTTAAAAGACAGAGAAACCAATTCCTTAAGGACTAAGACTTGATTCCAATCAATGATCAAAAAGAACTTAAAGGACAAAGAGAAACCAATTCCTTAATCATTAAGACTTGCTTCCAATCAATTGCCAAAAGAACTTAAGGGACAAAGGGAAACCAATTCATTAATGATTAAGACTTGATTCCAATCAATGGCCAAAAGAACTTAAAGGATAAATAGAACTAATTCCTTAATGATTAAGAACTGATTCCAATCAATGGCCAAAAGAACTTAAAAGACAAAGAGAATCCAATTCCTTAATGATTAACACTTGATTCAATCAATGGCCAAAAGAACTTAAAGGCAAAGAGAATCCAATTCATTATGATTAAGACTTACTTCTAATCAATGGCCAAAAGATCTTAAAGGACAAATAGAAACCAATTCCTTAATGATTAAGACTTGATTCCAATCAATGGCCCAAAGAACTTAAGGGAGAAAGAGAAACAAATTCCTTAATGATTAAGACTTGATTCCAATCAATGGCCAAAACATCTTAATGGACAAAGAGAATCCGATTCGTCTATGATTAACACTTGATTCCAATCAATGGCCAAAAGATCTTAAAGTACAAATAGAAACCAATTCCTTAATGATTAAGATTCGATTCCAATTAATGGCAAAAAGAACTTAATGGACAAAGGGAAACCAATTCCTTAATGATTAAGACTTGATTCCAATCGATGGCTAAAAGAACTTAAAAGGCAAAGAGAATCCTATTCCTTATGAACCAAGACTTACTTCCAATCAATGGCCAAAAGAACTTAAAGGACAAATAGAAACCAATTCCTTAATGATTAAGACTTGATTCCAATCTTTGGCCAAAAGAACTTAAAGGACAAAGGGAAACCAAATCATTAATGATTAAGACTTGATTCCAATCAATAAAAAAGAACTTAAAGGACAAAGAGAATCCAATTCCTTAATAATTAAGACTTGATTCCAATCAATGGCCAAAAGAACTTAAAAGACAAAGAGAAACCAATTCCTTAATGATGAAGACTTGATTCCAATCAATGGCCAAAAGAACTTAAAGGAGAAAGAGAAACCAATTCCTTAATGATTAAGACTTGATTCCAATCAATGGCCAAAAGAACTTAAAAGGCAAAGAGAATCCTATTCATTATGAACCAAGACTTACTTCCAATCAATGACCAAAAGAATTTAAAGGACAAATAGAAACCAATTCCTTAATGATTAAGACTTGATTCCAATCTTTTGCCAAAAGAACTTAAAGGATAAATAGAAACCAATTCCTTAATGATTAAGACTTGATTCCAATCAATGGCCAAAAGAACTTATAAGGCAAAGAGAAACCAATTCATTATGAACAAGACGTGATTCCAATCAATGGCAAAAAGAACTTAAAGGACAAATAGAAACCAATTCCTCAATGATTAAGACTTGATTCCAATCAATGGCCAAAAGAACTTGAAGGACAAATAGAAACCAATTGCTTAATGAACCAAGACTTGATTCCAATCAATGGCCAAAAGAACTTAAAGGATAAATAGAAACCAATTCCTTAATGATTAAGACTTGATTCCAATCTTTGGCCAAAAGAACTAAAAGGAAAAAGGGAAACCAATTCCTTAATGATTAAGACTTGATTCCAATCAATGGCCAAAAGAACATGAAAGGCAAAGAGAATCCTATTCATTATGAACCAAGACTTACTTCCAATCAATGGCCAAAAGAACTTAAAGGACAAATAGAAACCAATTCCTTAATGATTAAGATTTGATTCCAATCATTGGCCAAAAGAACTTAAAGGGTAAAAGAGAAACCAATTCCTCAATGATTAAGACTTGATTCCAATCAATGGCCAAAAGAACTTAAAAGGCAAAGAGAATCCTATTCATTATGAACCAAGACTTACTTCCAATCAATGGCCAAAAGAACTTAAAGGACAAATAGAAACCAATTCCTTAATGATTAAGATTTGATTCCAATCAATGGCCAAAAGAACTTAAGGAAAAAGGAAACCAATTCATTATGATTAAGACTTTGATTCCAATCATTGGCCAAAAGAAGATAAAGGACATAGAGAAACCAATTCATTAATGATAAAAACTTGATTCCAATCAATGGCGAAGAGAGCTTAAAGGACAAAGAAAACCAATTCCTTAATGATTAAGATTCGATTCCAATTAATGGCAAAAAGAACTTAATGGACAAAGGGAAACCAATTCCTTAATGATTAAGACTTGATTCCAATCAATGGCCAAAAGAACTTAAAGGACAAATAGAAACCAATTCCTTAATGATTAAGACTTGATTCCAATCATTGGCCAAAAGAACTAAAAGGAAAAAAGGGAAACCAATTCCTTAATGATTAAGACTTGATTCAATCAATGGCCAAAAGAACTTAATGGACAAAGAGAATCCAATTCATTAATGATTAAGACTTGATTCAATCAATGGCAAAAAGAACTTCAGGGACAAAGAGAAACCAATTCCTTAATGATTAAGACTTGATTCCAATCAATGGCCAAAAGAACATGAAAGGCAAAGAGAATCCTATTCATTATGAACCAAGACTTACTTCCAATCAATGGCCAAAAGAACTTAAAGGACAAATAGAAACCAATTCCTTAATGATTAAGATTTGATTCCAATCATTGGCCAAAAGAACATAAAGGACAAAGAGAAACCAATTCCTTAATGATTAAGACTTGATTCCAATCAATGGCGAAAAGAGCTTAAAGGACAAAGAGAAACCAATTCATTATGAACTAAGACATGATTCCAATCAATGGCCAAAAGAACTTAAAGGACAAATAGAAACCAATTCCTTAATGATTAAGACTTGATTCCAATCAATGGCCAAAAGAACTTAAAAGGCAAAGAGAATCCTATTCATTATGAACCAAGACTTACTTCCAATCAATGGCCAAAAGAACTTAAAGGACAAATAGAAACCAATTCCTTAATGATTAAGACTTGATTCCAATCTTTGGCCAAAAGAACTTCAAGGACAAATAGAAACCAATTCCTTAATGATTAAGACTTGATTCCAATCAATGGCCAAAAAAAGAACTTAAAGGCAAAGAGAATCCAATTCATTATGATTAAGACTTGATTCCAATCAATGGCCAAAAGAACTTAAAGGACAAATAGAAACCAATTCCTTAATGATTAAGACTTGATTCCAATCTTTGGCCAAAAGAACTTAAAGGACAAAGGGAAACCAATTCATTAAGGATTAAGACTTGATTCCAATCACTGGCCAAAAGAACTTAGAGGAGAAAGAGAAACAAATTCCTTAATGATTAAGACTTGATTCCAATCAATGGCCAAAAGAACTTAAAGGACAAATAGAAACCAATTCCTTAATGATTAAGACTTGATTCCAATCTTTGGCCTAAAGAACTTAAAGGACAAAGGGAAACCAATTCATTAAGGATTAAGACTTGATTCCAATCAATGGCCAAAAGAACTTAAAGGACAAATAGAAACCAATTCCTTAATGATTAAGACTTGATTCCAATCTTTGGCCTAAAGAACTAAAAGGAAAAAGCGATACCAATTCCTTAATGATTAAGACTTGATTCCAATCAATGGCCAAAAGAACTTAAAAGGCAAAGAGAATCCTATTCATTATGAACCAAGACTTACTTCCAATCAATGGCCAAAAGAACTTAAAGGACAAATAGAAACCAATTCCTTAATGATTAAGACTTGATTCCAATCTTTGGCCAAAAGAACTTAAAGGACAAAGAGAAACCAATTCCTTAATGATTAAGACTTGATTCCAATCAATGGCCAAAAGAACTTAAAAGGCAAAGAGAATCCTATTCATTATGAACCAAGACTTACTTCCAATCAATGGCCAAAAGAACTTAAAGGACAAATAGAAACCAATTCCTTAATGATTAAGATTTGATTCCAATCATTGGCCAAAAGAACTTAAAGGAGAAAGAGAAACCAATTCCTTAATGATTAAGACTTGATTCCAATCAATGGCCAAAAGAACTTAAAAGGCAAAGAGAATCCTATTCATTATGAACCAAGACTTACTTCCAATCAATGGCCAAAAGAACTTAAAGGACAAATAGAAACCAATTCCTTAATGACTAAGATTTGATTCCAATCTTTGGCCAAATGAACTTAAGGCAAAGGGAAACCAATTCATTAATGATTAATATTTGATTCCAAACAATGGCCAAAAGAACTTAAAGGATAAATGGAAACCAATTCCTTAATGATTAAGACTTGATTCCAATCTTTGGCCAAAAGAACTAAAAGGAAAAAGGGATGCCAATTCCTAGACGATTAAGACTTGATTCCAATCAATGGCCAAAAGAACATAAAAGGCAAAGAGAATCCTATTCATTATGAACCAAGACTTACTTCCAATCAATGACCAAAAGAATTTAAAGGACAAATAGAAACCAATTCCTTCATGACTAAGATTTGATTCCAATCATTGGCCAAAAGAACTTAAAGGAGAAAGAGAAACAAATTCCTTAATGATTAAGACTTGATTCCAATCAATGGCCAAAAGAATTTAAAAGGCAAACAGAATCCAATTCATTATGAACTAAGACTTACGTCCAATCAATGGCCAAAAGAACTTAAAGGACAAATAGAAACCAATTCCTTAATGATTAAGACATGATTCCAATCTTTGGCCAAAAGAACTTAAAGGACAAAGGGAAACCAATTCATTAAGGATTAAGACTTGATTCCAATCAATGGCCAAAAGAACTTAAAGGATAAATAGAAACCAATTCCTTAATGATTAAGACTTGATTCCAATCTTTGGCCAAAAGAACTAAAAGGAAAAAGGGATACCAATTCCCTGACGATTAAGACTTGATTCCAATCAATGGCCAAAAGAACATAAAAGGCAAAGAGAATCCTATTCATTATGAACCAAGACTTACTTCCAATCAATGACCAAAAGAATTTAAAGGACAAATAGAAACCAATTCCTTAATGATTAAGATTTGATTCCAATCATTGGCCAAAAGAACTTAAAGGAGAAAGAGAAACCAATTCCTTAATGATTAAGACTTGATTCCAATCAATGGCCAAAAGAACTTAAAAGGCAAAGAGAATCCTATTCATTATGAACCAAGACTTACTTCCAATCAATGGCCAAAAGAACTTAAAGGACAACTAGAATCCAATTCCTTAATAATTAAGACTTGATTCCAATCTTTGGCCAAATGAACTTAAGGGAAAAAGGGAAACCAATTCATTAATGATTAAGATTTGATTCCAATCAATGGCCAAAAGAACTTAAAGGATAAATGGAAACCAATTCCTTAATGATTAAGACTTGATTCCAATCTTTGGCCAAAAGAACTAAAAGGAAAAAGGGATGCCAATTCCTAGACGATTAAGACTTGATTCCAATCAATGGCCAAAAGAACATGAAAGGCAAAGAGAATCCTATTCATTATGAACCAAGACTTACTTCCAATCAATGACCAAAAGAACTTAAAGGACAAATAGAAACCAATTCCTTAATGATTAAGATTTGATTCCAATCTTTGGCCAAAAGAACTTAAAGGACAAACGATTACCAATTCATTAATGATCAAGATTTGATTCCAATCAATGGCCAAAAGAACTTAAAGGACAAATAGAAACCAATTCATTAAGGATTAAGACTAGATTGAAATCAATGGCCAAAAGAACCTAAAGGAAAAATAGAAACCAATTCCTTAATGATTAAGACTTGATTCCAATCAATGGCCAAAAGAACATGAAAGGCAAAGAGAATCCTATTCATTATGAACCAAGACTTACTTCCAATCAATGGCCAAAAGAACTTAAAGGATAAATAGAAACCAATTCCTTAATGACTAAGACTTGATTCCACTCTTTGGCCAAAAGAACTAAAAGGAAAAAGCGATACCAATTCCTTGACGATTAAGACTTGATTCCAATCAATGGCCAAAAGAACATGAAAGGCAAAGAGAATCCTATTCATTATGAACCAAGACTTACTTCCAATCAATGGCCAAAAGAATTTAAAGGACAAATAGAAACCAATTCCTTAATGATTAAGATTTGATTCCAATCATTGGCCAAAAGAACTTAAAGGAGAAAGAGAAACCAATTCCTTAATGATTAAGACTTGATTCCAATCAATGGCCAAAAGAACTTAAAAGGCAAAGAGAATCCTATTCATTATGAACCAAGACTTACTTCCAATCAATGGCCAAAAGAACTTAAAGGACAAATAGAAACCAATTCCTTAATGACTAAGATTTGATTCCAATCTTTGGCCAAATGAACTTAAGGGAAAAAGGGAAACCAATTCATTAATGATTAAGATTTGATTCCAAACAATGGCCAAAAGAACTTAAAGGATAAATGGAAACCAATTCCTTAATGATTAAGACTTGATTCCAATCTTTTGCCAAAAGAACTAAAAGAAAAAGGGATGCCAATTCCTAGACGATTAAGACTTGATTCCAATCAATGGCCAAAAGAACATGAAAGGCAAAGAGAATCCTATTCATTATGAACCAAGACTTACTTCCAATCAATGGCCAAAAGAACTTAAAGGACAAATAGAAACCAATTCCTTAATGATTAAGACTTGATTCCAATCTTTGGCCTAAAGAACTTAAAGGACAAAGGGAAACCAATTCCTTAATGATTAAGACTTGATTCCAATCAATGGCCAAAAGAACTTAAAGGCAAAGAGAATCCTATTCATTATGAACCAAGACTTACTTCCAATCAATGGCCAAAAGAACTTAAAGGACAAATAGAAACCAATTCCTTAATGATTAAGATTTGATTCCAATCATTGGCCAAAAGAACTTAAAGGAGAAAGAGAAACCAATTCCTTAATGATTAAGACTTGATTCCAATCAATGGCCAAAAGAACTTAAAAGGCAAAGAGAATCCTATTCATTATGAACCAAGACTTACTTCCAATCAATGGCCAAAAGAACTTAAAGGACAAATAGAAACCAATTCCTTAATGATTAAGATTTGATTCCAATCTTTGGCCAAAAGAACTTAAAGGAAAAAGAATCCTATTCATTAATGATTAAGACTTGATTCCAATCAATGGCCAAAAGAACTTAAAAGGCAAAGAGAATCCTATTCATTATGAACCAAGACTTACTTCCAATCAATGGCCAAAAGAACTTAAAGGACAAATAGAAACCAATTCCTTAATGATTAAGATTTGATTCCAATCATTGGCCAAAAGAACTTAAAGGACAAAGGCAAACCAATTCATTAAGGATTAAGACTTGATTCCAATCAATGGCCAAAAGAACTTAAAGGATAAATAGAAACCAATTCCTTAATGATTAAGACTTGATTCCACTCTTTGGCCAAAAGAACTAAAAGGAGAAAGAAACCAATTCCTTAATGATTAAGACTTGATTCCAATCAACGGCCAAAAGAAGTTGAAAGGCAAAGAGAATCCTATTCATTATGAACCAAGACTTACTTCCAATCAATGGCCAAAAGAACTTAAAGGACAAATAGAAACCAATTCCTTAATGACTAAGATTTGATTCCAATCTTTGGCCAAATGAACTTAAGGGAAAAAGGAAACCAATTCATTAATGATTAAGATTTGATTCCAATCATTGGCCAAAAGAACTTAAAGGATAAATGGAAACCAATTCCTTAATGATTAAGACTTGATTCCAATCTTTGGCCAAAAGAACTAAAAGGAAAATCCTAGACGATTAAGACTTGATTCCAATCAAAAGCCAAAAGAACATAAAAGGCAAAGAGAATCCTATTCATTATGAACCAAGACTTACTTCCAATCAATGACCAAAAGAACTTAAAGGACAAATAGAAACCAATTCCTTAATGATTAAGATTTGATTCCAATCACTGGCCAAAAGAACTTAGAGGAGAAAGAGAAACAAATTCCTTAATGATTAAGACTTGATTCCAATCAATGGCCAAAAGAACTTAAAAGGCAAAGAGAATCCAATTCATTATGAACCAAGACTTACTTCCAATCAATGGCCAAAAGAACTTAAAGGACAAATAGAAACCAATTCCTTAATGATTAAGACTTGATTCCAATCTTTGGCCTAAAGAACTTAAAGGACAAAGGGAAACCAATTCATTACGGATTAAGACATGATTCCAATCAATGGCCAAAAGAACTTAAAGGATAAATAGAAACCAATTCCTTAATGATTAAGACTTGATTCCAATCTTTGGCCAAAAGAACTAAAAGGAAAAAGGGATACCAATTCCTTGACGATTAATACTTGATTCCAATCAATGGCCAAAAGAACATAAAATGCAAAGAGAATCCTATTCATTATGAACCAAGACTTACTTCCAATCAATGACCAAAAGAACTTAAAGGACAAATAGAAACCAATTCCTTAATGATTAAGATTTGATTCCAATCATTGGCCAAAAGAACTTAAAGGAGAAAGAGAAACCAATTCCTTAATGATTAAGACTTGATTCCAATCAATGGCCAAAAGAACTTAAAAGGCAAAGAGAATCCTATTCATTATGAACCAAGACTTACTTCCAATCAATGGCCAAAAGAACTTAAAGGACAAATAGAAACCAATTCCTTAATGATTAAGATTTGATTCCAATCTTTGGCCAAATGAACTTAAGGGACAAAGGGAAACCAATTCCTTAGTGACTAAGATTTGATTCCAATCAATGGCCAAAAGAACTTAAAAGGCAAAGAGAATCCTATTCATTATGAACAAAGACTTGCTTCCAATCAATGGCCAAAAGAACTTGAAGGACAAATAGAAACCAATTCCTTAATGATTAAGATTTGATTCCAATCACTGGCCAAAAGAACTTAAAGGGTAAAAGAGAAACCAATTCATTAAGGATTAAGACTTGATTCCAATCAATGGCCAAAAGAACTTAAAGGATAAATAGAAACCAATTCCTTAATGATTAAGACTTGATTCCACTCTTTGGCCAAAAGAACTAAAAGGAAAAAGGGATACCAATTCCTTGACGATTAAGACTTGATTCCAATCAATGGCCAAAAGAACTTCAAAGGCAAAGAGAATCCTATTCATTATGAACCAAGACTTACTTCCAATCAATGGCCAAAAGAACTTAAAGGACAAATAGAAACCAATTCCTTAATGACTAAGATTTGATTCCAATCTTTGGCCAAATGAACTTAAGGTAAAAAGGAAACCAATTCATTAATGATTAAGATTTGATTCCAAACAATGGCCAAAAGAACTTAAAGGATAAATGGAAACCAATTCCTTAATGATTAAGACTTGATTCCAATCTTTGGCCAAAAGAACTAAAAGGAAAAAGGGATGCCAATTCCTAGACGATTAAGACTTGATTCCAATCAATGGCCAAAAGAACATAAAAGGCAAAGAGAATCCTATTCATTATGAACCAAGACTTACTTCCAATCAATGACCAAAAGAACTTAAAGGACAAATAGAAACCAATTCCTTAATGATTAAGATTTGATTCCAATCATTGGCCAAAAGAACTTAAAGGAGAAAGAGAAACCAATTCCTCAATGATTAAGACTTGATTCCAATCAATGGCCAAAAGAACTTAAAAGGCAAAGAGAATCCTATTCATTATGAACCAAGACTTACTTCCAATCAATGGCCAAAAGAACTTAAAGGACAAATAGAAACCAATTCCTTAATGACTAAGATTTGATTCCAATCTTTGGCCAAATGAACTTAAGGGAAAAAGGGAAACCAATTCATTAATGATTAAGATTTGATTCCAATCCATGGCCAAAAGAACTTAAAGGATAAATAGAAACCAATTCCTTAATGATTAAGACTTGATTCTAATCTTTGGCCAAAAGAACTAAAAGGAAAAAGGGATGCCAATTCCAAGACGATTAAGACTTGATTCCAATCAATGGCCAAAAGAACATAAAAGGCAAAGAGAATCCTATTCATTATGAACCAAGACTTACTTCCAATCAATGACCAAAAGAACTTAAAGGACAAATAGAAACCAATTCCTTAATGATTAAGATTTGATTCCAATCACTGGCCAAAAGAACTTAAAGGAGAAAGAGAAACAAATTCCTTAATGATTAAGACTTGATTCCAATCAATGGCCAAAAGAACTTAAAAGGCAAAGAGAATCCTATTCATTATGAACCAAGACTTACTTCCAATCAATGGCCAAAAGAACTTAAAGGACAAATAGAAACCAATTCCTTAATGATTAAGACTTGATTCCAATCTTTGGCCAAAAGAACTTAAAGGACAAAGCGAAACCAATTCATTAAGGATTAAGACTTGATTCCAATCAATGGCCAAAAGAACTTAAAGGATAAATAGAAACCAATTCCTTAATGATTAAGACTTGATTCCACTCTTTGGCCAAAAGAACTAAAAGGAAAAAGCGATACCAATTCCTTGACGATTAAGACTTGATTCCAATCAATGGCCAAAAGAACATGAAAGGCAAAGAGAATCCTATTCATTATGAACCAAGACTTACTTCCAATCAATGACCAAAAGAACTTAAAGGACAAATAGAAACCAATTCCTTAATGATTAAGATTTGATTCCAATCATTGGCCAAAAGAACTTAAAGGAGAAAGAGAAACCAATTCCTCAATGATTAAGACTTGATTCCAATCAATGGCCAAAAGAACTTAAAAGGCAAAGAGAATCCTATTCATTATGAACCAAGACTTACTTCCAATCAATGGCCAAAAGAACTTAAAGGACAAATAGAAACCAATTCCTTAATGACTAAGATTTGATTCCAATCTTTGGCCAAATGAACTTAAGGGAAAAAGGGAAACCAATTCATTAGTGATTAAGATTTGATTCCAATCAATGGCCAAAAGAACTTAAAAGGCAAAGAGAATCCTATTCATTATGAACCAAGACTTACTTCCAATCAATGGCCAAAAGAACTTAAAGGACAAATAGAAACCAATTCCTTAATGATTAAGACTTGATTCCAATCTTTGGCCTAAAGAACTTAAAGGACAAATAGAAACCAATTCCTTAATGACTAAGATTTGATTCCAATCAGTGGCCAAAAGAACATAAAAGGCAAAGAGAATCCTATTCATTATGAACCAAGACTTACTTCCAATCAATGGCCAAAAGAACTTAAAGGACAAATAGAAACCAATTCCTTAATGATTAAGACTTGATTCCAATCTTTGGCCTAAAGAACTTAAAGGATAAATGGAAACCAATTCCTTAATGATTAAGACTTGATTCCAATCAATGGCCAAAAGAACTTAAAAGGCAAAGAGAATCCTATTCATTATGAACCAAGACTTACTTCCAATCAATGGCCAAAAGAACTTAAAGGACAAATAGAAACCAATTCCTTAATGATTAAGATTTGATTCCAATCTTTGGCCAAATGAACTTAAGGAAAAAAGGGAAACCAATTCATTAGTGATTAAGACTTGATTCCAATCAATGGCCAAAAGAACTTAAAAGGCAAAGAGAATCCTATTCATTATGAACCAAGACTTACTTCCAATCAATGGCCAAAAGAACTTAAAGGACAAATAGAAACCAATTCCTTAATGACTAAGATTTGATTCCAATCTTTGGCCAAATGAACTTAAAGGACAAAGAGAAACCAATTCATTAGTGATTAAGATTTGATTCCAAATAATGGCCAAAAGAACTTAAAGGATAAATGGAAACCAATTCCTTAATGATTAAGACTTGATTCCAATCTTTTGCCAAAAGAACTAAAAGGAAAAAGGGATGCCAATTCCTAGACGATTAAGACTTGATTCCAATCAATGGCCAAAAGAACATGAAAGGCAAAGAGAATCCTATTCATTATGAACCAAGACTTACTTCCAATCAATGGCCAAAAGAACTTAAAGGACAAATAGAAACCAATTCCTTAATGACTAAGATTTGATTCCAATCTTTGGCCAAATGAACTTAAGGGAAAAAGGGAAACCAATTCATTAGTGATTAAGATTTGATTCCAATCAATGGCCAAAATAACTTAAAGGATAACTGGAAACCAATTCCTTAATGATTAAGACTTGATTCCAATCTTTGGCCAAAAGAACTAAAAGGAAAAAGGGATGCCAATTCCTAGACGATTAAGACTTGATTCCAATCAATGGCCAAAAGAACATGAAAGGCAAAGAGAATCCTATTCATTATGAACCAAGACTTACTTCCAATCAATGACCAAAAGAATTTAAAGGACAAATAGAAACCAATTCCTTAATGATTAAGATTTGATTCCAATCATTGGCCAAAAGAACTTAAAGGAGAAAGAGAAACCAATTCCTCAATGATTAAGACTTGATTCCAATCAATGGCCAAAAGAACTTAAAAGGCAAAGAGAATCCTATTCATTATGAACCAAGACTTACTTCCAATCAATGGCCAAAAGAACTTAAAGGACAAATAGAAACCAATTCCTTAATGACTAAGATTTGATTCCAATCTTTGGCCAAATGAACTTAAGGGAAAAAGGGAAACCAATTCATTAATGATTAAGATTTGATTCCAAACAATGGCCAAAAGAACTTAAAGGATAAATGGAAACCAATTCCTTAATGATTAAGACTTGATTCCAATCTTTTGCCAAAAGAACTAAAAGGAAAAAGGGATGCCAATTCCAAGACGATTAAGACTTGATTCCAATCAATGGCCAAAAGAACATAAAAGGCAAAGAGAATCCTATTCATTATGAACCAAGACTTACTTCCAATCAATGACCAAAAGAACTTAAAGGACAAATAGAAACCAATTCCTTAATGATTAAGATTTGATTCCAATCACTGGCCAAAAGAACTTAGAGGAGAAAGAGAAACAAATTCCTTAATGATTAAGACTTGATTCCAATCAATGGCCAAAAGAACTTAAAAGGCAAAGAGAATCCTATTCATTATGAACCAAGAGTTACTTCCAATCAATGGCCAAAAGAACTTAAAGGACAAATAGAAACCAATTCCTTAATGATTAAGACTTGATTCCAATCTTTGGCCTAAAGAACTTAAAGGACAAAGGGAAACCAATTCATTAAGGATTAAGACATGATTCCAATCAATGGCCAAAAGAACTTAAAGGATAAATAGAAACCAATTCCTTAATGATTAAGACTTGATTCCACTCTTTGGCCAAAAGAACTAAAAGGAAAAAGCGATACCAATTCCTTGACGATTAAGACTTGATTCCAATCAATGGCCAAAAGAACATGAAAGGCAAAGAGAATCCTATTCATTATGAACCAAGACTTACTTCCAATCAATGACCAAAAGAATTTAAAGGACAAATAGAAACCAATTCCTTAATGATTAAGATTTGATTCCAATCATTGGCCAAAAGAACTTAAAGGAGAAAGAGAAACCAATTCCTCAATGATTAAGACTTGATTCCAATCAATGGCCAAAAGAACTTAAAAGGCAAAGAGAATCCTATTCATTATGAACCAAGACTTACTTCCAATCAATGGCCAAAAGAACTTAAAGGACAAATAGAAACCAATTCCTTAATGACTAAGATTTGATTCCAATCTTTGGCCAAATGAACTTAAGGGAAAAAGGGAAACCAATTCATTAGTGATTAAGATTTGATTCCAATCAATGGCCAAAAGAACTTAAAAGGCAAAGAGAATCCTATTCATTATGAACCAAGACTTACTTCCAATCAATGGCCAAAAGAACTTAAAGGACAAATAGAAACCAATTCCTTAATGATTAAGACTTGATTCCAATCTTTGGCCTAAAGAACTTAAGGGAAAAAGGGAAACCAATTCATTAGTGATTAAGATTTGATTCCAATCAATGGCCAAAAGAACCTAAAAGGCAAAGAGAATCCTATTCATTATGAACCAAGACTTACTTCCAATCAATGGCCAAAAGAACTTAAAGGACAAATAGAAACCAATTCCTTAATGACTAAGATTTGATTCCAATCTTTGGCCAAATGAACTTAAGGGAAAAAGGGAAACCAATTCCTCAATGATTAAGACTTGATTCCAATCAATGGCCAAAAGAACTTAAAAGGCAAAGAGAATCCTATTCATTATGAACCAAGACTTACTTCCAATCAATGGCCAAAAGAACTTAAAGGACAAATAGAAACCAATTCCTTAATGACTAAGATTTGATTCCAATCTTTGGCCAAATGAACTTAAGGGAAAAAGGGAAACCAATTCATTAGTGATTAAGATTTGATTCCAATCAATGGCCAAAAGAACTTAAAAGGCAAAGAGAATCCTATTCATTATGAACCAAGACTTACTTCCAATCAATGGCCAAAAGAACTTAAAGGACAAATAGAAACCAATTCCTTAATGACTAAGATTTGATTCCAATCTTTGGCCAAATGAACTTAAGCCAACGGGCGAAACCAATTCATTAGTGATTAAGATTTGATTCCAATCAATGGCCAAAAGAACTTAAAGGATAAATGGAAACCAATTCCTTAATGATTAAGACTTGATTCCAATCTTTTGCCAAAAGAACTAAAAGGAAAAAGGGATGCCAATTCCTAGACGATTAAGACTTGATTCCAATCAATGGCCAAAAAGAACATGAAAGGCAAAGAGAATCCTATTCATTATGAACCAAGACTTACTTCCAATCAATGGCCAAAAGAACTTAAAGGACAAATAGAAACCAATTCCTTAATGACTAAGATTTGATTCCAATCTTTGGCCAAATGAACTTAAGGGAAAAAGGGAAACCAATTCATTAGTGATTAAGATTTGATTCCAATCAATGGCCAAAAGAACCTAAAAGGCAAAGAGAATCCTATTCATTATGAACCAAGACTTACTTCCAATCAATGGCCAAAAGAACTTAAAGGACAAATAGAAACCAATTCCTTAATGACTAAGATTTGATTCCAATCTTTGGCCAAATGAACTTAAGGGAAAAAGGGAAACCAATTCATTAGTGATTAAGATTTGATTCCAATCAATGGCCAAAAGAACCTAAAAGGCAAAGAGAATCCTATTCATTATGAACCAAGACTTACTTCCAATCAATGGCCAAAAGAACTTAAAGGACAAATAGAAACCAATTCCTTAATGACTAAGATTTGATTCCAATCTTTGGCCAAATGAACTTAAGGGAAAAAGGGAAACCAATTCATTAGTGATTAAGATTTGATTCCAATCAATGGCCAAAAGAACTTAAAGGATAAATGGAAACCAATTCCTTAATGATTAAGACTTGATTCCAATCTTTTGCCAAAAGAACTAAAAGGAAAAAGGGATGCCAATTCCTAGACGATTAAGACTTGATTCCAATCAATGGCCAAAAGAACATGAAAGGCAAAGAGAATCCTATTCATTATGAACCAAGACTTACTTCCAATCAATGGCCAAAAGAACTTAAAGGACAAATAGAAACCAATTCCTTAATGACTAAGATTTGATTCCAATCTTTGGCCAAATGAACTTAAGGGAAAAAGGGAAACCAATTCATTAGTGATTAAGATTTGATTCCAAATAATGGCCAAAAGAACTTAAAGGATAAATGGAAACCAATTCCTTAATGATTAAGACTTGATTCCAATCTTTTGCCAAAAGAACTAAAAGGAAAAAGGGATGCCAATTCCTAGACGATTAAGACTTGATTCCAATCAATGGCCAAAAGAACATGAAAGGCAAAGAGAATCCTATTCATTATGAACCAAGACTTACTTCCAATCAATGACCAAAAGAATTTAAAGGACAAATAGAAACCAATTCCTTAATGATTAAGATTTGATTCCAATCATTGGCCAAAAGAACTTAAAGGAGAAAGAGAAACCAATTCCTCAATGATTAAGACTTGATTCCAATCAATGGCCAAAAGAACTTAAAAGGCAAAGAGAATCCTATTCATTATGAACCAAGACTTACTTCCAATCAATGGCCAAAAGAACTTAAAGGACAAATAGAAACCAATTCCTTAATGACTAAGATTTGATTCCAATCTTTGGCCAAATGAACTTAAGGGAAAAAGGGAAACCAATTCATTAATGATTAAGATTTGATTCCAAACAATGGCCAAAAGAACTTAAAGGATAAATGGAAACCAATTCCTTAATGATTAAGACTTGATTCCAAACTTTTGCCAAAAGAACTAAAAGGAAAAAGGGATGCCAATTCCAAGACGATTAAGACTTGATTCCAATCAATGGCCAAAAGAACATAAAAGGCAAAGAGAATCCTATTCATTATGAACCAAGACTTACTTCCAATCAATGACCAAAAGAACTTAAAGGACAAATAGAAACCAATTCCTTAATAATTAAGATTTGATTCCAATCACTGGCCAAAAGAACTTAGAGGAGAAAGAGAAACAAATTCCTTAATGATTAAGACTTGATTCCAATCAATGGCCAAAAGAACTTAAAAGGCAAAGAGAATCCTATTCATTATGAACCAAGAGTTACTTCCAATCAATGGCCAAAAGAACTTAAAGGACAAATAGAAACCAATTCCTTAATGATTAAGACTTGATTCCAATCTTTGGCCTAAAGAACTTAAAGGACAAAGGGAAACCAATTCATTAAGGATTAAGACATGATTCCAATCAATGGCCAAAAGAACTTAAAGGATAAATAGAAACCAATTCCTTAATGATTAAGACTTGATTCCAATCTTTTGCCAAAAGAACTAAAAGGAAAAAGGGATGCCAATTCCTAGACGATTAAGACTTGATTCCAATCAATGGCCAAAAGAACATGAAAGGCAAAGAGAATCCTATTCATTATGAACCAAGACTTACTTCCAATCAATGGCCAAAAGAACTTAAAGGACAAATAGAAACCAATTCCTTAATGACTAAGATTTGATTCCAATCTTTGGCCAAATGAACTTAAGGGAAAAAGGGAAACCAATTCATTAGTGATTAAGATTTGATTCCAATCAATGGCCAAAAGAACTTAAAAGGCAAAGAGAATCCTATTCATTATGAACCAAGACTTACTTCCAATCAATGGCCAAAAGAACTTAAAGGACAAATAGAAACCAATTCCTTAATGACTAAGATTTGATTCCAATCTTTGGCCAAATGAACTTAACGGAAAAAGGGAAACCAATTCATTAGTGATTAAGATTTGATTCCAAATAATGGCCAAAAGAACTTAAAGGATAAATGGAAACCAATTCCTTAATGATTAAGACTTGATTCCAATCTTTTGCCAAAAGAACTAAAAGGAAAAAGGGATGCCAATTCCTAGACGATTAAGACTTGATTCCAATCAATGGCCAAAAGAACATGAAAGGCAAAGAGAATCCTATTCATTATGAACCAAGACTTACTTCCAATCAATGGCCAAAAGAACTTAAAGGACAAATAGAAACCAATTCCTTAATGACTAAGATTTGATTCCAATCTTTGGCCAAATGAACTTAAGGGAAAAAGCGAAACCAATTCATTAGTGATTAAGATTTGATTCCAAATAATGGCCAAAAGAACTTAAAGGATAAATGGAAACCAATTCCTTAATGATTAAGACGTGATTCCAATCTTTTGCCAAAAGAACTAAAAGGAAAAAGGGATGCCCATTCCTAGACGATTAAGACTTGATTCCAATCAATGGCCAAAAGAACATGAAAGGCAAAGAGAATCCTATTCATTATGAACCAAGACTTACTTCCAATCAATGACCAAAAGAATTTAAAGGACAAATAGAAACCAATTCCTTAATGATTAAGATTTGATTCCAATCATTGGCCAAAAGAACTTAAAGGAGAAAGAGAAACCAATTCCTCAATGATTAAGACTTGATTCCAATCAATGGCCAAAGGAACTTAAAAGGCAAAGAGAATCCTATTCATTATGAACCAAGACTTACTTCCAATCAATGGCCAAAAGAACTTAAAGGACAAATAGAAACCAATTCCTTAATGACTAAGATTTGATTCCAATCTTTGGCCAAATGAACTTAAAGGAAAAAGGGAAACCAATTCATTAATGATTAAGATTTGATTCCAAACAATGGCCAAAAGAACTTAAAGGATAAATGGAAACCAATTCCTTAATGATTAAGACTTGATTCCAAACTTTTGCCAAAAGAACTAAAAGGAAAAAGGGATGCCAATTCCAAGACGATTAAGACTTGATTCCAATCAATGGCCAAAAGAACATAAAAGGCAAAGAGAATCCTATTCATTATGAACCAAGACTTACTTCCAATCAATGACCAAAAGAACTTAAAGGACAAATAGAAACCAATTCCTTAATAATTAAGATTTGATTCCAATCACTGGCCAAAAGAACTTAGAGGAGAAAGAGAAACAAATTCCTTAATGATTAAGACTTGATTCCAATCAATGGCCAAAAGAACTTAAAAGGCAAAGAGAATCCTGTTCATTATGAACCAAGAGTTACTTCCAATCAATGGCCAAAAGAACTTAAAGGACAACTAGAAACCAATTCCTTAATGATTAAGACTTGATTCCAATCTTTGGCCTAAAGAACTTAAAGGACAAAGGGAAACCAATTCATTAAGGATTAAGACATGATTCCAATCAATGGCCAAAAGAACTTAAAGGATAAATAGAAACCAATTCCTTAATGATTAAGACTTGATTCCACTCTTTGGCCAAAAGAACTAAAAGGAAAAAGCGATACCAATTCCTTGACGATTAAGACTTGATTCCAATCACTAGCCAAAAGAACATGAAAGGCAAAGAGAATCCTATTCATTATGAACCAAGACTTACTTCCAATCAATGACCAAACGAATTTAAAGGACAAATAGAAACCAATTCCTTAATGATTAAGATTTGATTCCAATCATTGGCCAAAAGAACTTAAAGGGGAAAGAGAAACCAATTCCTCAATGATTAAGACTTGATTCCAATCAATGGCCAAAAGAACTTAAAAGGCAAAGAGAATCCTATTCATTATGAACCAAGACTTACTTCCAATCAATGGCCAAAAGAACTTAAAGGACAAATAGAAACCAATTCCTTAATGACTAAGATTTGATTCCAATCTTTGGCCAAATGAACTTAAGGGAAAAAGGGAAACCAATTCATTAGTGATTAAGATTTGATTCCAATCAATGGCCAAAAGAACTTAAAAGGCAAAGAGAATCCTATTCATTATGAACCAAGACTTACTTCCAATCAATGGCCAAAAGAACTTAAAGGACAAATAGAAACCAATTCCTTAATGACTAAGATTTGATTCCAATCTTTGGCCAAATGAACTTAAGGGAAAAAGGGAAACCAATTCATTAGTGATTAAGATTTGATTCCAATCAATGGCCAAAAGAACCTAAAAGGCAAAGAGAATCCTATTCATTATGAACCAAGACTTACTTCCAATCAATGGCCAAAAGAACTTAAAGGACAAATAGAAACCAATTCCTTAATGACTAAGATTTGATTCCAATCTTTGGCCAAATGAACTTAAGGGAAAAAGGGAAACCAATTCCTCAATGATTAAGACTTGATTCCAATCAATGGCCAAAAGAACTTAAAAGGCAAAGAGAATCCTATTCATTATGAACCAAGACTTACTTCCAATCAATGGCCAAAAGAACTTAAAGGACAAATAGAAACCAATTCCTTAATGACTAAGATTTGATTCCAATCTTTGGCCAAATGAACTTAAGGGAAAAAGGGAAACCAATTCATTAGTGATTAAGATTTGATTCCAATCAATGGCCAAAAGAACCTAAAAGGCAAAGAGAATCCTATTCATTATGAACCAAGACTTACTTCCAATCAATGGCCAAAAGAACTTAAAGGACAAATAGAAACCAATTCCTTAATGACTAAGATTTGATTCCAATCTTTGGCCAAATGAACTTAAGGGAAAAAGGGAAACCAATTCATTAGTGATTAAGATTTGATTCCAAATAATGGCCAAAAGAACTTAAAGGATAAATGGAAACCAATTCCTTAATGATTAAGACTTGATTCCAATCTTTTGCCAAAAGAACTAAAAGGAAAAAGGGATGCCAATTCCTAGACGATTAAGACTTGATTCCAATCAATGGCCAAAAGAACATGAAAGGCAAAGAGAATCCTATTCATTATGAACCAAGACTTACTTCCAATCAATGGCCAAAAGAACTTAAAGGACAAATAGAAACCAATTCCTTAATGACTAAGATTTGATTCCAATCTTTGGCCAAATGAACTTAAGGGAAAAAGGGAAACCAATTCATTAGTGATTAAGATTTGATTCCAAATAATGGCCAAAAGAACTTAAAGGATAAATGGAAACCAATTCCTTAATGATTAAGACTTGATTCCAATCTTTTGCCAAAAGAACTAAAAGGAAAAAGGGATGCCAATTCCTAGACGATTAAGACTTGATTCCAATCAATGGCCAAAAGAACATGAAAGGCAAAGAGAATCCTATTCATTATTAACCAAGACTTACTTCCAATCAATGACCAAAAGAATTTAAAGGACAAATAGAAACCAATTCCTTAATGATTAAGATTTGATTCCAATCATTGGCCAAAAGAACTTAACGGAGAAAGAGAAACCAATTCCTCAATGATTAAGACTTGATTCCAATCAATGGCCAAAAGAACATGAAAGGCAAAGAGAATCCTATTCATTATGAACCAAGACTTACTTCCAATCAATGACCAAAACAATTTAAAGGACAAATAGAAACCAATTCCTTAATGACTAAGATTTGATTCCAATCTTTGGCCAAATGAACTTAAGGGAAAAAGGGAAACCAATTCATTAGTGATTAAGATTTGATTCCAAATAATGGCCAAAAGAACTTAAAGGATAAATGGAAGCCAATTCCTTAATGATTAAGACTTGATTCCAATCTTTTGCCAAAAGAACTAAAAGGAAAAAGGGATGCCAATTCCTAGACGATTAAGACTTGATTCCAATCAATGGCCAAAAGAACATAAAAGGCAAAGAGAATCCTATTCATTATGAACCAAGACTTACTTCCAATCAATGACCAAAAGAACTTAAAGGACAAATAGAAACCAATTCCTTAATGATTAAGATTTGATTCCAATCACTGGCCAAAAGAACTTAGAGGAGAAAGAGAAACAAATTCCTTAATGATTAAGACTTGATTCCAATCAATGGCCAAAAGAACTTAAAAGGCAAAGAGAATCCTATTCATTATGAACCAAGACTTACTTCCAATCAATGGCCAAAAGAACTTAAAGGACAAATAGAAACCAATTCCTTAATGATTAAGACTTGATTCCAATCTTTGGCCTAAAGAACTTAAAGGACAAAGGGAAACCAATTCATTAAGGATTAAGACTTGTGATACGTGCTCCGAAGGACAAATTGGACGTTCCAGCACTAAAGGGCAAGATGGGAATTTCAGCATGCCCGTGGGACCTATCACAAGGGCAAGAGCAAAGATGCTGAAGGAAAGCTTTGGGAACTTGGCTAAAGCAATTGTAGAAGACATGTATCAAGAATGGGCCAAGAAGATGCCAACACATACTAATGGACAACCCAAGATCTTGTTATTTGCTGCTAATTGGGCTTAGAAGCTTATACTGGCCATGTTGGGCCATTATCCTATTTTGGTCTTGTTTAGTTTAGTTAGTTTAAGTATTTAGGACATCTAAACTTTTAGTTATTTTATTTAGCCCATATTTTATGTTTTATGATTTATCCAGCCCAATTCATATTATTTAGTATTAGAACACCTCTTATTGGGCTTGGGCTTAGTTTAAGTTTTTAACCTAGTGTAAGAGGTTATAAATACCTCAAGGAACACATTGTTTATCAGTTTTTGATTAATTGAAATTCTGTTTTGTTTTCTTTCAAGAAAACAGTCCTTTTGTGTGCAAGTGAGGTGAGTGATTTGCTTTGCTTGTTGCATCAAGAAATTGAGAGAATTCATTCTAAGGTAAATTCCTTGCGATATTCAATCAATTTCTATCCTATCTTTTCCCTGTTATCTACGTTTCCAAGGACAGGTTTCTTGGGGGTTTAGTAGGGAGGGTCTTTATTCTACGTCTTGTTTTCTATCAAAGTGTGTGCCTGGGGTTTCTGGATCTTTATATCCACGGGGTTCCGCATCATTTGGTATTCAGAGCAAGGTCTAGATAAATTCCTATTTATCTGTCTTTTACGTTTACCTTTTGTCTTCTTTCTCTGTCTGTTTGCGTTCTTATTTTTTTGTCTATCCTTTGTGTTGCGGTCATATCTTTGTTCCATCTTTGTGTTTCTCCTATTTGCTTTCAATCTTTGTTGCTAGTTCAAATTTGAAAAAAAAAAAAAAAAAAAAAAGAAGGTGCAGAAAAAAAAAAACGAAAAAAAAGCCAAAAAAAAAAGAAGGACGAAAAAAAAAAAAAAGAGAAGAAGGAGGGGAAGTTAGAAAAGATTGAAAGGATTATATTCAGATTTAGTTTTGATTCACATCAGATTACATTATCCTTTGTTTCAAATTTAAAAAGATTGTGTTTAGATTCAGTTTTAATTCAAATCAGATTACATATCTTGTCTTTCCTTGGAATTTAAATTTTGATTTTTAAATCTGATTTACATCAGATTTGGTTGATTTACACCAGATTTTGTGTTATCTTGAGTTCCTTGGAGTCTAAGTAATCCTTAGTTGTGTGTCTTTTGCATTTTTTTCCTTGCAAATTAAGTAATCCATTCTGAGTCTTCAACTTGAGTTTCTCTTGGTCCTTGTCATCAAATTCTTATCGTAATATTACTTGTGGATTTGCCTTGCTTGATTTCATTTAATTTCTAAAGTGCAACATTCTAAAGTGATCAAGAGTGGTAAAAGGCAAGAGTGGTGAGCACAAAAGAGGGTAAAAGCCAAGAATTGAGTGAAAACACGAGTGTACCCAATTTTGAGTGCAAACACGTGAGAGAGTGCTTGTGAGGTCCTTTTCTTTTATTAACATTTTGCAAGTTGTTCAATGGCTAACAACTCAAGGAAGGAAGGAAAAGAAAATTATGAAGAGGAACCTGGTATGATACTTGACATGAAGCTCATGTACCAAGCTTTCACTAGTCAATTTCAGAAGTTGAATAGTAGACTTGATGAGATGGATGAGTGGAGAAAGGAGATGACACAAAGCATGTCCAGAGGAAGTAGACGGGTTGATCTGAGGAATCGACGTCACCATGATTCCAGCCATGAGCTATCCGGGGAGGAGTTTGATGAAGTTGATTTAGCCAGAAATAGGAGAACTGGAAACAGAGCTTGGGATAGCAACATTAACGCTATCAAGATGCAGATACCACCATTCAAGGGTAGGAATGATGCTGAAGCTTATTTAGAGTGGGAAAGAAAGGTGGAGATGATTTTTGCTTGTCATAATTACTCTGAAGAGAAGAAGGTCAAATTAGCTGCTGTGGAATTTTCTGATTATGCTCTAATTTGGTGGGATGAGCTAGTTAAGTCCAGAAGGAGGAATGGGGAATACCCCATAGAAACTTGGGATGAGATGAAGAGGATAATGAAGAAGAGATTTGTTCCTTCCCACTACTATAGGGAAGTGCACCAAAAATTGCATAGGCTCATTCAAGGCTCCAAGTCAGTAGAAGATTACCATAAGGAGATGGAAATGCTCATGATTAAAGCCAACATTGAGGAGGACATGGAAGTAACTATGGCTCGGTTTATAGGTGGTTTAAATAAGGAGATTGCAGATGTGGTAGAATTACACCATTATGTGGAGATGGAGGATTTGGTTAGCATGGCAATGAAGGTAGAGAAACAACAAAATCAAAGAAGGGCAGCTAAGGCATTTTCGAATTCCAACTCGAAGTGGGGTTCAAAATGGTCTAAGTATGAGGACACAAAGAAGAATAAGGACTCAAATCCCAAGGAGAAGGGACTGGACATAGCCAAGAAGAATGGTACTTCTAATTCATCTTCTTCTATTGCTACTTCTAGACATAGAGATGTTAAATGCTTCAAGTGCCACGGCTTGGGCCATTATGCATATAATTGCCCGAACAAGAGAACAATGGTCATTAGGGGAGGTGAAGTTGTATCTGAATCTGATGATGATGGTAAGTCTGATGGTAGTGATGATATGCCACCATTAGAGGACTGTTCTGATAATGATGAGAATGTTGAATATGCTGTGCATGGTGAGTCTCTTGTTGCTAGACGTGCTTTGAATATGCAAGTTAAGGAGGATAGCCTAGAGCAAAGAGAGAATATCTTTCACACTAGATGTTTGGTTGGTGGAAAGGTGTGCAGTTTGATTGTTGATGATGGAAGTTGTACCAATGTTGCTAGTACCACCTTAGTGGAGAAGTTGGGATTGAAGCATGATAAGCATCCTAATCCATATAGGTTGCAATGGTTGAATAATAGTGGGGAAGTGAAAGTTACTAGACAAGTTGTGGTTGCATTCTCCATTGGGAAGTATAGTGATGAAGTAATGTGTGATGTAGTACCCATGCAGGCTAGTCATTTGTTGTTGGGGAGACCATGGCAATTTGATAGGCATGTGCTACATGATGGGTACAAGAATAGGTATTCCTTTGAGTATAATGGCCACAAGATCACTCTTGCACCATTATCGCCCAAGGAGGTGTATCTTGATCAAATGAAGCTTCAACAAACTTGTATGGGGAATTTGGGAAGTGAGAAAAATACAAAGAAAGAAAAGAGTGAAAAGAAAGAGAAGAGTGAGAAAAATGAAGAGAGTGAGAGGAAATGTTTTTATGCAAAAGAGAGAGATTTGAAAAGTGCTTTGTTAGGCAAGAGAGCTTTGATTATGATTCGATTTAAGGAGGTTTTACTCTATGAAACTGAACTTAACCCAAATTTGCCTAGTTGTTTTCTTTCTTTGTTGCAGGAGTTTGAAGATGTGTTCCCTAGTGAGGTGCCAAGTGGATTGCCACCATTGAGAGGGATTGAGCACCAAATTGATTTTGTGCCTGGAGCTAGTATTCCAAATAGACCAGCCTATAGAAGTAATCCTGAGGAGACAAAGGAGCTTCAAATGCAAGTGGATGATTTGCTGGCTAAAGGGTATGTGAGGGAAAGCATGAGTCCATGTGCTGTTCCAGTTTTGTTGGTTCCAAAGAAAGATGGCACTTGGAGGATGTGTGTGGATTGCCGTGCAGTCAACAAGATAACGGTAAAGTATCGCCATCCTATTCCTAGGTTAGATGACATGCTTGATGAGTTAAATGGTGCATGCATATTCACTAAAATTGATTTGAAAAGTGGGTATCACCAAATTAGAATGAAACCAGGGGATGAATGGAAGACTGCATTTAAAACAAAATATGGTCTTTATGAGTGGTTGGTTATGCCTTTTGGGTTAACTAATGCACCTAGTACTTTCATGCGCTTAATGAACCATGTTTTGAGGGATTTCTTGGGGAAGTTTGTGGTTGTTTATTTTGATGATATCTTAATTTATAGCAAATGTTTGGATGAACACATATTGCATGTAAAGGCTGTTTTAGAAGTTCTTAGGAAGGAGAAGTTGTATGCCAACCTTAGGAAGTGCACATTTTGCATTGATAGAGTTGTGTTTCTTGGTTTTGTTGTGAGTGCACATGGTATTGAGGTTGATGAGGAGAAGGTGAAGGCTATTCAAGAATGGCCAACGCCTAAGAGTGTTTCTGAGGTAAGGAGTTTTCATGGTTTAGCTGGGTTTTATAGGAGATTTGTGAAAAATTTCTCTACCATTGCTGCTCCTTTAACTGAAATTGTTAAAAAGGATGTTGGGTTTAAATGGGGACAGGAACAAGAACTTGCTTTTAACACTTTGAAAGAAAAATTATGTTCTGCTCCTATTCTTGTTTTGCCTAATTTTGATAAGACTTTTGAAGTAGAATGTGATGCTTCTGGGATTGGTATAGGTGCTGTTTTGATGCAGGAAACACGTCCCATTGCATTCTTCAGTGAGAAGTTGAATGGAGCTCAACTCAAATATTCTACCTATGACAAGGAGCTATATGCCTTGGTTCGAGCTTTGGAGGTTTGGCAACATTATTTGCTACCCAAAGAGTTCGTGATTCACACTGATCATGAGTCTTTGAAGCACCTAAAAGGTCAATGTAAGTTGAACAAAAGACATGCCAAATGGGTAGAATTCATTGAGACCTTTCCATATGTGATTGCTTATAAGCAAGGAAAAGAGAATGTAGTTGCTGATGCTTTATCTAGGAGATATGCTTTAATCACTACACTTTCTTCTAAGTTGTTAGGATTTGAGCACTTGAAAGATTTGTATGCAACCGACTCTGATTTTGCTAATATATATGCTGCATGTGAAAAGGGTGCATTTAACAAGTTCTATAGGCATGAAGGTTTTCTGTTTCGTGGCAATAGAATTTGTGTACCTATTTGCTCAACTAGAGAATTGCTTGTGAGGGAATCACATTGTGGTGGATTGATGGGTCATTTTGGTGTGCATAAGACTTTGGATGTGTTGTCTGAACATTTTTATTGGCCTCACATGCGAAAAGATGTTGAGAGAATTTGTGCTAGATGCATTGCATGTAAACAGGCTAAATCTAAGTCTATGCCACATGGTTTGTATACGCCCTTACCTATTCCTACTCATCCTTGGATTGACATATCCATGGATTTTGTGCTTGGATTGCCTAGAACTAGGAAGGGTAGAGATAGCATTTTTGTTGTAGTGGACAGATTTAGTAAAATGGCTCACTTTATTGCATGCCATAAAACTGATGATGCAACAAATATTGCTGATTTGTTCTTTAGAGAAGTTGTGCGTTTGCATGGTGTCCCTAGAACTATTGTTTCTGACCGTGATGTGAAGTTTTTGAGTCATTTTTGGAAAGTGTTGTGGGGTAAGTTGGGAACAAAATTGCTTTATTCTACTACTTGTCACCCACAAACTGATGGTCAAACTGAAGTGGTGAATAGAACTTTAGGGACTTTATTGCGTGCAATTGTTGGTAAGAATTTGAAAACTTGGGAAGATTGTTTGCCTTTTATTGAGTTTGCTTATAATAGGACTATACATTCTTCTACAGGTTTTTCTCCATTTGAGCTTGTGTATGGTTTTAATCCTTTAACTGTTTTGGATTTAATGCCTTTGCCTTTGAGTGATATTGTTAGTTTAGATGGTGAAGGCAAGGCTGAAAGGGTTAAAGAGATGCACATGAAGGCACGTGAGATGATTGAGAAGAGAAGCAGGTTGACAGCCCAAAGAGTGAATAAGGGCCGTAAACAAATTGTGTTTGAACCTGGTGATTGGGTTTGGGTTCATTTGAGAAAGGAGAGGTTTCCTACTCAAAGGAAATCCAAGCTTGATGCTAGGGGAGATGGTCCATTTCAAGTGCTAGAGAGGATCAATGACAATGCATATAAGATTGACCTACCAGGTGAGTACAATGTTTCAGCTACTTTTAATGTTTCTGACCTTTCTCCTTTTGACATGGATGTAGATTCGAGGACGAATCTTTTTGAGGAGGGAGGGAATGATACGTGCTCCGAAGGACAAATTGGACGTTCCAGCACTAAAGGGCAAGATGGGAATTTCAGCATGCCCGTGGGACCTATCACAAGGGCAAGAGCAAAGATGCTGAAGGAAAGCTTTGGGAACTTGGCTAAAGCAATTGTAGAAGACATGTATCAAGAATGGGCCAAGAAGATGCCAACACATACTAATGGACAACCCAAGATCTTGTTATTTGCTGCTAATTGGGCTTAGAAGCTTATACTGGCCATGTTGGGCCATTATCCTATTTTGGTCTTGTTTAGTTTAGTTAGTTTAAGTATTTAGGACATCTAAACTTTTAGTTATTTTATTTAGCCCATATTTTATGTTTTATGATTTATCCAGCCCAATTCATATTATTTAGTATTAGAACACCTCTTATTGGGCTTGGGCTTAGTTTAAGTTTTTAACCTAGTGTAAGAGGTTATAAATACCTCAAGGAACACATTGTTTATCAGTTTTTGATTAATTGAAATTCTGTTTTGTTTTCTTTCAAGAAAACAGTCCTTTTGTGTGCAAGTGAGGTGAGTGATTTGCTTTGCTTGTTGCATCAAGAAATTGAGAGAATTCATTCTAAGGTAAATTCCTTGCGATATTCAATCAATTTCTATCCTATCTTTTCCCTGTTATCTATGTTTCCAAGGACAGGTTTCTTGGGGGTTTAGTAGGGAGGGTCTTTATTCTACGTCTTGTTTTCTATCAAAGTGTGTGCCTGGGGTTTCTGGATCTTTATATCCACGGGGTTCCGCATCAACTTGATTCCAATCAATGGCCAAAAGAACTTAAAGGATAAATAGAAACCAATTCCTTAATGATTAAGACTTGATTCCACTCTTTGGCCAAAAGAACTAAAAGGAAAAAGCGATACCAATTCCTTGACGATTAAGACTTGATTCCAATCAATGGCCAAAAGAACATGAAAGGCAAAGAGAATCCTATTCATTATGAACCAAGACTTACTTCCAATCAATGACCAAAAGAATTTAAAGGACAAATAGAAACCAATTCCTTAATGATTAAGATTTGATTCCAATCATTGGCCAAAAGAACTTAAAGGAGAAAGAGAAACCAATTCCTCAATGATTAAGACTTGATTCCAATCAATGGCCAAAAGAACTTAAAAGGCAAAGAGAATCCTATTCATTATGAACCAAGACTTACTTCCAATCAATGGCCAAAAGAACTTAAAGGACAAATAGAAACCAATTCCTTAATGACTAAGATTTGATTCCAATCTTTGGCCAAATGAACTTAAGGGAAAAAGGGAAACCAATTCATTAGTGATTAAGATTTGATTCCAAATAATGGCCAAAAGAACTTAAAGGATAAATGGAAACCAATTCCTTAATGATTAAGACTTGATTCCAATCTTTTGCCAAAAGAACTAAAAGGAAAAGGGATGCCAATTCCTAGACGATTAAGACTTGATTCCAATCAATGGCCAAAAGAACATGAAAGGCAAAGAGAATCCTATTCATTATGAACCAAGACTTACTTCCAATCAATGACCAAAACAATTTAAAGGACAAATAGAAACCAATTCCTTAATGACTAAGATTTGATTCCAATCTTTGGCCAAATGAACTTAAGGGAAAAAGGGAAACCAATTCATTAGTGATTAAGATTTGATTCCAAATAATGGCCAAAAGAACTTAAAGGATAAATGGAAACCAATTCCTTAATGATTAAGACTTGATTCCAATCTTTGGCCAAAAGAACTAAAAGGAAAAAGGGATGCCAATTCCTAGACGATTAAGACTTGATTCCAATCAATGGCCAAAAGAACATAAAAGGCAAAGAGAATCCTATTCATTATGAACCAAGACTTACTTCCAATCAATGACCAAAAGAACTTAAAGGACAAATAGAAACCAATTCCTTAATGATTAAGATTTGATTCCAATCTTTTGCCAAAAGAACTTAAAGGACAAATAGAAACCAATTCCTTAATGATTAAGACTTGATTCCAATCAATGGCCAAAAGAACTTAAAGGACAAATAGAAACCAATTCCTTAATGACTAAGATTTGATTCCAATCTTTGGCCAAATGAACTTAAGGCAAAAAGGGAAACCAATTCATTAGTGATTAAGATTTGATTCCAAATAATAGCCAAAAGAACTTAAAGGATAAATAGAAACCAATTCCTTAATGATTAAGACTTGATTCCAATCTTTGGCCAAAAGAACTAAAAGGAAAAAGGGATGCCAATTCCTAGACGATTAAGACTTGATTCCAATCAATGGCCAAAAGAACATGAAAGGCAAAGAGAATCCTATTCATTATGAACCAAGACTTACTTCCAATCAATGGCCAAAAGAACTTAAAGGACAAATAGAAACCAATTCCTTAATGACTAAGATTTGATTCCAATCTTTGGCCAAATGAACTTAAGGGAAAAAGGAAACCAATTCATTAGTGATTAAGATTTGATTCCAAATAATGGCCAAAAGAACTTAAAGGATAAATGGAAACCAATTCCTTAATGATTAAGACTTGATTCCAATCTTTTGCCAAAAGAACTAAAAGGAAAAAGGGATGCCAATTCCTAGACGATTAAGACTTGATTCCAATCAATGGCCAAAAGAACATGAAAGGCAAAGAGAATCCTATTCATTATGAACCAAGACTTACTTCCAATCAATGACCAAAAGAATTTAAAGGACAAATAGAAACCAATTCCTTAATGATTAAGATTTGATTCCAATCATTGGCCAAAAGAACTTAAAGGAGAAAGAGAAACCAATTCCTCAATGATTAAGACTTGATTCCAATCAATGGCCAAAAGAACTTAAAAGGCAAAGAGAATCCTATTCATTATGAACCAAGACTTACTTCCAATCAATGGCCAAAAGAACTTAAAGGACAAATAGAAACCAATTCCTTAATGACTAAGATTTGATTCCAATCTTTGGCCAAATGAACTTAAGGGAAAAGGGGAAACCAATTCATTAATGATTAAGATTTGATTCCAATCAATGGCCAAAAGAACTTAAAGGATAAATGGAAACCAATTCCTTAATGATTAAGACTTGATTCCAATCTTTGGCCAAAAGAACTAAAAGGAAAAAGGGATGCCAATTCCTAGACGATTAAGACTTGATTCCAATCAATGGCCAAAAGAACATAAAAGGCAAAGAGAATCCTATTCATTATGAACCAAGACTTACTTCCAATCAATGACCAAAAGAACTTAAAGGACAAATAGAAACCAATTCCTTAATGATTAAGATTTGATTCCAATCTTTGGCCAAATGAACTTAAGGGAAAAAGGGAAACCAATTCATTAATGATTAAGATTTGATTCCAATCAATGGCCAAAAGAACTTAAAGGACAAATAGAAACCAATTCCTTAATGATTAAGATTTGATTCCAATCACTGGCCAAAAGAACTTAAAGGAGAAAGAGAAACCAATTCCTTAATGATTAAGACTTGATTCCAATCAATGGCCAAAAGAACTTAAAAGGCAAAGAGAATCCTATTCATTATGAACCAAGACTTACTTCCAATCAATGGCCAAAAGAACTTAAAGGACAAATAGAAACCAATTCCTTAATGATTAAGACTTGATTCCAATCTTTGGCCAAAAGAACTTAAAGGACAAAGGGAAACCAATTCATTAAGGATTAAGACTTGATTCCAATCAATGGCCAAAAGAACTTAAAGGATAAATAGAAACCAATTCCTTAATGATTAAGACTTGATTCCAATCTTTGGCCAAAAGAACTAAAAGGAAAATGCGATACCAATTCCTTGACGATTAAGACTTGATTCCAATCAATGGCCAAAAGAACATGAAAGGCAAAGAGAATCCTATTCATTATGAACCAAGACTTACTTCCAATCAATGACCAAAAGAATTTAAAGGACAAATAGAAACCAATTCCTTAATGATTAAGATTTGATTCCAATCATTGGCCAAAAGAACTTAAAGGAGAAAGAGAAACCAATTCCTCAATGATTAAGACTTGATTCCAATCAATGGCCAAAAGAACTTAAAAGGCAAAGAGAATCCTATTCATTATGAACCAAGACTTACTTCCAATCAATGGCCAAAAGAACTTAAAGGACAAATAGAAACCAATTCCTTAATGACTAAGATTTGATTCCAATCTTTGGCCAAATGAACTTAAGGGAAAAAGGAAACCAATTCATTAGTGATTAAGATTTGATTCCAAATAATGGCCAAAAGAACTTAAAGGATAAATAGAAACCAATTCCTTAATGATTAAGACTTGATTCCAATCTTTTGCCAAAAGAACTAAAAGGAAAAAGGGATGCCAATTCCTAGACGATTAAGACTTGATTCCAATCAATGGCCAAAAGAACATAAAAGGCAAAGAGAATCCTATTCATTATGAACCAAGACTTACTTCCAATCAATGACCAAAAGAACTTAAAGGACAAATAGAAACCAATTCCTTAATGACTAAGATTTGATTCCAATCTTTGGCCAAATGAACTTAAGGGAAAAAGGGAAACCAATTCATTAGTGATTAAGATTTGATTCCAAATAATGGCCAAAAGAACTTAAAGGATAAATGGAAACCAATTCCTTAATGATTAAGACTTGATTCCAATCTTTTGCCAAAAGAACTAAAAGGAAAAAGGAATGCCAATTCCTAGACGATTAAGACTTGATTCCAATCAATGGCCAAAAGAACATAAAAGGCAAAGAGAATCCTATTCATTATGAACCAAGACTTACTTCCAATCAATGACCAAAAGAACTTAAAGGACAAATAGAAACCAATTCCTTAATGATTAAGACTTGATTCCAATCTTTTGCCAAAAGAACTAAAAGGAAAAAGAGAAACCAATTCATTAATGATTAAGATTTGATTCCAAACAATGGCCAAAAGAACTTAAAGGATAAATGGAAACCAATTCCTTAATGACTAAGATTTGATTCCAATCTTTGGCCAAATGAACTTAAATAAAAAGTGGAAATCAATTCATTAGTGATTAAGATTTGATTCCAAATCAATGGCCAAAAGAACATAAAGGAGAAAGAGAAACCAATTCATTAATGATTAAGACTTGATTCCAATCTTTGGCCAAAAGAACTAAAAGGAAAAAGGGATGCCAATTCCTAGACGATTAAGACTTGATTCCAATCAATGGCCAAAAGAACATAAAAGGCAAAGAGAATCCTATTCATTATGAACCAAGACTTACTTCCAATCAATGACCAAAAGAATTTAAAGGACAAATAGAAACCAATTCCTTAATGATTAAGATTTGATTCCAATCATTGGCCAAAAGAACTTAAAGGAGAAAGAGAAACCAATTCCTTAATGATTAAGACTTGATTCCAATCAATGGCCAAAAGAACTTAAAAGGCAAAGAGAATCCTATTCATTATGAACCAAGACTTACTTCCAATCAATGGCCAAAAGAACTTAAAGGACAAATAGAAACCAATTCCTTAATGATTAAGATTTGATTCCAATCTTCGGCCAATAGAAAATAAAGGACAAAGAGAATCCAAATCCTTAGTGATTAAGACTTGATTCCAATCAATGGCCAAAAGAACTTAAAAGGCAAAGAGAATCCTATTCATTATGAACCAAGACTTACTTCCAATCAATGGCCAAAAGAACTTAAAGGACAAATAGAAACCAATTCCTTAATGACTAAGATTTGATTCCAATCTTTGGCCAAATGAACTTAAGGGAAAAAGGAAACCAATTCATTAATGATTAAGATTTGATCCCAATCCAAGGCCAAAAGAACTTAAAGGATAAATAGAAACCAATTCCTTAATGATTAAGACTTGATTCCAATCTTTGGCCAAAAGAACTAAAAGGAAAAAGGGATGCCAATTCCTAGACGATTAAGACTTGATTCCAATCAATGGCCAAAAGAACATGAAAGGCAAAGAGAATCCTATTCATTATGAACCAAGACTTACTTCCAATCAATGGCCAAAAGAACTTAAAGGACAAATAGAAACCAATTCCTTAATGACTAAGATTTGATTCCAATCTTTGGCCAAATGAACTTAAGGGAAAAAAGGAAACCAATTCATTAGTGATTAAGATTTGATTCCAAATAATGGCCAAAAGAACTTAAAGGATAAATGGAAACCAATTCCTTAATGATTAAGACTTGATTCCAATCTTTGGCCAAAAGAACTAAAAGGAAAAAGGGATGCCAATTCCTAGACGATTAAGACTTGATTCCAATCAATGGCCAAAAGAACATGAAAGGCAAAGAGAATCCTATTCATTATGAACCAAGACTTACTTCCAATCAATGACCAAAAGAATTTAAAGGACAAATAGAAACCAATTCCTTAATGATTAAGATTTGATTCCAATCATTGGCCAAAAGAACTTAAAGGAGAAAGAGAAACCAATTCCTTAATGATTAAGACTTGATTCCAATCAATGGCCAAAAGAACTTAAAAGGCAAAGAGAATCCTATTCATTATGAACCAAGACTTACTTCCAATCAATGGCCAAAAGAACTTAAAGGACAAATAGAAACCAATTCCTTAATGACTAAGATTTGATTCCAATCTTTGGCCAAATGAACTTAAGGGAAAAAGGGAAACCAATTCATTAATGATTAAGATTTGATTCCAAACAATGGCCAAAAGAACTTAAAGGATAAATGGAAACCAATTCCTTAATGATTAAGACTTGATTCCAATCTTTTGCCAAAAGAACTAAAAGGAAAAAGGGATGCCAATTCCTAGACGATTAAGACTTGATTCCAATCAATGGCCAAAAGAACATAAAAGGCAAAGAGAATCCTATTCATTATGAACCAAGACTTACTTCCAATCAATGACCAAAAGAACTTAAAGGACAAATAGAAACCAATTCCTTAATGATTAAGATTTGATTCCAATCACTGGCCAAAAGAACTTAGAGGAGAAAGAGAAACAAATTCCTTAATGATTAAGACTTGATTCCAATCAATGGCCAAAAGAACTTAAAAGGCAAAGAGAATCCTATTCATTATGAACCAAGACTTACTTCCAATCAATGGCCAAAAGAACTTAAAGGACAAATAGAAACCAATTCCTTAATGATTAAGACTTGATTCCAATCTTTGGCCAAAAGAACTTAAAGGATAAATAGAAACCAATTCCTTAATGATTAAGACTTGATTCCAATCAATGGCCAAAAGAACTTAAAGGATAAATAGAAACCAATTCCTTAATGATTAAGACTTGATTCCACTCTTTGGCCAAAAGAACTAAAAGGAAAAAGCGATACCAATTCCTTGACGATTAAGACTTGATTCCAATCAATGGCCAAAAGAACATGAAAGGCAAAGAGAATCCTATTCATTATGAACCAAGACTTACTTCCAATCAATGACCAAAAGAATTTAAAGGACAAATAGAAACCAATTCCTTAATGATTAAGATTTGATTCCAATCATTGGCCAAAAGAACTTAAAGGAGAAAGAGAAACCAATTCCTCAATGATTAAGACTTGATTCCAATCAATGGCCAAAAGAACTTAAAAGGCAAAGAGAATCCTATTCATTATGAACCAAGACTTACTTCCAATCAATGGCCAAAAGAACTTAAAGGACAAATAGAAACCAATTCCTTAATGACTAAGATTTGATTCCAATCTTTGGCCAAATGAACTTAAGGGAAAAAGGGAAACCAATTCATTAATGATTAAGATTTGATTCCAAACAATGGCCAAAAGAACTTAAAGGATAAATGGAAACCAATTCCTTAATGATTAAGACTTGATTCCAATCTTTTGCCAAAAGAACTAAAAGGAAAAAGGGATGCCAATTCCTAGACGATTAAGACTTGATTCCAATCAATGGCCAAAAGAACATAAAAGGCAAAGAGAATCCTATTCATTATGAACCAAGACTTACTTCCAATCAATGGCCAAAAGAACTTAAAGGACAAATAGAAACCAATTCCTTAATGATTAAGATTTGATTCCAATCTTTGGCCAAAAGAACTTAAAGGACAAAGGGAAACCAATTCATTAAGGATTAAGACTTGATTCCAATCAATGGCCAAAAGAACTTAAAGGATAAATAGAAACCAATTCCTTAATGATTAAGACTTGATTCCACTCTTTGGCCAAAAGAACTAAAAGGAAAAGGGGATGCCAATTCCTAGACGATTAAGACTTGATTCCAATCAATGGCCAAAAGAACATAAAAGGCAAAGAGAATCCTATTCATTATGAACCAAGACTTACTTCCAATCAATGGCCAAAAGAACTTAAAGGATAAATAGAAACCAATTCCTTAATGATTAAGACTTGATTCCAATCAATGGCCAAAAGAACTTAAAAGGCAAAGAGAATCCTATTCATTATGAACCAAGACTTACTTCCAATCAATGACCAAAAGAATTTAAAGGACAAATAGAAACCAATTCCTTAATGATTAAGATTTGATTCCAATCATTGGCCAAAAGAACTTAAAGGAGAAAGAGAAACCAATTCCTCAATGATTAAGACTTGATTCCAATCAATGGCCAAAAGAACTTAAAAGGCAAAGAGAATCCTATTCATTATGAACCAAGACTTACTTCCAATCAATGGCCAAAAGAACTTAAAGGACAAATAGAAACCAATTCCTTAATGACTAAGATTTGATTCCAATCTTTGGCCAAATGAACTTAAAGGAAAAAGGGAAACCAATTCATTAATGATTAAGATTTGATTCCAAACAATGGCCAAAAGAACTTAAAGGATAAATGGAAACCAATTCCTTAATGATTAAGACTTGATTCCAATCTTTTGCCAAAAGAACTAAAAGGAAAAAGGGATGCCAATTCCTAGACGATTAAGACTTGATTCCAATCAATGGCCAAAAGAACATAAAAGGCAAAGAGAATCCTATTCATTATGAACCAAGACTTACTTCCAATCAATGACCAAAAGAACTTAAAGGACAAATAGAAACCAATTCCTTAATGATTAAGATTTGATTCCAATCACTGGCCAAAAGAACTTAGAGGAGAAAGAGAAACAAATTCCTTAATGATTAAGACTTGATTCCAATCAATGGCCAAAAGAACTTAAAAGGCAAAGAGAATCCTATTCATTATGAACCAAGACTTACTTCCAATCAATGGCCAAAAGAACTTAAAGGACAAATAGAAACCAATTCCTTAATGATTAAGACATGATTCCAATCTTTGGCCAAAAGAACTTAAAGGACAAAGGGAAACCAATTCATTAAGGATTAAGACTTGATTCCAATCAATGGCCAAAAGAACTTAAAGGATAAATAAAAACCAATTCCTTAATGATTAAGACTTGATTCCAATCTTTGGCCAAAAGAACTAAAAGGAAAAAGGGATACCAATTCGAAGACGATTAAGACTTGATTCCAATCAATGGCCAAAAGAACATAAAAGGCAAAGAGAATCCTATTCATTATGAACCAAGACTTACTTCCAATCAATGGCCAAAAGAACTTAAAGGATAAATAGAAACCAATTCCTTAATGACTAAGATTTGATTCCAATCTTTGGCCAAATGAACTTAAGGGAAAAAGGGAAACCAATTCATTAATGATTAAGATTTGATTCCAAACAATGGCCAAAAGAACTTAAAGGATAAATGGAAACCAATTCCTTAATGATTAAGACTTGATTCCAATCTTTTGCCAAAAGAACTAAAAGGAAAAAGGGATGCCAATTCCTAGACGATTAAGACTTGATTCCAATCAATGGCCAAAAGAACTTAAAAGGCAAAGAGAATCCTATTCATTATGAACCAAGACTTACTTCCAATCAATGGCCAAAAGAACTTAAAGGACAAATAGAAACCAATTCCTTAATGACTAAGATTTGATTCCAATCTTTGGCCAAATGAACTTAAGGGAAAAAGGGAAACCAATTCATTAGTGATTAAGATTTGATTCCAAATAATGGCCAAAAGAACTTAAAGGATAAATGGAAACCAATTCCTTAATGATTAAGACTTGATTCCAATCTTTGGCCAAAAGAACTAAAAGGAAAAAGGGATGCCAATTCCTAGACGATTAAGACTTGATTCCAATCAATGGCCAAAAGAACATGAAAGGCAAAGAGAATCCTATTCATTATGAACCAAGACTTACTTCCAATCAATGACCAAAAGAATTTAAAGGACAAATAGAAACCAATTCCTTAATGATTAAGATTTGATTCCAATCATTGGCCAAAAGAACTTAAAGGAGAAAGAGAAACCAATTCCTTAATGATTAAGACTTGATTCCAATCAATGGCCAAAAGAACTTAAAAGGCAAAGAGAATCCTATTCATTATGAACCAAGACTTACTTCCAATCAATGGCCAAAAGAACTTAAAGGACAAATAGAAACCAATTCCTTAATGACTAAGATTTGATTCCAATCTTTGGCCAAATGAACTTAAGGGAAAAAGGAAACCAATTCATTAATGATTAAGATTTGATTCCAATCATTGGCCAAAAGAACTTAAAGGATAAATGGAAACCAATTCCTTAATGATTAAGACTTGATTCCAATCTTTGGCCAAAAGAACTAAAAGGAAAAAGGGATGCCAATTCCTAGACGATTAAGACTTGATTCCAATCAATGGCCAAAAGAACTTAAAGGGCAAAGAGAATCCTATTCATTATGAACCAAGAGTTACTTCCAATCAATGGCCAAAAGAACTTAAAGGACAAATAGAAACCAATTCCTTAATGATTAAGACTTGATTCCAATCTTTGGCCAAATGAACTTAAGGGACAAAGGGAAACCAATTCATTAATGATTAAGATTTGATTCCAATCAATGGCCAAAAGAACTTAAAGGATAAATAGAAACCAATTCCTTAATGATTAAGACTTGATTCCAATCTTTGGCCAAAAGAACTAAAAGGAAAAAGGGATGCCAATTCCTAGACGATTAAGACTTGATTCCAATCAATGGCCAAAAGAACATAAAAGGCAAAGAGAATCCTATTCATTATGAACCAAGACTTACTTCCAATCAATGACCAAAAGAACTTAAAGGACAAATAGAAACCAATTCCTTAATGATTAAGATTTGATTCCAATCACTGGCCAAAAGAACTTAGAGGAGAAAGAGAAACAAATTCCTTAATGATTAAGACTTGATTCCAATCAATGGCCAAAAGAACTTAAAAGGCAAAGAGAATCCTATTCATTATGAACCAAGACTTACTTCCAATCAATGGCCAAAAGAACTTAAAGGACAAATAGAAACCAATTCCTTAATGATTAAGACTTGATTCCAATCTTTGGCCAAAAGAACTTAAAGGACAAAGGGAAACCAATTCATTAAGGATTAAGACTTGATTCCAATCAATGGCCAAAAGAACTTAAAGGATAAATAGAAACCAATTCCTTAATGATTAAGACTTGATTCCACTCTTTGGCCAAAAGAACTAAAAGGAAAAAGCGATACCAATTCCTTGACGATTAAGACTTGATTCCAATCAATGGCCAAAAGAACATGAAAGGCAAAGAGAATCCTATTCATTATGAACCAAGACTTACTTCCAATCAATGACCAAAAGAATTTAAAGGACAAATAGAAACCAATTCCTTAATGATTAAGATTTGATTCCAATCATTGGCCAAAAGAACTTAAAGGAGAAAGAGAAACCAATTCCTCAATGATTAAGACTTGATTCCAATCAATGGCCAAAAGAACTTAAAAGGCAAAGAGAATCCTATTCATTATGAACCAAGACTTACTTCCAATCAATGGCCAAAAGAACTTAAAGGACAAATAGAAACCAATTCCTTAATGACTAAGATTTGATTCCAATCTTTGGCCAAATGAACTTAAGGGAAAAAGGGAAACCAATTCATTAGTGATTAAGATTTGATTCCAAATAATGGCCAAAAGAACTTAAAGGATAAATGGAAACCAATTCCTTAATGATTAAGACTTGATTCCAATCTTTTGCCAAAAGAACTAAAAGGAAAAAGGAATGCCAATTCCTAGACGATTAAGACTTGATTCCAATCAATGGCCAAAAGAACATAAAAGGCAAAGAGAATCCTATTCATTATGAACCAAGACTTACTTCCAATCAATGACCAAAAGAACTTAAAGGACAAATAGAAACCAATTCCTTAATGATTAAGATTTGATTCCAATCACTGGCCAAAAGAACTTAGAGGAGAAAGAGAAACAAATTCCTTAATGATTAAGACTTGATTCCAATCAATGGCCAAAAGAACTTAAAAGGCAAAGAGAATCCTATTCATTATGAACCAAGACTTACTTCCAATCAATGGCCAAAAGAACTTAAAGGACAAATAGAAACCAATTCCTTAATGACTAAGATTTGATTCCAATCTTTGGCCAAATGAACTTAAGGGAAAAAGGAAACCAATTCATTAATGATTAAGATTTGATTCCAATCAATGGCCAAAAGAACTTAAAGGATAAATAGAAACCAATTCCTTAATGATTAAGACTTGATTCCAATCTTTGGCCAAAAGAACTAAAAGGAAAAAGGGATGCCAATTCCTAGACGATTAAGACTTGATTCCAATCAATGGCCAAAAGAACATAAAAGGCAAAGAGAATCCTATTCATTATGAACCAAGACTTACTTCCAATCAATGGCCAAAAGAACTTAAAGGACAAATAGAAACCAATTCCTTAATGATTAAGATTTGATTCCAATCTTTGGCCAAAAGAACTTAAAGGACAAAGGGAAACCAATTCATTAAGGATTAAGACTTGATTCCAATCAATGGCCAAAAGAACTTAAAGGATAAATAGAAACCAATTCCTTAATGATTAAGACTTGATTCCAATCTTTGGCCAAAAGAACTAAAAGGAAAAAGGGATGCCAATTCCTAGACGATTAAGACTTGATTCCAATCAATGGCCAAAAGAACATAAAAGGCAAAGAGAATCCTATTCATTATGAACCAAGACTTACTTCCAATCAATGACCAAAAGAACTTAAAGGACAAATAGAAACCAATTCCTTAATGATTAAGATTTGATTCCAATCTTTGGCCAAAAGAACTTAAAGGAGAAAGAGAAACCAATTCCTTAATGATTAAGACTTGATTCCAATCAATGGCCAAAAGAACTTAAAAGGCAAAGAGAATCCTATTCATTATGAACCAAGACTTACTTCCAATCAATGACCAAAAGAATTTAAAGGACAAATAGAAACCAATTCCTTAATGATTAAGATTTGATTCCAATCATTGGCCAAAAGAACTTAACGGAGAAAGAGAAACCAATTCCTCAATGATTAAGACTTGATTCCAATCAATGGCCAAAAGAACTTAAAAGGCAAAGAGAATCCTATTCATTATGAACCAAGACTTACTTCCAATCAATGGCCAAAAGAACTTAAAGGACAAATAGAAACCAATTCCTTAATGACTAAGATTTGATTCCAATCTTTGGCCAAATGAACTTAAGGGAAAAAGGGAACCAATTCATTAATGATTAAGATTTGATTCCAAACAATGGCCAAAAGAACTTAAAGGATAAATGGAAACCAATTCCTTAATGATTAAGACTTGATTCCAATCTTTGCCCAAAAGAACTAAAAGGAAAAAGGGATGCCAATTCCTAGACGATTAAGACTTGATTCCAATCAATGGCCAAAAGAACATAAAAGGCAAAGAGAATCCTATTCATTATGAACCAAGACTTACTTCCAATCAATGACCAAAAGAACTTAAAGGACAAATAGAAACCAATTCCTTAATGATTAAGATTTGATTCCAATCACTGGCCAAAAGAACTTAGAGGAGAAAGAGAAACAAATTCCTTAATGATTAAGACTTGATTCCAATCAATGGCCAAAAGAACTTAAAAGGCAAAGAGAATCCTATTCATTATGAACCAAGACTTACTTCCAATCAATGGCCAAAAGAACTTAAAGGACAAATAGAAACCAATTCCTTAATGATTAAGACTTGATTCCAATCTTTGGCCTAAAGAACTTAAAGGATAAATAGAAACCAATTCCTTAATGATTAAGACTTGATTCCAATCAATGGCCAAAAGAACTTAAAGGATAAATAGAAACCAATTCCTTAATGATTAAGACTTGATTCTAATCTTTGGCCAAAAGAACTAAAAGGAAAAAGGGATACCAATTCCTAGACGATTAAGACTTGATTCCAATCAATGGCCAAAAGAACTTAAAAGGCAAAGAGAATCCTATTCATTATGAACCAAGACTTACTTCCAATCAATGGCCAAAAGAACTTAAAGGACAAATAGAAACCAATTCCTTAATGACTAAGATTTGATTCCAATCTTTGGCCAAATGAACTTAAGGTAAAAAGGAAACCAATTCATTAATGATTAAGATTTGATTCCAAACAATGGCCAAAAGAACTTAAAGGATAAATGGAAACCAATTCCTTAATGATTAAGACTTGATTCCAATCTTTTGCCAAAAGAACTAAAAGGAAAAAGGGATGCCAATTCCTAGACGATTAAGACTTGATTCCAATCAATGGCCAAAAGAACATAAAAGGCAAAGAGAATCCTATTCATTATGAACCAAGACTTACTTCCAATCAATGACCAAAAGAACTTAAAGGACAAATAGAAACCAATTCCTTAATGATTAAGACTTGATTCCAATCTTTGGCCAAAAGAACTTAGAGGAGAAAGAGAAACAAATTCCTTAATGATTAAGACTTGATTCCAATCAATGGCCAAAAGAACTTAAAAGGCAAAGAGAATCCTATTCATTATGAACCAAGACTTACTTCCAATCAATGGCCAAAAGAACTTAAAGGACAAATAGAAACCAATTCCTTAATGATTAAGACTTGATTCCAATTTTTGGCCAAAAGAACTTAAAGGACAAAGGAAAACCAAATCATTAAGGATTAAGACTTGATTCCAATCAATGGCCAAAAGAACTTAAAGGATAAATAGAAACCAATTCCTTAATGATTAAGACTTGATTCCACTCTTTGGCCAAAAGAACTAAAAGGAAAAAGCGATACCAATTCCTTGACGATTAAGACTTGATTCCAATCAATGGCCAAAAGAACATGAAAGGCAAAGAGAATCCTATTCATTATGAACCAAGACTTACTTCCAATCAATGACCAAAAGAATTTAAAGGACAAATAGAAACCAATTCCTTAATGATTAAGATTTGATTCCAATCATTGGCCAAAAGAACTTAAAGGAGAAAGAGAAACCAATTCCTCAATGATTAAGACTTGATTCCAATCAATGGCCAAAAGAACTTAAAAGGCAAAGAGAATCCTATTCATTATGAACCAAGACTTACTTCCAATCAATGGCCAAAAGAACTTAAAGGACAAATAGAAACCAATTCCTTAATGACTAAGATTTGATTCCAATCTTTGGCCAAATGAACTAAAAGGAAAAAGGGATGCCAATTCATTAATGATTAAGATTTGATTGCAAACAATGGCCAAAAGAACTTAAAGGATAAATGGAAACCAATTCCTTAATGATTAAGACTTGATTCCAATCTTTTGCCAAAAGAACTAAAAGGAAAAAGGGATGCCAATTCCTAGACGATTAAGACTTGATTCCAATCAATGGCCAAAAGAACATGAAAGGCAAAGAGAATCCTATTCATTATGAACCAAGACTTACTTCCAATCAATGACCAAAAGAACTTAAAGGACAAATAGAAACCAATTCCTTAATGACTAAGATTTGATTCCAATCTTTGGCCAAATGAACTTAAGGGAAAAAGGAAACCAATTCATTAGTGATTAAGATTTGATTCCAAATAATGGCCAAAAGAACTTAAAGGATAAATGGAAACCAATTCCTTAATGATTAAGACTTGATTCCAATCAATGGCCAAAAGAACTAAAAGGAAAAAGGGATGCCAATTCCTAGACGATTAAGACTTGATTCCAATCAATGGCCAAAAGAACATAAAAGGCAAAGAGAATCCTATTCATTATGAACCAAGACTTACTTCCAATCAATGACCAAAAGAACTTAAAGGACAAATAGAAACCAATTCCTTAATGATTAAGACTTGATTCCAATCTTTTGCCAAAAGAACTAAAAGGAAAAAGGGAAACCAATTCGTTAATGATTAACATTTGATTCTAATCAATGGCCAAAAGAACTTAAAGGACAAATAGAAACCAATTCCTTAATGACTAAGATTTGATTCCAATCTTTGGCCAAATGAACTTAAGGGAAAAAGAGAAACCAATTCATTAATGATTAAGATTTGATTCTAATCAAAGGCCAAAAGAACTTAAAGGATAAATAGAAACCAATTCCTTAATGATTAAGACTTGATTCCAATCTTTGGCCAAAAGAACTAAAAGGAAAAAGGGATGCCAATTCCTAGACGATTAAGACTTGATTCCAATCAATGGCCAAAAGAACATAAAAGGCAAAGAGAATCCTATTCATTATGAACCAAGACTTACTTCCAATCAATGGCCAAAAGAACTTAAAGGACAAATAGAAACCAATTCCTTAATGATTAAGATTTGATTCCAATCATTGGCCAAAAGAACTTAAAGGACAAAGGGAAAGCAATTCTAATGATTAAGACTTGATTCCAATCAATGGCCAAAAGAACTTAAAAGGCAAAGAGAATCCTATTCATTATGAACCAAGACTTACTTCCAATCAATGGCCAAAAGAACTTAAAGGACAAATAGAAACCAATTCCTTAATGATTAAGATTTGATTCCAATCTTTGGCCAAATGAACTTAAGGGAAAAAGGAAACCAATTCATTAATGATTAAGATTTGATTCCAATCATTGGCCAAAAGAACTTAAAAGACAAAGAGAATCCAACTCCTTAATGATTAAGACTTGATTCCAATCAATGGCCAAAAGAACTTAAAGGCAAAGAGAATCCTATTCATTATGAACCAAGACTTACTTCCAATCAATGGCCAAAAGAACTTAAAGGACAAATAGAAACCAATTCCTTAATGATTAAGACTTGATTCCAATCTTTGGCCAAAAGAACTTAAAGGACAAAGGGAAACCAATTCATTAAGGATTAAGACTTGATTCCAATCAATGGCCAAAAGAACTTAAAGGATAAATAGAAACCAATTCCTTAATGATTAAGACTTGATTCCAATCTTTGGCCAAAAGAACTAAAAGGACAAAGAGAAACCAATTCCTTAATGATTAAGACTTGATTCCAATCAATGGCCAAAAGAACTTAAAAGGCAAAGAGAATCCTATTCATTATGAACCAAGACTTACTTCCAATCAATGGCCAAAAGAACTTAAAGGACAAATAGAAACCAATTCCTTAATGACTAAGATTTGATTCCAATCTTTGGCCAAATGAACTTAAGGGAAAAAGGGAAACCAATTCATTAATGATTAAGATTTGATTCCAATCAATGGCCAAAAGAACTTAAAGGATAAATGGAAACCAATTCCTTAATGATTAAGACTTGATTCCAATCTTTGGCCAAAAGAACTAAAAGGAAAAAGCGATGCCAATTCCTAGACGATTAAGACTTGATTCCAATCAATGGCCAAAAGAACATAAAAGGCAAAGAGAATCCTATTCATTATGAACCAAGACTTACTTCCAATCAATGACCAAAAGAACTTAAAGGACAAATAGAAACCAATTCCTTAATGATTAAGATTTGATTCCAATCACTGGCCAAAAGAACTTAGAGGAGAAAGAGAAACAAATTCCTTAATGATTAAGACTTGATTCCAATCAATGGCCAAAAGAACTTAAAAGGCAAAGAGAATCCTATTCATTATGAACCAAGACTTACTTCCAATCAATGGCCAAAAGAACTTAAAGGACAAATAGAAACCAATTCCTTAATGACTAAGATTTGATTCCAATCTTTGGCCAAATGAACTTAAGGGAAAAAGGGAAACCAATTCATTAGTGATTAAGATTTGATTCCAAATAATGGCCAAAAGAACTTAAAGGATAAATGGAAACCAATTCCTTAATGATTAAGACTTGATTCCAATCTTTTGCCAAAAGAACTAAAAGGAAAAAGGGATGCCAATTCCTAGACGATTAAGACTTGATTCCAATCAATGGCCAAAAGAACATAAAAGGCAAAGAGAATCCTATTCATTATGAACCAAGACTTACTTCCAATCAATGACCAAAAGAACTTAAAGGACAAATAGAAACCAATTCCTTAATGATTAAGATTTGATTCCAATCACTGGCCAAAAGAACTTAAAGGAGAAAGAGAAACCAATTCCTTAATGATTAAGACTTGATTCCAATCAATGGCCAAAAGAACTTAAAAGGCAAAGAGAATCCTATTCATTATGAACCAAGACTTACTTCCAATCAATGGCCAAAAGAACTTAAAGGACAAATAGAAACCAATTCCTTAATGATTAAGACTTGATTCCACTCTTTGGCCAAAAGAACTTAAAGGAGAAAGAGAAACCAATTCCTTAATGATTAAGACTTGATTCCAATCAATGGCCAAAAGAACTTAAAAGGCAAAGAGAATCCTATTCATTATGAACCAAGACTTACTTCCAATCAATGACCAAAAGAACTTAAAGGACAAATAGAAACCAATTCCTTAATGATTAAGATTTGATTCCAATCATTGGCCAAAAGAACTTAAAGGAGAAAGAGAAACCAATTCCTCAATGATTAAGACTTGATTCCAATCAATGGCCAAAAGAACTTAAAAGGCAAAGAGAATCCTATTCATTATGAACCAAGACTTACTTCCAATCAATGGCCAAAAGAACTTAAAGGACAAATAGAAACCAATTCCTTAATGACTAAGATTTGATTCCAATCTTTGGCCAAATGAACTTAAGGGAAAAAGGAAACCAATTCATTAGTGATTAAGATTTGATTCCAAATAATGGCCAAAAGAACTTAAAGGATAAATGGAAACCAATTCCTTAATGATTAAGACTTGATTCCAATCTTTTGCCAAAAGAACTAAAAGGAAAAAGGGATGCCAATTCCTAGACGATTAAGACTTGATTCCAATCAATGGCCAAAAGAACATAAAAGGCAAAGAGAATCCTATTCATTATGAACCAAGACTTACTTCCAATCAATGACCAAAAGAACTTAAAGGACAAATAGAAACCAATTCCTTAATGATTAAGATTTGATTCCAATCACTGGCCAAAAGAACTTAGAGGAGAAAGAGAAACAAATTCCTTAATGATTAAGACTTGATTCCAATCAATGGCCAAAAGAACTTAAAAGGCAAAGAGAATCCTATTCATTATGAACCAAGACTTACTTCCAATCAATGGCCAAAAGAACTTAAAGGACAAATAGAAACCAATTCCTTAATGATTAAGACTTGATTCCAATCTTTGGCCTAAAGAACTTAAAGGACAAAGGGAAACCAATTCATTAAGGATTAAGACTTGATTCCAATCAATGGCCAAAAGAACTTAAAGGATAAATAGAAACCAATTCCTTAATGATTAAGACTTGATTCCACTCTTTGGCCAAAAGAACTAAAAGGAAAAAGCGATACCAATTCCTTGACGATTAAGACTTGATTCCAATCAATGGCCAAAAGAACATGAAAGGCAAAGAGAATCCTATTCATTATGAACCAAGACTTACTTCCAATCAATGACCAAAAGAATTTAAAGGACAAATAGAAACCAATTCCTTAATGATTAAGATTTGATTCCAATCATTGGCCAAAAGAACTTAAAGGAGAAAGAGAAACCAATTCCTCAATGATTAAGACTTGATTCCAATCAATGGCCAAAAGAACTTAAAAGGCAAAGAGAATCCTATTCATTATGAACCAAGACTTACTTCCAATCAATGGCCAAAAGAACTTAAAGGACAAATAGAAACCAATTCCTTAATGACTAAGATTTGATTCCAATCTTTGGCCAAATGAACTTAAGGGAAAAAGGGAAACCAATTCATTAGTGATTAAGATTTGATTCCAAATAATGGCCAAAAGAACTTAAAGGATAAATGGAAACCAATTCCTTAATGATTAAGACTTGATTCCAATCTTTTGCCAAAAGAACTAAAAGGAAAAAGGGATGCCAATTCCTAGACGATTAAGACTTGATTCCAATCAATGGCCAAAAGAACATAAAAGGCAAAGAGAATCCTATTCATTATGAACCAAGACTTACTTCCAATCAATGACCAAAAGAACTTAAAGGACAAATAGAAACCAATTCCTTAATGATTAAGATTTGATTCCAATCACTGGCCAAAAGAACTTAGAGGAGAAAGAGAAACAAATTCCTTAATGATTAAGACTTGATTCCAATCAATGGCCAAAAGAACTTAAAAGGCAAAGAGAATCCTATTCATTATGAACCAAGACTTACTTCCAATCAATGACCAAAAGAACTTAAAGGACAAATAGAAACCAATTCCTTAATGATTAAGATTTGATTCCAATCATTGGCCAAAAGAACTTAAAGGAGAAAGAGAAACCAATTCCTTAATGATTAAGACTTGATTCCAATCAATGGCCAAAAGAACTTAAAAGGCAAAGAGAATCCTATTCATTATGAACCAAGACTTACTTCCAATCAATGACCAAAAGAATTTAAAGGACAAATAGAAACCAATTCCTTAATGATTAAGATTTGATTCCAATCATTGGCCAAAAGAACTTAAAGGAGAAAGAGAAACCAATTCCTCAATGATTAAGACTTGATTCCAATCAATGGCCAAAAGAACTTAAAAGGCAAAGAGAATCCTATTCATTATGAACCAAGACTTACTTCCAATCAATGGCCAAAAGAACTTAAAGGACAAATAGAAACCAATTCCTTAATGACTAAGATTTGATTCCAATCTTTGGCCAAATGAACTTAAGGGAAAAAGGGAAACCAATTCATTAGTGATTAAGATTTGATTCCAAATAATGGCCAAAAGAACTTAAAGGATAAATGGAAACCAATTCCTTAATGATTAAGACTTGATTCCAATCTTTGGCCAAAAGAACTAAAAGGAAAAAGGGATGCCAATTCCTAGACGATTAAGACTTGATTCCAATCAATGGCCAAAAGAACATGAAAGGCAAAGAGAATCCTATTCATTATGAACCAAGACTTACTTCCAATCAATGACCAAAAGAACTTAAAGGACAAATAGAAACCAATTCCTTAATGATTAAGATTTGATTCCAATCATTGGCCAAAAGAACTTAAAGGAGAAAGAGAAACCAATTCCTTAATGATTAAGACTTGATTCCAATCAATGGCCAAAAGAACTTAAAAGGCAAAGAGAATCCTATTCATTATGAACCAAGACTTACTTCCAATCAATGGCCAAAAGAACTTAAAGGACAAATAGAAACCAATTCCTTAATGATTAAGACTTGATTCCAATCTTTGGCCAAAAGAACTTAAAGGACAAAGGGAAACCAATTCATTAAGGATTAAGACTTGATTCCAATCAATGGCCAAAAGAACTTAAAGGATAAATAGAAACCAATTCCTTAATGATTAAGACTTGATTCCACTCTTTGGCCAAAAGAACTAAAAGGAAAAAGCGATACCAATTCCTTGACGATTAAGACTTGATTCCAATCAATGGCCAAAAGAACATGAAAGGCAAAGAGAATCCTATTCAATACAGATTAAGACTT
>CM062525.1:34584275-34636293 GCA_031439595.1 Pterocarpus santalinus
CATTGATTGGAATCAAGGAATTGGTTTCTCTTTGTCCTTTAAGTTCTTCTGGCCATTGATTGGAATCAAGTCTTAATCATTAAGGAATTGGTTTCTATTTGTCCTTTAAGTTCTTTTGGCCATTGATTGGAAGTAAGTCTTAGTCCATAATGAATTGGTTTCTCTTCGTCCTTTTAAGTTCTTTTGGCCATTGATTGGAATCAAGTCTTAATCATTAAGGAATTGGTTTCTCTTTGTCCAATAAGATCTTTTGGCCATTGATTGGAATCAAGTCTTAATCATTAAGGAATTGGATTCTCTTTGTCTTTGAAGTTCTTTCAGCCATTGATTGGAATCAAGTCTTAATCCTTAATGAATTGGTTTCTCTTTGTCCTTTTAAGTTCTTTTGGCCATTGATTGGAATCAAGTCTTAATCATTAAGGAATTGGTTTCTCTTTCTGCTTGAAGTTCTTTTGGCCATCGATTAGAATCAAGTCTTAATCATTAAGAAATTGGTTTCTATTTATCCTTTAAGTTCTTTTGGCCATTGATTGGAATCAAATCTTAATCATTAATGAATTGGTTTCTCTTTGTCCATTAAGATCTTTTGGCCATTGATTGGAATTAAGTATTAATCATTAAGGAATTGGATTCTCTTTGTCTTTTAAGTTATTTTGGCCATTGATTGTAATCAAGTCTTAATCATTAAGGAATTGGTTTCTATTTGTCCTTTAAGTTCTTTTGGCCATTGATTGGAATCAAGTCTTAATCATTAAGGAATTGGTTTCTCCTTCTCCTTTAAGTTCTTTTGGCCATTGATTGGAATCAAGTCTTAATCCTTAATGAATTGGTTTCTATTTGTCCTTTAAGTTCTTTTGGCCATTGATTGGAATCAAGTCTTAATCATTAAGGAATTGGTTTCTATTTGTCCTTCAAGTTCTTTTGGCCATTGATTGGAATCATGTCTTAATCATCATAATGAATTGGTTTCTCTTTGTCCTTTAAGTTCTTTTGGCCATTGATTGGAATCAAGTCTTAATCATTAAGAATTGGTTTCTCTTTTTCCTTTAAGATCTTTTGCCCATTGATTGGAATCAAATCTTAATCATTAAGGAATTGGTTTCTATTTGTCCTTTAAGTTCTTTTGGCCATTGATTGGTTTCTATTTGTCCTTTAAGTTCTTTTGGCCATTGATTGGAAGTAAGTCTTAATCAAGGAATTGGTTTCTCTTTGTCCTTTAAGTTCTTTTGGCCATTGATTGGAATCAAGTCTTAATCATAATGAATTGGTTTCTCTTTGTCCTTTAAGTTCTTTTGGCCACTGATTGGGAGCAAGTCTTAATCATTAAGGAATTGGTTTCTCATTATTCTTTAAGTTCTTTTGGCCATTGATTGGAATCAAGTCTTAATCATTAAGGAATTGGTTTCTATTTGTCCTTTAAGTTCTTTTTGCCGTTGATTGGAAGCAAGTCTTAATCCTTATGCAATAGGATTCTCTTTGCCTTTTAAGTTCTTTTGGCCGTTGATTGGAATCAAGTCTTAATCACTAAGGAATTGGTTTCTCTTTGTCCTTTAAGTTATTTTGGCCATTGATTGGAAGTAAGTCTTAATCCTTAATGAATTGGTTTCTCTTTGTCCTTTAAGTTCTTTTGGCCATTGATTGGAATCAAGTCTTAATCATTAATGAATTGGTTTGTCCTTTAAGTTCTTTTGGCCATTGATTGGAATCAAGCCTTAATCATTAAGGAATTGGTTTCTCTTTGTCCTTTAAGTTCTTTTGGCCATTGATTGGAATCAAGTCTTAATCATAATGAATTGGTTTCTCTTTGTCCTTTAAGTTCTTTTGGCCATTGATTGGAATCAAGTCTTAATCATTAAGGAATTGGTTTCTTTGTCCTTTAAGTTCTTTTGGCCATTGATTGGAATCAAGTCTTAATCATTAATGCATTGGTGTCTCTTTGTCCTTTAAGCTCTTTTGGCCATTGGTTGGAATCAAGTCTTAATCCTTAATGAATTGGTTTCCCTTTATCCTTTAAGTTCTTATGGCCAAATATTGGAATCAAGTCTTAATCATTAAGGAATTGGTTTCTATTTGTCCTTTAAGTTCTTTTGGCCATTGATTGGAATCAAGTCTTAATCATTAATGAATTGGTTTCTTTTGTCCTTTAAGTTCTTTTGGCCATTGATTGGAATCAAGTCTTAATCATTAATGAATTGGTTTCTTTGTCTTTTAAGTTCTTTTCGCCATTGATTGGAATCAAGTCTTAATCATTAAGGAATTGGATTCTCTTTGGCTTTTAAGTTCTTTTCGCCATTGATTGGAATCAAGCCTTAATCGTTAAGGAATTTGTTTCTCTTTCTCCTTTAAGTTCTTTTGGCCATTGATTGGAATCAAGTCTTAATCATTAAGGAATTGGTTTCTATTTGTCCTTTAAGTTCTTTTGGCCATTGATTGGAATCAAGTCTTAATCATAATGAAGGAATTGGTCTTCGTCCTTTATTTTCTATTGGCCAAAGATTGGAATCAAGTCTTAATCATTATGTAATTGGTTTCTATTTGTCCTTTAAGTTCTTTTGGCCATTGATTGGAATCAAGTCTTAATCATTAAGGAATTTATTTCTCTTTCTCCTTTAAGTTCTTTTGGCCAGTGATTGGAATCAAGCCTTAATCATTAAGGAATAGGATTCTCTTTGCCTTTTATGTTCTTTTGGCCATTGATTGGAATCAAGTCTTAATCCTTAGGGAATTGGTTTCTCTTTCTCCTTTAAGTTATTTTGGCCAATGATTGGAATCAAATATTAATCATAATGAATTGGTTTCTCTTTGTCCTTTAAGCTCTTTTGGCCATTGATTGGAATCAAGTCTTAATCATTAAGGAATTGGTTTCTATTTGTCCTTTAAGTTCTATTGGCCATTGATTGGAAACAAGTCTTAATCATTAAGGAATTGGTTTCTATTTCCCCTTTAAATTCTTTTGGAGATTGATTGAATCAAGTCTTAATCATTAATGAATTGGTTTCTCTTTGTCCTTTAAGTTCTTTTGGCCATTGATTGGAATCAAGTCTTAATCATTAAGGAATTGGTTTCTCTTTGTCCTTTAAGTTCTTTTGGCCATTGATTGGAATCAAGTCTTAATCATTAAGGAATTGGTTTCTTTGTCCTTTAAGTTCTTTTGGCCATTGATTGGAATCAAGTCTTAATCATTAAGGAATTGGTTCTCTTTGTCCTTTAAGTTCTTTTGGCCATTGATTGGAATCAAGTCTTAATCATTAATGAATTGGTTTCTCTTTGTCCTTTAAGTTCTTTTGGCCATTGATTGGAATCAAGTCTTAATCATTAAGGAATTGGTTTCTCTTTGTCCTTTAAGTTCTTTTGGCCATTGATTGGAATCAAGTCTTAATCATAATGAATTGGTTTCTCTTTGTCCTTTAAGTTCTTTTGGCCATTGATTGGAATCAAGTCTTAATCATTAATGAATTGGTTTCTTTTCCTTTAAGTTCTTTTGGCCATTGATTGGAATCAAGTCTTAATCATTAAGGAATTGGTTCTCTTTGTCCTTTAAGTTCTTTTGGCCATTGATTGGAATCAAGTCTTAATCATTAATGAATTGGTTTCTTTGTCCTTTAAGTTCTTTTGGCCATTGATTGGAATCAAGTCTTAATCATTAATGAATTGGTTTCTATTTGTCCTTTAAGTTCTTTTGGCCATTGATTGGAATCAAGTCTTAATCATTAATGAATTGGTTTCTCTTTGTCCTTTAAGTTCTTTTGGCCATTGATTGGAATCAAGTCTTAATCATAAGGAATTGGTTTTCTTTGTCCTTTAAGTTCTTTTGGCCATTGATTGGAATCAAGTCTTAATCATTAAGGAATTGGTTTCTCTTTGTCCTTTAAGTTCTTTTGGCCATTGATGGGAATCAAGTCTTAATCATTAAGGAATTGGTTTCTCTTTGTCCTTTAAGTTCTTTTGGCCATTGATTGGAATCAAGTCTTAATCATTAATGAATTGGTTTCTCTTTGTCCTTTAAGTTCTTTTGGCCATTGATTGGAATCAAGTCTTAATCATTAATGAATTGGTTTCTCTTTGTCCTTTAAGTTCTTTTGGCCATTGATTGGAATCAAGTCTTAATCATAATGAATTGGTCTCTTTGTCCTTTTAAGTTCTTTTGGCCATTGATTGGAATCAAGTCTTAATCATTAAGGAATTGGTTTCTTTGTCCTTTAAGTTCTTTTGGCCATTGATTGGAATCAAGTCTTAATCATTAAGGAATTGGTTTCTCTTTGTCCTTTAAGTTCTTTTGGCCATTGATTGGAATCAAGTCTTAATCATAATGAATTGGTTTCTTTGTCCTTTAAGTTCTTTTGGCCATTGATTGGAATCAAGTCTTAATCATTAATGAATTGGTTTCTCTTTGTCCTTTAAGTTCTTTTGGCCATTGATTGGAATCAAGTCTTAATCATTAAGGAATTGGTTTCTCTTTGTCCTTTAAGTTCTTTTGGCCATTGATTGGAATCAAGTCTTAATCATTAATGAATTGGTTTCTCTTTGTCCTTTAAGTTCTTTTGGCCATTGATTGGAATCAAGTCTTAATCATTAATGAATTGGTTTCTCTTTGTCCTTTAAGTTCTTTTGGCCATTGATTGGAATCAAGTCTTAATCATTAAGGAATTGGTTTCTCTTTGTCCTTTAAGTTCTTTTGGCCATTGATTGGAATCAAGTCTTAATCATTAAGGAATTGGTTTCTCTTTGTCCTTTAAGTTCTTTTGGCCATTGATTGGAATCAAGTCTTAATCATTAAGGAATTGGTTTCTCTTTGTCCTTTAAGTTCTTGGCCATTGGCCATTGATTGGAATCAAGTCTTAATCATTAAGGAATTGGTTTCTCTTTGTCCTTTAAGTTCTTTTGGCCATTGATTGGAATCAAGTCTTAATCATTAAGGAATTGGTTTCTCTTTGTCCTTTAAGTTCTTTTGGCCATTGATTGGAATCAAGTCTTAATCATTAAGGAATTGGTTTCTCTTTGTCCTTTAAGTTCTTTTGGCCATTGATTGGAATCAAGTCTTAATCATTAAGGAATTGGTTTCTCTTTGTCCTTTAAGTTCTTTTGGCCATTGATTGGAATCAAGTCTTAATCATTAAGGAATTGGTTTCTCTTTGTCCTTTAAGTTCTTTTGGCCATTGATTGGAATCAAGTCTTAATCATTAAGGAATTGGTTTCTCATTGTCCTTTATGGTCTTTTGGCCATTGATTGGAATCAAGTCTTAATCATTAAGGAATTGGTTTCTCATTGTCCTTTATGGTCTTTTGGCCATTGATTGGAATCAAGTCTTAATCATTAAGGAATTGGTTTCTCTTTGTCCTTTAACTTCTTTTGGCCTTTGATTGGAATCAAGTCTTAATCATTAAGGAATTGGTTTCTCTTTGTCCTTTAAGTTCTTTTGGCCATTGATTGGAATCAAGTCTTAATCATTAAGGAATTGGTTTCTCTTTGTCCTTTAAGTTCTTTTGGCCATTGATTGGAATCAAGTCTTAATCATTAAGGAATTGGTTTCTCTTTGTCCTTTAAGTTCTTTTGGCCATTGATTGGAATCAAGTCTTAATCATTAATGAATTGGTTTCTCTTTGTCCTTTAAGTTCTTTTGGCCATTGATTGGAATCAAGTCTTAATCATTAATGAATTGGTTTCTCTTTGTCCTTTAAGTTCTTTTGGCCATTGATTGGAATCAAGTCTTAATCATTAAGGAATTGGTTTCTCTTTGTCCTTTAAGTTCTTTTGGCCATTGATTGGAATCAAGTCTTAATCATTAAGGAATTGGTTTCTCTTTGTCCTTTAAGTTCTTTTGGCCATTGATTGGAATCAAGTCTTAATCATTAAGGAATTGGTTTCTCTTTGTCCTTTAAGTTCTTTTGGCCATTGATTGGAATCAAGTCTTAATCATTGAGGAATTGGTTTCTCTTTCTCCTTTAAGTTCTTTTGGCCATTGATTGGAATCAAGTCTTAATCATTAATTAAGAATTGGTTTCTCTTTGTCCTTTAAGTTCTTTTGGCCATTGATTGGAATCAAGTCTTAATCATTAAGGAATTGGATTCTCTTTGTCTTTTAAGTTCTTTTGGCCATTGATTGGAATCAAGTCTTAATCATTGTGGAATTGGTTTCTCTTTGTCCTTTAATTTCTTTTGGCCAATGATTGGAATCAAGTCTTAATCATTAAGGAATTGGTTTCTCTTTGTCCTTTAACTTTCTTTTGGCCATTGATTGGAATCATGTTTTGATCATTAAGGAATTGGTTTCTCTTTGTCCTTTAATTTCTTTTGGCCAATGATTGGAATCAAGTCTTAATCATTAAGGAATTGGTTACTCTTTGTCCTTTAAGTTCTTTTGGCCATTGATTGGAATCAAGTCTTAATCATTAAGGAATTGGTTTCTCTTTGTCCTTTAAGTTCTTTTGGCCATTGATTGGAATCAAGTCTTAATCATTAAGGAATTGGTTTCTCTTTGTCCTTTAAGTTCTTTTGGCCATTGATTGGAATCAAGTCTTAATCATTAAGGAATTGGTTTCTCTTTGTCCTTTAAGTTCTTTTGGCCATTGATTGGAATCAAGTCTTAATCATTAAGGAATTGGTTTCTCTTTGTCCTTTAAGTTCTTTTGGCCATTGATTGGAATCAAGTCTTAATCATTAAGGAATTGGTTTCTCTTTGTCCTTTAAGTTCTTTTGGCCATTGATTGGAATCAAGTCTTAATCATTAAGGAATTGGTTTCTCTTTGTCCTTTAAGTTCTTTTGGCCATTGATTGGAATCAAGTCTTAATCATTAAGGAATTGGTTTCTCTTTGTCCTTTAAGTTCTTTTGGCCATTGATTGGAATCAAGTCTTAATCGTCAAGGAATTGGTTTCTCTTTGTCCTTTAAGTTCTTTTGGCCATTGATTGGAATCAAGTCTTAATCATTAAGGAATTGGTTTCTCTTTGTCCTTTAAGTTCTTTTGGCCATTGATTGGAATCAAGTCTTAATCATTAAGGAATTGGTTTCTCTTTATCCTTTAAGTTCTTTTTACCATTGATTGGAATCAAGTCTTAATCCTTAAGGAATTGGTTTCTCTTTGTCCTTTAAGTTCTTTTGGCCATTGATTGGAATCAAATCTTAATCATTAAGGAATTGGTTTCTCTTTGTCTTTTAAGTTCTTTTGGCCATTGATTGGAATCAAGTCTTAATCATTAATGAATTGGTTTCTCTTTGTCCTTTAAGTTCTTTTGGCCATTGATTGGAATCAAGTCTTAATCATTAAGGAATTGGTTTCTCTTTGTCCTTTAAGTTCTTTTGGCCATTGATTGGAATCAAGTCTTAATCATTAATGAATTGGTTTCTCTTTGTCCTTTAAGTTCTTTTGGCCATTGATTGGAATCAAGTCTTAATCATTAAGGAATTGGTTTCTCTCTTGTGTCCTTTAAGTTCTTTTGGCCATTGATTGGAATCAAGTCTTAATCATTAAGGAATTGGTTTCTCTTTGTCCTTTAAGTTCTTTTGGCCATTGATTGGAATCAAGTCTTAATCATTAAGGAATTGGTTTCTCTTTGTCCTTTAAGTTCTTTTGGCCATTGATTGGAATCAAGTCTTAATCATTAAGGAATTGGTTTCTCTTTGTCCTTTAAGTTCTTTTGGCCATTGATTGGAATCAAGTCTTAATCATAAGGAATTGGTTTCTCTTTGTCCTTTAAGTTCTTTTGGCCATTGATTGGAATCAAGTCTTAATCATTAAGGAATTGGTTTCTCTTTGTCCTTTAAGTTCTTTTGGCCATTGATTGGAATCAAGTCTTAATCATTAAGGAATTGGTTTCTCTTTGTCCTTTAAGTTCTTTTGGCCATTGATTGGAATCAAGTCTTAATCATTAAGGAATTGGTTTCTCTTTGTCCTTTAAGTTCTTTTGGCCATTGATTGGAATCAAGTCTTAATCATTAAGGAATTGGTTTCTCTTTGTCCTTTAAGTTCTTTTGGCCATTGATTGGAATCAAGTCTTAATCATTAAGGAATTGGTTTCTCTTTGTCCTTTAAGTTCTTTTGGCCATTGATTGGAATCAAGTCTTAATCATTAAGGAATTGGTTTCTCTTTGTCCTTTAAGTTCTTTTGGCCATTGATTGGAATCAAGTCTTAATCATTAATGAATTGGTTTCTCTTTGTCCTTTAAGTTCTTTTGGCCATTGATTGGAATCAAGTCTTAATCATTAAGGAATTGGTTTCTCTTTGTCCTTTAAGTTCTTTTGGCCATTGATTGGAATCAAGTCTTAATCATTAATGAATTGGTTTCTCTTTGTCCTTTAAGTTCTTTTGGCCATTGATTGGAATCAAGTCTTAATCATTAAGGAATTGGTTTCTATTTGTCTTTGTCCTTTAAGTTCTTTTGGCCATTGATTGGAATCAAGTCTTAATCATTAAGGAATTGGTTTCTCTTTGTCCTTTAAGTTCTTTTGGCCATTGATTGGAATCAAGTCTTAATCATTAAGGAATTGGTTTCTCTTTGTCCTTTAAGTTCTTTTGGCCATTGATTGGAATCAAGTCTTAATCATTAAGGAATTGGTTTCTCTTTGTCCTTTAAGTTCTTTTGGCCATTGATTGGAATCAAGTCTTAATCATTAAGGAATTGGTTTCTCTTTGTCCTTTAAGTTCTTTTGGCCATTGATTGGAATCAAGTCTTAATCATTAAGGAATTGGTTTCTCTTTGTCCTTTAAGTTCTTTTGGCCATTGATTGGAATCAAGTCTTAATCATTAATGAATTGGTTTCTCTTTGTCCTTTAAGTTCTTTTGGCCATTGATTGGAATCAAGTCTTAATCATTAAGGAATTGGTTTCTCTTTGTCCTTTAAGTTCTTTTGGCCATTGATTGGAATCAAGTCTTAATCATTAAGGAATTGGTTTCTCTTTGTCCTTTAAGTTCTTTTGGCCATTGATTGGAATCAAGTCTTAATCATTAATGAATTGGTTTCTCTTTGTCCTTTAAGTTCTTTTGGCCATTGATTGGAATCAAGTCTTAATCATTAAGGAATTGGTTTCTCTTTGTCCTTTAAGTTCTTTTGGCCATTGATTGGAATCAAGTCTTAATCATTAAGGAATTGGTTTCTCTTTGTCCTTTAAGTTCTTTTGGCCATTGATTGGAATCAAGTCTTAATCATTAATGAATTGGTTTCTCTTTGTCCTTTAAGTTCTTTTGGCCATTGATTGGAATCAAGTCTTAATCATTAAGGAATTGGTTTCTCTTTGTCCTTTAAGTTCTTTTGGCCATTGATTGAAAGCAAGTCTTAATCCAAAAGGAATAGGTTTCTCTTTGCCTTTTAAGTTCTTTTGCCATTGATTGGAATCAAGTCTTAATCATTAAGGAATTGGTTTCTCTTTGTCCTTTAAGTTCTTTTGGCCATTGATTGGAATCAAGTCTTAATCATTAAGGAATTGGGTTCTCTTTGTCCTTTAAGTTCTTTTGGCCATTGGTGGGAATCAAGTCTTAATCCTTAAGGAATTGGTTTCTCTTTGTCTTTTAAGTTCTTTTGGCCATTGATTGGAATCAAGTCTTAATCATTAAGGAGTTGGATTCTCTTTGTCCTTTAAGTTCTTTTGGCCATTGATTGGAATCAAGTCTAAATCATTAAGGAATTGGTTTCTATTTGTCCTTCAAGTTCTTTTGGCCATTGATTGGAATCAAGTCTTAATCATTAAGGAATTGGTTTCTCTTTGTCCTTTAAGTTCTTTTGGCCAATGATTGGAATCAAGTCTTAATCATTAATGAATTGGTTCTCTTTGTCCTTTAAGTTCTTTTGGCCATTGATTGGAATCAAGTCTTAATCATTAAGGAATTGGTTTCTCTTTGTCCTTTAAGTTCTTTTGGCCATTGATTGGAATCAAGTCTTAATCATTAAGGAATTGGTTTCTCTTTGTCCATTAAGCTCTTTTGGCCATTGATTGGAATCAAGTCTTAATCCTTAATGAATTGGTTTTCCTTTGTCCTTTAAGTTCTTTTGGCCATTGATTGGAATCAAGTCTTAATCATTAAGGAATTGGTTTCTCTTTGTCCTTTAATTTCTTTTGGCCATTGATTGAAAGCAATTCTTATTCCTTAAGGAATTGGTTTTTCTTTGACCTTTAAGTTCTTTTGGCCATTGATTGGAATCAAGTCTTAATCATTAAGGAATTGGTTTCTCTTTGTCTTTTAAGTTCTTTTGGCCATTGATTGGAATCAGTTCTTAATCATTAAGGAATTAGTTCTATTTATCCTTTAAGTTCTTTTGGCCATTGATTGGAATCAAGTCTTAATCATTAATGAATTGGTTTCTCTTTGTCCTTTAAGTTCTTTTGGCCATTGATTGGAATCAAGTCTTAATCATTGAGGAATTGGTTTCTCTTTCTCCTTTAAGTTCTTTTGGCCATTGATTGGAATCAAGTCTTAATCATTAAGGAATTGGTTTCTATTTGTCCTTTAAGTTCTTTTGGCCATTGATTGGAATCAAGTCTTAATCATTAAGGAATTGGTTTCTCTTTGTCCTTTATGTTCTTTTGGCCATTGATTGGAAGCAAGTCTTAATCCTTAATGAATTGGTTTCTCTTTGTCCTTTAAGTTCTTTTGGCCATTGATTGGAATCAAGTCTTAATCATTAAGGAATTGGTTTCTCTTTGTCCTTTAAGTTCTTTTGGCCATTGATTGGAATCAAGTCTTAATCATTAAGGAATTGGTTTCTCTTTGTCCTTTAAGTTCTTTTGGCCATTGATTGGAATCAAGTCTTAATCATAATGAATTGGTTTCTCTTTGTCCTTTAAGTTCTTTTGGCCATTGATTGGAATCAAGTCTTAATCATTAAGGAATTGGTTTCTCTTTGTCCTTTAAGTTCTTTTGGCCATTGATTGGAATCAAGTCTTAATCATTAATGAATTGGTTTCTCTTTGTCCTTTAAGTTCTTTTGGCCATTGATTGGAATCAAGTCTTAATCATTAATGAATTGGTTTCTCTTTGTCCTTTAAGTTCTTTTGGCCATTGATTGGAATCAAGTCTTAATCATAATAAGAATTGGTTTCTCTTTGTCCTTTAAGTTCTTTTGGCCATTGATTGGAATCAAGTCTTAATCATTAATGAATTGGTTTCTCTTTGTCCTTTAAGTTCTTTTGGCCATTGATTGGAATCAAGTCTTAATCATTAAGGAATTGGTTTCTCTTTGTCCTTTAAGTTCTTTTGGCCATTGATTGGAATCAAGTCTTAATCATTAAGGAATTGGTTTCTCTTTGTCCTTTAAGTTCTTTTGGCCATTGATTGGAATCAAGTCTTAATCATTAAGGAATTGGTTTCTCTTTGTCCTTTAAGTTCTTTTGGCCATTGATTGGAATCAAGTCTTAATCATTAAGGAATTGGTTTCTCTTTGTCCTTTAAGTTCTTTTGGCCATTGATTGGAATCAAGTCTTAATCATAAGGAATTGGTTTCTCTTTGTCCTTTAAGTTCTTTTGGCCATTGATTGGAATCAAGTCTTAATCATTAATGAATTGGTTTCTCTTTGTCCTTTAAGTTCTTTTGGCCATTGATTGGAATCAAGTCTTAATCATTAAGGAATTGGTTTCTCTTTGTCCTTTAAGTTCTTTTGGCCATTGATTGGAATCAAGTCTTAATCATTAAGGAATTGGTTTCTCTTTGTCCTTTAAGTTCTTTTGGCCATTGATTGGAATCAAGTCTTAATCATTAATGAATTGGTTTCTCTTTGTCCTTTAAGTTCTTTTGGCCATTGATTGGAATCAAGTCTTAATCATTAAGGAATTGGTTTCTCTTTGTCCTTTAAGTTCTTTTGGCCATTGATGGGAATCAAGTCTTAATCATTGAGGAATTGGTTTCTCTTTCTCCTTTTAGTTCGTTTCGCTATTGATTGGAATCAAGTCTTAATCATTAAGGAATTGGTTTCTCTTTGTCCTTTAAGTTCTTTTGGCCATTGATTGGAATCAAGTCTTAATCATTAATGAATTGGTTTCTCTTTGTCCTTTAAGTTCTTTTGGCCATTGATTGGAATCAAGTCTTAATCATTAAGGAATTGGTTTCTCATTGTCCTATAATTTCTTTTGGCCAATGATGGGAATCAAGTCTTAATCATTAAGGAATTGGATACTCTTTGTTCTTTACGTTCTTTTGGGCATTGATTGGAATCAAGTCTTAATCATTGAGGAATTGGTTTCTCTTTCCCCTTTAAGTTCTTTTGGCCATTGATAGGGATCAAGTCTTAATCGTGAAGGAATTGGTTTTTCTTTGTCCTTTAAGTTCTTTTGGCCATTGATTGGAATCAAGTCTTAATCATTAAGGAATTGGTTTCTTTTGTCCTTTTAGTTCCTTTGGCCAAAGATTCGACTCAAGTCTTAATCATTAAGGAATTGGTTTCTACTTATCCTTTAAGTTCTTTTGGCCATTGATTGGAATCAAATCTTAATCATTAATGAATTGGTTTCCCTTTTTCCCTTAAGTTCATTTGGCCATTGATTGGAATCAAGTCTTAATCATTAAGGAATTGGTTTCTCTTTGTCCTTTAAGTTCTTTTGGCCATTGATTGGAATCAAGTCTTAATCATTAATGAATTGGTTTCTCTTTGTCCGTTAAGATCTTTTGGCCATTGATTGGAATGAAGTCCTAATGATTAAGGAATTGGATTCTCTCGAAGTTCTTTTGGCCATTGATTGGAATCAAGTCTTAATCATTAAGGAATTGGTTTCTCTTTGTCCTTTAAGTTATTTTGGCCAATGATTGGAATCAAGTCTTAATCATTAAGGAATTGGTTTCTCTTCGTCCTTTATGTTCTTTTTGCCATTGATTGGAATTAAGTCTTAATCCTTAAGGAATTGGTTTCTATTTCTCCTTTAAGTTCTTTTGGCCATTGATTGGAATCAAGTCTTAATCATTAAGGAATTGGTTTCTCTTTGTCCTTTAAGTTATTTTGGCCAATGATAGCAATCAAATCTTAATCATTAAGGAATTGGTTTCTATTTGTCCTTTAAGTTCTTTTGGCCTTTGATTGGAAGTAAGTCTTAATCATTAATGAATTGGTTTCTCTTTGTCCTTTAAGTTCTTTTGGCCATTGATTGGAATCAAGTCTTAATCATTAAGGAATTGGTTTCTCTTTGTCCTTTAAGTTCTTTTGGCCATTGATTGGAATCAAGTCTTAATCATTAAGAATTGGTTTCTCTTTGTCCTTTAAGTTCTTTTGGCCATTGATTGGAATCAAGTCTTAATCATAAGGAATTGGTTTCTCTTTGTCCTTTAAGTTCTTTTGGCCATTGATTGGAATCAAGTCTTAATCATTAAGGAATTGGTTTCTCTTTGTCCTTTAAGTTCTTTTGGCCAGTGATTGGAATCAAGTCTTAATGATTAAGGAATTGGTAAGTCTTTGTCCTTTAAGTTCTTTTGGCATATGATTGGAATCAAATCTTAATCATTAATGAATTGGGTTTCTCTTTGTCCTTTAAGTTCTTTTGGCCATTGATTGGAATCAAGTCTTAATCATTAATGAATTGGTTTCTCTTTCTTCTTTAAGTTCTTTTGGCCATTGATTGGAATCAAGTCTTAATCCGTAATGACTTGGTTTCTCTTTGTCCTTTAAGTTCTTTTGGCCATTGATTGGAATCAAGTCTTAATCCAAAAGGAATTGGTTTCTCATTCTTCTCGAAGTTCTTTTGGCCATTGATTGGAATCAAGTCTTAATCATTAAGGAATTGGTTTCTCTTTGTCCTTTAAGTTCTTTTGGCCATTGATTGGAATCAAGTCTTAATCATTAAGGAATTGGTTTCTCTTTGTCCTTTAAGTTCTTTTGGCCATTGATTGGAATCAAGTCTTAATCATTAATGAATTGGTTTCTTTTGTCCTTTAAGTTCTTTTGGCCATTGATTGGAATCAAGTCTTAATCATTAAGGAATTGGTTTCTCTTTGTCCTTTTTAAGTTCTTTTGGCCATTGATTGGAATCAAGTCTTAATCATTAATGAATTGGTTTCTCTTTGTCCCTTTAAGTTCTTTTGGCCATTGATTGGAATCAAGTCTTAATCATTTAAGGAATTGGTTTTCTCTTTGTCCTTTAAGTTCTTTTGGCCATTGATTGGAATCAAGTCTTAATCATTAAGGAATTGGTTTCTCTTTGTCCTTTTAAGTTCTTTTGGCCATTGATTGGAATCAAGTCTTAATCATAATGAATTGGTTTCTCTTTGTCCTTTAAGTTCTTTTGGCCATTGATTGGAATCAAGTCTTATCATTTAAGGAATTGGTTTCTCTTTGTCCTTAAGTTCTTTTGGCCATTGATTGGAATCAAGTCTTAATCCTTAATGAATTGGTTTCCCTTTGTCCTTTAAGTTCTTTTGGCCATTGATTGGAATCAAATCAAGTCTTAATCATTATGAATTGGTTTCTCTTTGTCCTTTAAGTTCTTTTGGCCATTGATTGGAATCAAGTCTTAATCATTAAGGAATTGGTTTCTCTTGTCCTTTAAGTTCTTTTGGCCATTGATTGGAATCAAGTCTTAATCATTAAGGAATTGGTTTCTCTTTCTCCTTTAAGTTCTTTTAGCCAAAGATTGGAATCAAGTCTTAATCATTAAGGAATTGGTTTCTATTTATCCTTTAAGTTCTTTTGCCCATTGATTGGAATCAAATCTTAATCATTAAGGAATTGGTTTCTCTTTGGCCTTTAAGTTCTTTTAGCCATTGATTAGAATCAAGTCTTAATCGTCAAGGAATTGGTTTCCCTTTGACCTTTAAGTTCTTTTGGAGATTGATTGGAATCAAGTCTTAATCATTAAGGAATTGGTTTCTATTTGTCCTTTAAGTTCTTTTGGCCATTGATTGGAACCATGTCTTAATCCTTAATGAATTGGTTTCGCTTTGTCCATTAAGATCTTTTGGCCATTGATTGGAATCAAGTCTTAATCATTAAGGAATCGGATTCTCTTTGTCCTTTAAGCTCTTTTGGCCATTGAATGGAATCAAGTCTTAGTCGTTAAGGAATTGGTTTCTAGTTGTCCTTTAAGTTCTTTTGGCCATTGATTGGAATCAAGTCTTAATCATTGAGGAATTGGTTTCTCTTTCTCCTTTCAGTTCTTTTGGCCAATGATTGGAATCCAGTTTTAATCCTTAAGGAATTGGTTTCCCTTTGTTCTTTATGTTCTTTTGGCTATTGATTGGAATCAAGTCTTAATCCTTAATGAATTGGTTTCGCTTTGTCCTTAAAGTTCTTTTGGCCACAGATTGGAAGCAAGTCTTAATACTTAAGGAATTGGTTTCTCTTTGTCCTTTAAGTTCTTTTGGCCATTGATTGGAATCAAGTCTTAATCATTAAGGAATTGGTTTCTCTTTGTCCTTTAAGTTCTTTTGGCCATTGATTGGAATCAAGTCTTAATCATTAATGAATTGGTTTCTCTTTGTCCTTTAAGTTCTTTTGGCCATTGATTGGAATCAAGTCTTAATCATTAAGGAATTGGTTTCTCTTTGTCCTTTAAGTTCTTTTGGCCATTGATTGGAATCAAGTCTTAATCATTAAGGAATTGGTTTCTCTTTGTCCTTTAAGTTCTTTTGGCCATTGATTGGAATCAAGTCTTAATCATTAATGAATTGGTTTCTCTTTGTCCTTTAAGTTCTTTTGGCCATTGATTGGAATCAAGTCTTAATCATTAAGGAATTGGTTTCTCTTTGTCCTTTAAGTTCTTTTGGCCATTGATTGGAATCAAGTCTTAATCATTAATGAATTGGTTTCTCTTTGTCCTTTAAGTTCTTTTGGCCATTGATTGGAATCAAGTCTTAATCATTAAGGAATTGGTTTCTCTTTGTCCTTTAAGTTCTTTTGGCCATTGATTGGAATCAAGTCTTAATCATTAAGAATTGGTTTCTCTTTGTCCTTTAAGTTCTTTTGGCCATTGATTGGAATCAAGTCTTAATCATTAAGGAATTGGTTTCTCTTTGTCCTTTAAGTTCTTTTGGCCATTGATTGGAATCAAGTCTTAATCATTAAGGAATTGGTTTCTCTTTGTCCTTTAAGTTCTTTTGGCCATTGATTGGAATCAAGTCTTAATCATTAAGAATTGGTTTCTCTTTGTCCTTTAAGTTCTTTTGGCCATTGATTGAAATCAAGTCTTAATCATTAAATAAGAATTGGTTTCTCTTTGTCCTTTGTCCTTAAGTTCTTTTGGCCATTGATTGAATCAATTGGAATCAAGTCTTAATCATTAGGAATTGGTTTCTCTTTGTCCTTTAAGTTCTTTTGGCCATTGATTGGAATCAAGTCTTAATCATTAATGAATTGGTTTCTCTTTGTCCTTTAAGTTCTTTTGGCCATTGATTGGAATCAAGTCTTAATCATTAAGGAATTGGTTTCTCTTTGTCCTTTAAGTTCTTTTGGCCATTGATTGGAATCAAGTCTTAATCATTAAGAATTGGTTTCTCTTTGTCCTTTAAGTTCTTTTGGCCATTGATTGGAATCAAGTCTTAATCATTAATGAATTGGTTTCTCTTTGTCCTTTAAGTTCTTTTGGCCATTGATTGGAATCAAGTCTTAATCATTAATGAATTGGAATTGGTTTCTTTCTGGTTTCTTTGTCCTTTGTCCTTTAAGTTCTTTTGGCCATTGATTGGAATCAAGTCTTAATCATTAAGGAATTGGTTTCTCTTTGTCCTTTAAGTTCTTTTGGCCATTGATTGGAATCAAGTCTTAATCATTAAGGAATTGGTTTCTCTTTGTCCTTTAAGTTCTTTTGGCCATTGATTGGAATCAAGTCTTAATCATTAAGGAATTGGTTTCTCTTTGTCCTTTAAGTTCTTTTGGCCTTTGATTGGAATCAAGTCTTAATCATTAAGGAATGAATGGGTTTCTCTTTCCTTTCCTTTAAGTTCTTTTGGCCAAGTTGATTGGGCCAATCATTGGAATCAAGTCTTAATCATTAGGAATTGGTTGGTTTTGTCCTTTAAGTTCTTTTGGCCATTGATTGGAATCAAGTCTTAATCATTAAGGAATTGGTTTCTCTTTGACCTTTAAGTTCTTTTGGCCGTTGATTGGAATCAAGTCTTAATCATTAAGGAATTGGATTCTCTTTGTCTTTTAAGTTATTTTGGCCGGTGATTGGAATCAAGTCTTAATCATTAAGGAATTGGTTTCTCTTTGTCCTTCAAGTTCTTTTGGCCAATGATTGGAATCAAGTCTTAATCATTAATGAATTGGTTTCTCTTTGTCCTTTAAGTTCTTTTGGCCATTGATTGGAATCAAGTCTTAATCATTAATGAATTGGTTTCTCTTTGTCTTTTAAGTTCTTTTGGCCAGTGATTGGAATCAAGTCTTAATCATTAAGGAATTGGTTTCTCTTTGTCCTTTAATTTCTTTTGGCCAATGATTGGAATCAAGTCTTAATCATTAAGGAATTGGTTTCTCTTTGTCCTTTAACTTTCTTTTGGCCATTGATTGGAATCATGTTTTGATCATTAAGAAATTGATTTCTATTTGTCCTTTAAGTTCTTTTGGCCGTTGATTGGAATCAAGTCTTAATCATTAAGGAATTGGTTACTCTTTGTCTTTTAAGTTCTTTTGGCCATTGATTGGAATCAAGTCTTAATCATTGTGGAATTGGTTTCTATTTGTCCTTTAAGTTATTTTGGCCGTTGATTGGAATCAAGTCTTAATCATTAAGGAATTGGATTCTCTTTGTCTTTTAAGTTATTTTGGCCATTGATTGGCATCAAGTCTTAATCATTAAGCAATTGGATTATCTTTGCCTTTAAGTTCTTTTGGCCATTGATTGGAATCAAGTCTTAATCATTAAGGAATTTGGTTTCTCTTTGTCTTTTAAGTTCTTTTGGCCATTGATTGGAATCCAGTCTTAATCATTAAGGAATTGGATTCTCTTTGTCCTTCAAGTTCTTTTGGCCAATGATTGGAATCAAATCATAAACATTAAGAAATTGATTTCTATTTGTCCTTTAAGTTCTTTTGGGCATTGATTGGAATCAAATCTTAATCAATAATGAATTGGTTTCTCTTTGTCCTTTAAGTTCTTTTGGCCATTGATTGGAATCAAGTCTTAATCATTAAGGAAAGGAATTGGTTTCTCTTTGTCCTTTAAGTTCTTTTGGCCATTGATTGGAATCAAGTCTTAATCATTAAGGAATTGGTTTCTCTTTGTCCTTTAAGTTCTTTTGGCCATTGATTGGAATCAAGTCTTAATCATTAATGAATTGGTTTCTCTTTGTCCTTTAAGTTCTTTTGGCCATTGATTGGAATCAAGTCTTAATCATTAATGAATTGGTTTCTCTTTGTCCTTTAAGTTCTTTTGGCCATTGATTGGAATCAAGTCTTAATCATCATTAAGGAATTGGTTTCTCTTTGTCCTTTAAGTTCTTTTGGCCATTGATTGGAATCAAGTCTTAATCATTAAGGAATTGGTTTCTCTTTGTCCTTTAAGTTCTTTTGGCCATTGATTGGAATCAAGTCTTAATCATTAATGGAATTGGTTTTCTCTTTGTCCTTTTAAGTTCTTTTGGCCATTGATTGGGAATCAAGTCTTTAATCATTAAGGAATTGGTTTCTCTTTGTCCTTTAAGTTCTTTTGGCCATTGATTGGAATCAAGTCTTAATCATTAAGGAATTGGTTTCTCTTTGTCCTTTAAGTTCTTTTGGCCATTGATTGGAATCAAGTCTTAATCATTTAAGGAATTGGTTTCTCTTTGTCCTTTAAGTTCTTTTGGCCATTGATTGGAATCAAGTCTTAATCATTAAGGAATTGGTTTCTCTTTGTCCTTTAAGTTCTTTTGGCCATTGATTGGATTGGAATCAAAGTCTTAATCATTAAGGAATTGGTTCTCTCTTTGTCCTAAGTTAAGTTGGCCATTTTTGGCCATTGATTGGAATCAAGTCTTTAATCATTAATCATAAGAATTGGTTTCTCTTTGTCCTTTAAGTTCTTTTGGCCATTGATTGGAATCAAGTCTTAATCATTTAAGGAATTGGTTTCTCTTTGTCCTTTAAGTTCTTTTGGCCATTGATTTGGAATCAAGTCTTAATCATTAAGGAATTGGTTTCTCTTTGTCCTTTAAGTTCTTTTGGCCATTGATGATTGGAATCAAGTCTTAATCATTAAGGAATTGGTTTCTCTTTGTCCTTTAAGTTCTTTTTGGCCATTGATTGGAATCAAGTCTTAATCATTTAAGGAAATTGGTTTTCTCTTTGTCCTTTAAGTTCTTTTGGCCATTGATTGGAATCAAGTCTTAATCATTAATGAATTGGTTTCTCTTTGTCCTTTAAGTTCTTTTGGCATTGATTGAATCATTGATTGGAATCAAGTCTTAATCATTAAGGAATTGGTTTCTCTTTGTCCTTTAAGTTCTTTTGGCCATTGATTGGAATCAAGTCTTAATCATTAAGGAATTGGTTTCTCTTTGTCCTTTAAGTTCTTTTGGCCATTGATTGGAATCAAGTCTTAATCATTAAGGAATTGGTTTCTCTTTGTCCTTTAAGTTCTTTTGGCCATTGATTGGAATCAAGTCTTAATCATTAAGGAATTGGTTTCTCTTTGTCCTTTAAGTTCTTTTGGCCATTGATTGGAATCAAGTCTTAATCATTAAGGAATTGGTTTCTCTTTGTCCTTTAAGTTCTTTTGGCCATTGATTGGAATCAAGTCTTAATCATTAATGAATTGGTTTCTCTTTGTCCTTTAAGTTCTTTTGGCCATTGATTGGAATCAAGTCTTAATCATTAAGGAATTGGTTTCTCTTTGTCCTTTAAGTTCTTTTGGCCATTGATTGGAATCAAGTCTTAATCATTAATGAATTGGTTTCTCTTTGTCCTTTAAGTTCTTTTGGCCATTGATTGGAATCAAGTCTTAATCATTAAGGAATTGGTTTCTCTTTGTCCTTTAAGTTCTTTTGGCCATTGATTGGAATCAAGTCTTAATCATTAAGAATTGGTTTCTCTTTGTCCTTTAAGTTCTTTTGGCCATTGATTGGAATCAAGTCTTAATCATTAATGAATTGGTTTCTCTTTGTCCTTTAAGTTCTTTTGGCCATTGATTGGAATCAAGTCTTAATCATTAAGGAATTGGTTTCTCTCTTTGTCCTTTAAGTTCTTTTGGCCATTGATTGGAATCAAGTCTTAATCATTAAGGAATTGGTTTCTCTTTGTCCTTTAAGTTCTTTTGGCCATTGATTGGAATCAAGTCTTAATCATTAAGGAATTGGTTTCTCTTTGTCCTTTAAGTTCTTTTGGCCATTGATTGGAATCAAGTCTTAATCATTAAGGAATTGGTTTCTCTTTGTCCTTTAAGTTCTTTTGGCCATTGATTGGAATCAAGTCTTAATCATTAATGAATTGGTTTCTCTTTGTCCTTTAAGTTCTTTTGGCCATTGATTGGAATCAAGTCTTAATCATTTAAGGAATTGGTTTCTCTTTGTCCTTTAAGTTCTTTTGGCCATTGATTGGAATCAAGTCTTAATCATTAAGGAATTGGTTTCTCTTTGTCCTTTAAGTTCTTTTGGCCATTGATTGGAATCAAGTCTTAATCATTAATGAATTGGTTTCTCTTTGTCCTTTAAGTTCTTTTGGCCATTGATTGGAATCAAGTCTTAATCATTAAGGAATTGGTTTCTCTTTGTCCTTTAAGTTCTTTTCGCCACTGATTGGAATCAAGTCTTAATCATTAAGGTATTGGTTTCTCTTTGTCCTTCAAGTTCTTTTGGCCAATCATTGGAATCAAATCTTAATCATTAAGGAATTGGTTTCTCTTTGTCCTTTAAGTTCTTTTGTCCATTGATTGGAATCAAGTCTTAATCATTAAAGAATTGGTTTTCTCTTTGTCCTTTAAGTTCTTTTGGCCATTGATTCGAAGCAAGTCTTAATCATTAAGGAATTGGTTTCTCTTTGTCCTTTAAGTTCTTTTGGCCATTGATTGGAATCAAGTCTTAATCATTAAGGAATTGGTTTCTCATTGTCCTTTATGGTCTTTTGGCCATTGATTGGAATCAAGTCTTAATCATTAAGGAATTGGTTTCGCTTTGTCCTTTAAGTTCTTTTGGCCATTGATTGGAACCAAGTTTTAATCTTTAATGAATTGGTTTCTCTTTGTCCATTAAGTTCTTTTGGGCATTGATTGGAACCATGTCTTATTCCTTAAGGAATTGGTTTCTCTTTGACCTTTAAGTTCTTTTGGAGATTGATTGGAATCAAGTCTTAATCATTAAGGAATTGGTTTCTCTTTGTCCTTTAAGTTCTTTTGGCCATTGATTGGAATCAAGTCTTAATCATTAAGAATTGGTTTCTCTTTGTCCTTTAAGTTCTTTTGGCCATTGATTGGAATCAAGTCTTAATCATTAAGAATTGGTTTCTTTCTCTTGTGTCCTTTAAGTTCTTTTGGCCATTGATTGGAATCATGTCATAATCCGTAATGACTTGGTTTCTCTTTGTCCTTTGGTTTCTCTTTGTCCTTTAAGTTCTTTTGGCCATTGATTGGAAACATGTCTTAATCATTAAGGAATTGGTTTCTCTTTGTCCTTTAAGTTATTTTGGCCAATGATTGGAATCAAGTCTTAATCATTAAGGAATTGGTTTCTCTTGTCCTTTTAAGTTCTTTTGGCCATTGATTGGAATCAAGTCTTAATCATTAAGGAATTGGTTTCTCTTTGTCCTTTAAGTTCTTTTGGCCATTGATTGGAATCAAGTCTTAATCATTAAGGAATTGGTTTCTCTTTGTCCTTTAAGTTCTTTTGGCCATTGATTGGAATCAAGTCTTAATCATTAAGGAATTGGTTTCTCTTTGTCCTTTAAGTTCTTTTGGCCATTGATTGGAATCAAGTCTTAATCATTAATGAATTGGTTTCTCTTTGTCCTTTAAGTTCTTTTGGCCATTGATTGGAATCAAGTCTTAATCATTAAGGAATTGGTTTCTCTTTGTCCTTTAAGTTCTTTTGGCCATTGATTGGAATCAAGTCTTAATCATTAAGGAATTGGTTTCTCTTTGTCCTTTAAGTTCTTTTGGCCATTGATTGGAATCAAGTCTTAATCATTAAGGAATTGGTTTCTCTTTGTCCTTTAAGTTCTTTTGGCCATTGATTGGAATCAAGTCTTAATCATTAAGGAATTGGTTTCTCTTTGTCCTTTAAGTTCTTTTGGCCATTGATTGGAATCAAGTCTTAATCATTAAGGAATTGGTTTCTCTTTGTCCTTTAAGTTCTTTTGGCCATTGATTGGAATCAAGTCTTAATCATTAAGGAATTGGTTTCTCTTTGTCCTTTAAGTTCTTTTGGCCATTGATGGGAATCAAGTCTTAATCATTAAGGAATTGGTTTCTCTTTGTCCTTTAAGTTCTTTTGGCCATTGATTGGAATCAAGTCTTAATCATTAAGAATTGGTTTCTCTTTGTCCTTTAAGTTCTTTTGGCCATTGATTGGAATCAAGTCTTAATCATTAATGAATTGGTTTCTCTTTGTCCTTTAAGTTCTTTTGGCCATTGATTGGAATCAAGTCTTAATCATTAAGGAATTGGTTTCTCTTTGTCCTTTAAGTTCTTTTGGCCATTGATTGGAATCAAGTCTTAATCATTAATGAATTGGTTTCTCTTTGTCCTTTAAGTTCTTTTGGCCATTGATTGGAATCAAGTCTTAATCATTAAGGAATTGGTTTCTCTTTGTCCTTTAAGTTCTTTTGGCCATTGATTGGAATCAAGTCTTAATCATTAAGGAATTGGTTTCTCTCTTTGTCCTTTAAGTTCTTTTGGCCATTGATTGGAATCAAGTCTTAATCATTAAGGAATTGGTTTCTCTTTGTCCTTTAAGTTCTTTTGGCCATTGATTGGAATCAAGTCTTAATCATTAAGGAATTGGTTTCTCTTTGTCCTTTAAGTTCTTTTGGCCATTGATTGGAATCAAGTCTTAATCATTAAGGAATTGGTTTCTCTTTGTCCTTTAAGTTCTTTTGGCCATTGATTGGAATCAAGTCTTAATCATTAATGAATTGGTTTCTCTTTGTCCTTTAAGTTCTTTTGGCCATTGATTGGAATCAAGTCTTAATCATTAAGGAATTGGTTTCTCTTTGTCCTTTAAGTTCTTTTCGCCATTGATTGCAATCAAGTCGTAATCCCAAAGGAATTAGTTTCTATTTATCCTTTAAGTTCTTTTGGCCATTGATTGGAATCAAATCTTAATCATTAATGAATTGGTTTCTCTTTATTCTTTAAGTTCTTTTGGCCATTGATTGGAATCAAGTCTTAATCATTAAGGAATTGGTTTCTCTTTGTCCTTTAAGTTCTTTTGGCCATTGATTGGAATCAAGTGTTAATCATTAAGGAATTGGTTTCTCTTTGTCCTTTAAGTTCTTTTGGCCATTGATGGGAATCAAGTCTTAATCATTAAGGAATTGGTTTCTCTTTGTCCTTTAAGTTCTTTTGGCCATTGATGGGAATCAAGTCTTAATCATTAAGGAATTGGTTTCTCTTTGTCCTTTAAGTTCTTTTGGCCATTGATTGGAATCAAGTCTTAATCATTAAGGAATTGGTTTCTTTTGTCCTTTAAGTTCTTTTGGCCATTGATTGGAATCAAGTCTTAATCATTAAGGAATTGGTTTCTCTTTGTCCTTTAAGTTCTTTTGGCCATTGATTGGAATCAAGTCTTAATCATTAAGGAATTGGTTTCTCTTTGTCCTTTAAGTTCTTTTGGCCATTGATTGGAATCAAGTCTTAATCATTAAGGAATTGGTTTCTCTTTGTCCTTTAAGTTCTTTTGGCCATTGATTGGAATCAAGTCTTAATCATTAATGAATTGGTTTCTCTTTGTCCTTTAAGTTCTTTTGGCCATTGATTGGAATCAAGTCTTAATCATTAAGGAATTGGTTTCTCTTTGTCCTTTAAGTTCTTTTGGCCATTGATTGGAATCAAGTCTTAATCATTAAGGAATTGGTTTCTCTTTGTCCTTTAAGTTCTTTTGGCCATTGATTGGAATCAAGTCTTAATCGTCAAGGAATTGGTTTCTCTTTGTCCTTTAAGTTCTTTTGGCCATTGATTGGAATCAAGTCTTAATCATTAAGGAATTGGTTTCTCTTTGTCCTTTAAGTTCTTTTGGCCATTGATTGGAATCAAGTCTTAATCGTCAAGGAATTGGTTTCTCTTTGTCCTTTAAGTTCTTTTGGCCATTGATTGGAATCAAGTCTTAATCATTAAGGAATTGGTTTCTCTTTCTCCTTTAAGTTCTTTTGGCCATTGATTGGAATCAAGTCTTAATCATTAACGAATTGGTTTCTCTTTCTCCTTTAAGTTCCTTTGGCCAATGATTGGAATCAAGTCTTAATCATTAAGGAATTGGCATCTCTTTGTCCTTTTAGTTCTTTTGGCCAAAGATTGGAATCAAGTCTTAATCATTAATGAATTGGTTTCTCTTTCTCCTTTATGTTCTTTTGGCCAATGATTGGAATCAAATCTTAATCATTAAGGAATTGGTTTCTCTTTGTCCTTTAAGTTCTTTTGGCCATTGATTGGATCAAGTCTTAATCCTTAATGATTTGGTTTCCCTTTGTCCTTTAAGTTCTTTTGGCCAAAAATTGGAATCAAGTCTTAATCATTAAGGAATTGGATTCTCTTTGCCTTTTAAGTTCTTTTGGCCATTGATTGGAATCAAGCCTTAATCATTAAGGAATTTGTTTCTCTTTCTCCTTTAAGTTCTTTTGGCCATTGATTGGAAGCAAGTCTTAATCATTAAGGAATTGGTTTTCTCTTTATTCTTTAAGTTCTTTTGGCCATTGATTGGAATCAAGTCTTAATCATTAAGGAATTGGTTTCTCTTTGTCCTTTAAGTTCTTTTGGCCATTGATTGGAATCAGGTGTTAATCATTAAGGAATTGGTTTCCATTTATCCTTTAAGTTCTTTTGGCCATTGATTGGAATCAAGTCTTAATCATTAAGGAATTGGTTTCTCTTTCTCCTTTAAGTTCTTTTGGCCATTGATTGGAATCAAGTCTTAATCATTAAGGAATTGGTTTCTCTTTGTCCTTTAAGTTCTTTTGGCCATTGATTGGAATCAAGTCTTAATCATTAATGAATTGGTTTCTCTTTGTCCTTTAAGTTCTTTTGGCCATTGATTGGAATCAAGTCTTAATCATTAAGGAATTGGTTTCTCTTTGTCCTTTAAGTTCTTTTGGCCATTGATTGGAATCAAGTCTTAATCATTAAGGAATTGGTTTCTCTTTGTCCTTTAAGTTCTTTTGGCCATTGATTGGAATCAAGTCTTAATCATTAAGGAATTGGTTTCTCTTTGTCCTTTAAGTTCTTTTGGCCATTGATTGGAATCAAGTCTTAATCATTAAGGAATTGGTTTCTCTTTGTCCTTTAAGTTCTTTTGGCCATTGATTGGAATCAAGTCTTAATCATTAATGAATTGGTTTCTCTTTGTCCTTTAAGTTCTTTTGGCCATTGATTGGAATCAAGTCTTAATCATTAAGGAATTGGTTTCTCTTTGTCCTTTAAGTTCTTTTGGCCATTGATTGGAATCAAGTCTTAATCATTAAGGAATTGGTTTCTCTTTGTCCTTTAAGTTCTTTTGGCCATTGATTGGAATCAAGTCTTAATCATTAAGGAATTGGTTTCTCTTTGTCCTTTAAGTTCTTTTGGCCATTGATTGGAATCAAGTCTTAATCATTAAGGAATTGGTTTCTCTTTGTCCTTTAAGTTCTTTTGGCCATTGATTGGAATCAAGTCTTAATCATTAAGGAAATTGGTTTCTCTTTGTCCTTTAAGTTCTTTTGGCCATTGATTGGAATCAAGTCTTAATCATTAATGAATTGGTTTCTCTTTGTCCTTTAAGTTCTTTTCTTTTGGCCATTGATTGGAATCAAGTCTTAATCATTAAGGAATTGGTTTCTCTTTGTCCTTTAAGTTCTTTTGGCCATTGATTGGAATCAAGTCTTAATCATTAAGGAATTGGTTTCTCTTTGTCCTTTAAGTTCTTTTGGCCATTGATTGGAATCAAGTCTTAATCATTAAGGAATTGGTTTCTCATTGTCCTTTATGGTCTTTTGGCCATTGATTGGAATGAAGTCTTAATCATTAAGGAATTGGTTTCTCTTTGTCCTTTAAGTTCTTTTGGCCATTGATTGGAATCAAGTCTTAATCATTAATGAATTGGTTTCTCTTTGTCCTTTAAGTTCTTTTGGCCATTGATTGGAATCAAGTCTTAATCATTAATGAATTGGTTTCTCTTTGTCCTTTAAGTTCTTTTGGCCATTGATTGGAATCAAGTCTTAATCATTAATGAATTGGTTTCTCTTTGTCCTTTAAGTTCTTTTGGCCATTGATTGGAATCAAGTCTTAATCATTAATGAATTGGTTTCTCTTTGTCCTTTAAGTTCTTTTGGCCATTGATTGGAATCAAGTCTTAATCATTAAGGAATTGGTTTCTCTTTGTCCTTTAAGTTCTTTTGGCCATTGATTGGAATCAAGTCTTAATCATTAATGAATTGGTTTCTCTTTGTCCTTTAAGTTCTTTTGGCCATTGATTGGAATCAAGTCTTAATCATTAATGAATTGGTTTCTCTCTTTGTCCTTTAAGTTCTTTTGGCCATTGATTGGAATCAAGTCTTAATCATTAAGGAATTGGTTTCTCTTTGTCCTTTAAGTTCTTTTGGCCATTGATTGGAATCAAGTCTTAATCATTAATGAATTGGTTTCTCTTTTGTCCTTTAAGTTCTTTTGGCCATTGATTGGAATCAAGTCTTAATCATTAATGAATTGGTTTCTCTTTGTCCTTTAAGTTCTTTTGGCCATTGATTGGAATCAAGTCTTAATCATTAAGGAATTGGTTTCTCTTTGTCCTTTAAGTTCTTTTGGCCATTGATTGGAATCAAGTCTTAATCATTAAGGAATTGGTTTCTCTTTGTCCTTTAAGTTCTTTTGGCCATTGATGGGAATCAAGTCTTAATCATTAAGGAATTGGTTTCTCTTTGTCCTTTAAGTTCTTTTGGCCATTGATTGGAATCAAGTCTTAATCATTAAGGAATTGGTTTCTCTTTGTCCTTTAAGTTCTTTTGGCCATTGATTGGAATCAAGTCTTAATCATTAAGGAATTGGTTTCTCTTTTGTCCTTTAAGTTCTTTTGGCCATTGATTGGAATCAAGTCTTAATCATTAATGAATTGGTTTCTCTTTGTCCTTTAAGTTCTTTTGGCCATTGATTGGAATCAACTCTTAATCATTGTCGAATTGGTTTCTCTTTGTCCTTTAAGTTCTTTTGGCCGTTGATTGGAATCAAGCCTTAATCATTAAGGAATTGGTTTCTCTTTGTCCTTTAAGTTCTTTTGGCCATTGATTGGAATCCAGTCTTAATCATTAAGGAATTGGATTCTCTTTGTCCTTCAAGTTCTTTTGGCCAATGATTGGAATCAAATCATAAACATTAAGGAATTGGTTTCTCTCTCTGTTGTCCTTTAAGTTCTTTTGGCCATTGATTGGAATCAAGTCTTAATCATTAAGGAATTGGTTTCTCTTTGTCCTTTAAGTTCTTTTGGCCATTGATTGGAATCAAGTCTTAATCATTAAGGAATTGGTTTCTCTTTGTCCTTTAAGTTCTTTTGGCCATTGATTGGAATCAAGTCTTAATCATAATGAATTGGTTTCTCTTTGTCCTTTAAGTTCTTTTGGCCATTGATTGGAATCAAGTCTTAATCATTAAGGAATTGGTTTCTCTTTGTCCTTTAAGTTCTTTTGGCCATTGATTGGAATCAAGTCTTAATCATTAAGGAATTGCTTTCTCATTGTCCTTTATGGTCTTTTGGCCATTGATTGGAATCAAGTCTTAATCATTAAGGAATTGGTTTCTCTTTGTCCTTTAAGTTCTTTTGGCCATTGATTGGAATCAAGTCTTAATCATTAAGGAATTGGTTTCTCTTTGTCCTTTAAGTTCTTTTGGCCATTGATTGGAATCAAGTCTTAATCATTAAGGAATTGGTTTCTCTTTGTCCTTTAAGTTCTTTTGGCCATTGATTGGAATCAAGTCTTAATCATTAATGAATTGGTTTCTCTTTGTCCTTTAAGTTCTTTTGGCCATTGATTGGAATCAAGTCTTAATCATTAAGGAATTGGTTTCTCTTTGTCCTTTAAGTTCTTTTGGCCATTGATTGGAATCAAGTCTTAATCATTAATGAATTGGTTTCTCTTTGTCCTTTAAGTTCTTTTGGCCATTGATTGGAATCAAGTCTTAATCATTAAGGAATTGGTTTCTCATTGTCCTTTATGGTCTTTTGGCCATTGATTGGAATCAAGTCTTAATCATTAAGGAATTGGTTTCTCTTTGTCCTTTAAGTTCTTTTGGCCATTGATTGGAATCAAGTCTTAATCATTAAGGAATTGGTTTCTCTTTGTCCTTTAAGTTCTTTTGGCCATTGATTGGAATCAAGTCTTAATCATTAATGAATTGGTTTCTCTTTGTCCTTTTAAGTTCTTTTGGCCATTGATTGGAATCAAGTCTTAATCATTAATGAATTGGTTTCTCTTTGTCCTTTAAGTTCCTTTAGCCATTGATTGGAAGCAAGACTTAATCCTTAAGGAATTGGTTTCTCATTGTCCTTTATGGTCTTTTGGCCATTGATTGGAATCAAGTCTTAATCATTAAGGAATTGGTTTCTCTCTTTGTCCTTTAAGTTCTTTTGGCCATTGATTGGAATCAAGTCTTAATCATTAATGAATTGGTTTCTATTTGTCCTTCAAGTTCTTTTGGCCATTGATTGGAATCAAGTCTTCATCATTAAGGATTTGGTTTCTCTTTGTCTTTTAAGTTCTTTTCGCCATTGATTGGAACCAAGTCCTAATCATTAATGAATTGGTTTCTCTTTGACCTTTAAGTTCTTTTGGCCATTGATTGGAATCAAGTCTTAATCATTAAGGAATTGGTTTCTCATTGTCCTTTATGGTCTTTTGGCCATTGATTGGAATCAAGTCTTAATCATTAAGGAATTGGTTTCTCTTTGTCCTTTACGTTCTGTTGGCCAATGATTGGAATCAAATCTTAATCATTAATGAATTGGTTTCTCTTTGTCCTTTAAGTTCTTTTGGCCATTGATTGGAATCAAGTCTTCATCATTAAGGAATTGGTTTCTCTTTGTCTTTTAAGTTCTTTTGGCCATTGATTGGAATCAAGTCTTAATCATTAAGGAATTGGTTTCTATTTGTCCTTCAAGTTCTTTTGGCCATTGATTAGAATCAAGTCTTAATCATTAATCAATTGGTTTTCTCTTTGTCCTTTAAGTTCTTCTGGCTATTAATTCAAATCAATTCTTATTCATTAAGGAATTGGTTTCTATTTGTCCTTCAAGTTCTTTTGGCCATTGATTGGAATCAAGTCTTCATCATTAAGGAATTGGTTTCTCTTTGTCTTTTAAGTTCTTTTGGCCATTGATTGGAATCAAGTCTTAATCATTAAGGAATTGGTTTCGATTTGTCCTTTAAGTTATTTTGGCCATTGATTGGAATCAAGTCTTAATCATTAAAGAATTGGTTTCTCTTTGTCCTTTAAGTTCTTCTGGCTATTGATTGGAATCAAATCTTAATCATTAAGGAATTGGTTACTCTTTGTCCTTTAAGTTCTTCTGGCTATTGATTGGAATCAAATCTTAATCATTAAAGAATTGGTTTCTCTTTGTCCTTTAACTTTCTTTTGGCCATTGATTGGAATCAAGTTTAGATCATTAAGGAATTGGTTTCTCTTTGTCCTTTAACTTCTTTTGGCCAATGATTGGAATCAAGTCTTAATCATTAAGAAATTGATTTCTATTTGTCCTTTAAGTTCTTTTAGCCATTGATTCGAAGTAAGTCTTAATCATTAAGGAATTGGTTACTCTTTGTGCTTTAAGTTCTTTTGGCAAAGTATTGGAATCAAATCCTAATCATTAAGAAATTGATTTCTATTTGTCCTTTAAGTTCTTTTTGGCCATTGATTGGAATCAAGTCTTAATCATTAAGGAATTGGTTTCTCTTTTGTCCTTTAAGTTCTTTTGGCCATTGATTGGAATCAAGTCTTAATCATTAAGGAATTGGATTCTCTTTGTCCTTTAAGTTCTTTTGGCCATTGATTGGAATCAAGTCTTAATCATTAAGGAATTGGTTTTCTCTTTGTCCTTTAAGTTCTTTTGGCCATTGATTAGAATCAAATTTTAACCATTAAGAAATTGATTTCTATTTGTCCTTTAAGTTCTTTTGGCCGTTGATTTGTATCAAGTCTTAATCATTAAGGAATTGGTTACTCTTTGTCCTTTAAGTTCTTTTGGCTATTGATTGGAATCAAGTCTTAATCATTAAGGAATTGGTTTTCTCTTTTGTCCTTTAAGTTCTTTTGGCCATTGATTGGAATCAAGTCTTAATCATTAAGGAATTGGTTTCTCTCTTTGTCCTTTAAGTTCTTTTGGCCATTGATTGGAATCAAGTCTTAATCATTAAGGAATTGGTTTCTCTTTGTCCTTTAAGTTCTTTTGGCCATTGATTGGAATCAAGTCTTAATCATTAATGAATTGGTTTCTCTTTGTCCTTTAAGTTCTTTTGGCCATTGATTGGAATCAAGTCTTAATCATTAAGGAATTGGTTTCTCTTTGTCCTTTAAGTTCTTTTGGCCATTGATTGGAATCAAGTCTTAATCATTAATGAATTGGTTTCTCTTTGTCCTTTAAGTTCTTTTGGCCATTGATTGGAATCAAGTCTTAATCATTAAGGAATTGGTTTCTCTTTGTCCTTTAAGTTCTTTTGGCCATTGATTGGAATCAAGTCTTAATCATTAATGAATTGGTTTCTCTTTGTCCTTTAAGTTCTTTTGGCCATTGATTGGAATCAAGTCTTAATCATTAATTGGAATTGGTTTCTTTCTTTGTCCTTTAAGTTCTTTTGGCCATTGATTGGAATCAAGTCTTAATCATTAAGGAATTGGTTTCTCTTTGTCCTTTAAGTTCTTTTGGCCATTGATTGGAATCAAGTCTTAATCATTTAAGGAATTGGTTTCTCTTTGTCCTTTAAGTTCTTTTGGCCATTGATTGGAATCAAGTCTTAATCATAAGGAATTGGTTCTCTCTTTGTCCTTTAAGTTCTTTTGGCCATTGATTGGAATCAAGTCTTAATCATTAAGGAAATTGGTTTCTCTTTGTCCTTTAAGTTCTTTTGGCCATTGATTGGAATCAAGTCTTAATCATAAGGAATTGGGTTTCTCTTTGTCTTTTAAGTTCTTTTGGCCATTGATTGGAATCAAGTCTTAATCATTAAGGAATTGGTTTCTCTTTGTCCTTTAAGTTGTTTTGGCCATTCATTCGAATCAAGTCTTAATCATTAATGAATTGGTTTCTCTTTGTCCTTTAAGTTCTTTTGGCCATTGATTGGAATCAAGTCTTAATCATTAATGAATTGGTTTCTCTTTGTCCTTTAAGTTCTTTTGGCCATTGATTGGAATCAAGTCTTAATCATTAATGAATTGGTTTCTCTTTGTCCTTTAAGTTCTTTTGGCCATTGATTGGAATCAAGTCTTAATCATTAAGGAATTGGTTTCTCTTTGTCCTTTAAGTTCTTTTGGCCATTGATTGGAAGTAAGTCTTAATCATTAATGAATTGGTTTCTCTTTGTCCTTTAAGTTCTTTTGGCCATTGATTGGAATCAAGTCTTAATCATTAAGGAATTGGTTTCTCTTTGTCCTTTAAGTTCTTTTGGCCATTGATTGGAATCAAGTCTTAATCATTAAGGAATTGGTTCTCTTTGTCCTTTAAGTTCTTTTGGCCATTGATTGGAATCAAGTCTTAATCATTAAGGAATTGGTTTCTCTTTGTCCTTTAAGTTCTTTTGGCCATTGATTGGAATCAAGTCTTAATCATTAAGGAATTGGTTTCTCTTTGTCCTTTAAGTTCTTTTGGCCATTGATTGGAATCAAGTCTTAATCATTAATGAATTGGTTCTCTCTTTGTCCTTTAAGTTCTTTTGGCCATTGATTGGAATCAAGTCTTAATCATTAAGGAATTGGTTTCTCTTTGTCCTTTAAGTTCTTTTGGCCATTGATTGGAATCAAGTCTTAATCATTTAAGGAATTGGTTTCTCTCTTGTGTCCTTTAAGTTCTTTTGGCCATTGATTGGAATCAAGTCTTAATCATTAATGAATTGGTTTCTCTTTGTCCTTTTAAGTTCTTTTGGCCATTGATTGGAATCAAGTCTTAATCATTAATGAATTGGTTTCTCTTTGTCCTTTAAGTTCTTTTGGCCATTGATTGGAATCAAGTCTTAATCATTAAGGAATTTGGTTTCTCTTTGTCCTTTAAGTTCTTTTGGCCATTGATTGGAATCAAGTCTTAATCATTAAGGAATTGGTTTCTCTTTGTCCTTTAAGTTCTTTTGGCCATTGATTGGAATCAAGTCTTAATCATTAAGGAATTGGTTTCTTTTGTCCTTTAAGTTCTTTTGGCCATTGATTGGAATCAAGTCTTAATCATTAAGGAATTGGTTTCTCTTTGTCCTTTAAGTTCTTTTGGCCATTGATTGGAATCAAGTCTTAATCATTAAGGAATTGGTTTCTCTTTGTCCTTTAAGTTCTTTTGGCCATTGATTGGAATCAAGTCTTAATCATTAAGGAATTGGTTTCTCTTTGTCCTTTAAGTTCTTTTGGCCATTGATTGGAATCAAGTCTTAATCATTAATGAATTGGTTTCTCTTTGTCCTTTAAGTTCTTTTGGCCATTGATTGGAATCAAGTCTTAATCATTAAGGAATTGGTTTCTCTTTGTCCTTTAAGTTCTTTTGGCCATTGATTGGAATCAAGTCTTAATCATTTAAGGAATTGGTTTCTCTTTGTCCTTTAAGTTCTTTTGGCCATTGATTGGAATCAAGTCTTAATCATTAATGAATTGGTTTCTCTTTGTCCTTTAAGTTCTTTTGGCCATTGATTGGAATCAAGTCTTAATCATTAATGAATTGGTTTCTCTTTGTCCTTTTAAGTTCTTTTGGCCATTGATTGGAATCAAGTCTTAATCATTTAAGGAATTGGTTCTCTCTTTGTCCTTTAAGTTCTTTTGGCCATTGATTGGAATCAAGTCTTAATCATTAAGGAATTGGTTTCTCTTTGTCCTTTAAGTTCTTTTGGGCCATTGATTGGAATCAAGTCTTAATCATTAAGGAATTGGTTTCTCTTTGTCCTTTAAGTTCTTTTGGCCATTGATTGGAATCAAGTCTTAATCATTAATGAATTGGTTTCTCTTTGTCCTTTAAGTTCTTTTGGCCATTGATTGGAATCAAGTCTTAATCATTAAGGAATTGGTTTCTCTTTGTCCTTTAAGTTCTTTTGGCCATTGATTGGAAGCAAGTCTTAATCCAAAAGGAATTGGTTTCTCTTTGTCCATGAAGATTTTTTGGCCATTGATTGGAATCAAGTGTTAATCATTAAGGAATTGGTTTCTCTTTGTCTTTTAAGTTCTTTTGGCCATTGATTGGAATCAAGTCTTAATCATTAAGGAATTGTTTTCTCTTTCTCCTTTAAGTTCTTTTTTTGGCCATTGATTGGAATCAAGTCTTAATCATTAAGGAATTGGTTTCTCTTTGTCTTTTAAGTTCTTTTGGCCATTGATTGGAATCAAGTCTTAATCATTAAGGAATTGGATTCTCTTTGCCTTTTAAGTTCTTTTGGCCATTCATTGGAATCAAGTCTAAATCATTAAGGAATTCGTTTCTCTTTCCCCTTTAAGTTCTTTTGGCCATTGATTGGAATCAAGTCTTAATCGTGAAGGAATTGGTTTCCTTTTTTCCTTTTTGTTCCTTTGGCCATTGATTGGAATCAAGTCTTAATCATTAAGGAATTGGTTTCTATTTGTCCTTTAAAGTTCTTTTGGCCATTTGATTGGAATCAAGTCTTAATGATTAAGGAATTGGTTTCTATTTATCCTTTAAGTTCTTTTGGCCAATGATTGGAATCAAATCTTAATCATTAATCAATTGGTTTCTCTTTGTCCGTTAAGATCTTTTGGCCATTGATTGGAATGAAGTCCTAATGATTAAGGAATTGGATTCTCTCGAAGTTCTTTTGGCCATTGATTGGAATCAAGTCTTAATCATTAAGGAATTGGTTTCTCTTTGTCCTTTAAGTTATTTTGGCCATTGATTGGAATCAAGTCTTAATCATTAAGGAATTGGTTTCTCTTTGTCCTTTAAGTTCTTTTTGGCCAATGATTGGAATCAAATCTTCATCATTAAGGAATTGGTTTCTGTTTGTCCTTTAAGATCTTTTGGCCATTGATTGGAAGTAAGTCTTATTCCTTAAGGAATTGGTTTCTCTCTTTGTCCTTTAAGTTCTTTTGGCCGTTAATTGGAATCAAGTCTTAATCATTAAGGAGTTGGATTCTTTTTGTCTTTTAAGTTCTTTTGGCCATTGATTGGAACCAAGTCTTAATCATTAAGGAATTGGTTTCTATTTGTCCTTCAAGTTCTTTTGGCCATTGATTGGAATCAAGTCTTAATCATTAAGGAATTGGTTTCTCTTTGTCCTTTATGTTCTTTTGGCCATTGATTGGAAGTAAGTCTTAATCATTAAGGAATTGGTTTCCATTTATCCTTTAAGTTCTTTTGGCCAATGATTGGAATCAAGTCTTAATCATTTAAGGAATTGGTTTCTCTTTGTCCTTTAAGTTCTTTTGGGCCATTGATTGGGAATCAAGTCTTAATCATTAAGGAATTGGTTTCTCTTTGTCCTTTAAGTTCTTTTGGCCATTGATTGGAATCAAGTCTTAATCATTAAGGAATTGGTTTCTCTTTGTCCTATAAGTTCTTTTGCCAATGATTGGAATCAAATCTTCATCATTAAGGAATTGGTTTCTCTTTGTCCTTTAAGTTCTTTTGGCCATTGATTGGAATCAAGTCTTAATCATTAAAGTCTTAATCATTAAGTTTCTTGGTTTCTCTTTGTCCCTTTAAGTTCTTTTGGCCATTGATTGGAATCAAGTCTTAATCATTAATGAATTGGTTCTCTCTTTGTCCTTTAAGTTCTTTTGGCCATTGATTGGAATCAAGTCTTAATCATTAAGGAATTGGTTTCTCTTTGTCCTTTAAGTTCTTTTTGGCCATTGATTGGAATCAAGTCTTAATCATTAAGGAATTGGTTCTCTCTTTGTCCTTTAAGTTCTTTTGGCCATTGATTGGAATCAAGTCTTAATCATTAAGGAATTGGTTTCTCTTTGTCCTTTAAGTTCTTTTGGCCATTGATTGGAATCAAGTCTTAATCATTAAGGAATTGGTTTTCTCTTTGTCCTTTAAGTTCTTTTGGCCATTGATTGGGAATCAAGTCTTAATCATTAAGGAATTGGTTTCTCTTTGTCCTTTAAGTTCTTCTTTTGGCCATTGATTGGAATCAAGTCTTAATCATTAAATGAATTGGTTTCTCTCTTTGTCCTTTAAGTTCTTTTTGGCCATTGATTGGAATCAAGTCTTAATCATTAAGGAATTGGTTTCTCTTGTGTCCTTTTAAGTTCTTTTGGCCATTGATTGGAATCAAGTCTTAATCATTAAGGAATTGGTTTCTCTTTGTCCTTTTAAGTTCTTTTGGCCATTGATTGGAATCAAGTCTTAATCCTTAAGGAATTAGTTTCTCTTTGTCCTTTACGTTCTTTTGGCCATTGATGGGAATCAAGTCTTAATCATTAAGCAATTGGTTTCTCTTTGTCCTTTAAGTTCTTTTGGCCATTGATTGGAATCAAGTCTTAATCATTAAGGAATTGGTTTCTCTTCTTTGTCCTTTAAGTTCTTTTGGCCATTGATTGGGAATCAAGTCTTAATCATTAATGAATTGGTTTCTCTTTGTCCTTTAAGTTCTTTTTGGCCATTGATTGGGAATCAAGTCTTAATCATTAAGGAATTGGTTTCTCTTTGTCCTTTAAGTTCTTTTGGCCATTGATTGGAATCAAGTCTTAATCATTAAGGAATTGGTTTCTCTTTGTCCTTTAAGTTCTTTTGGCCATTGATTGGGAATCAAGTCTTAATCATTAATGAATTGGTTTCTCTCTCTTTGTCCTTTAAGTTCTTTTGGCCATTGATTGGGAATCAAGTCTTAATCATTAAGGAATTGGTTTCTCTCTTTGTCCTTTAAGTTCTTTTGGCCATTGATTGGAATCAAGTCTTAATCATTAATGAATTGGTTTCTCTTTGTCCTTTAAGTTCTTTTGGCCATTGATTGGGAATCAAGTCTTAATCATTAAGGGAATTGGTTCTCTTTGTCCTTTAAGTTCTTTTTGGCCATTGATTGGAATCAAGTCTTAATCATTAATGAATTGGTTCTCTCTTTGTCCTTTAAGTTCTTTTTGGCCATTGATTGGAATCAAGTCTTAATCATTAATGAATTGGTTTCTCTCTTTGTCCTTTAAGTTCTTTTGGCCATTGATTGGGAATCAAGTCTTAATCATTAAGGAATTGGTTTCTCTTTGTCCTTTAAGTTCTTTTGGCCATTGATTGGAATCAAGTCTTAATCATTAATGAATTGGTTTCTCTTTGTCCTTTAAGTTCTTTTGGCCATTGATTGGAATCAAGTCTTAATCATTAAGGAATTGGTTCTCTCTTTGTCCTTTAAGTTCTTTTGGCCATTGATTGGAATCAAGTCTTAATCATTAATGAATTGGTTCTCTCTTTGTCCTTTAAGTTCTTTTGGCCATTGATTGGAATCAAGTCTTAATCATTAAGGAATTGGGTTTCTCTTTTGTCCTTTAAGTTCTTTTGGCCATTGATTGGAATCAAGTCTTAATCATTAAGGAATTGGTTTCTCTTTGTCCTTTAAGTTCTTTTGGCCATTGATTGGGAATCAAGTCTTAATTCATTAATGAATTGGTTTCTCTTTGTCCTTTAAGTTCTTTTGGCCATTGATTGGAATCAAGTCTTAATCATTAAGGAATTGGTTTCTCTTTGTCCTTTAAGTTCTTTTGGCCATTGATTGGAATCAAGTCTTAATCATTAAGGAATTGGTTTCTCTTTGTCCTTTAAGTTCTTTTGGCCATTGATTGGGAATCAAGTCTTAATCATTAATGAATTGGTTTCTCTTTGTCCTTTAAGTTCTTTTGGCCATTGATTGGAATCAAGTCTTAATCATTAAGGAATTGGTTTCTCTTTGTCCTTTAAGTTCTTTTGGGCCATTGATTGGGAATCAAGTCTTAATCATTAAGGAATTGGTTTCTCTTTGTCCTTTAAGTTCTTTTGGGCCATTGATTGGAATCAAGTCTTAATCATTAAGGAATTGTTTCTCTTTGTCCTTTAAGTTCTTTTTGGCCATTGATTGGAATCAAGTCTTAATCATTAAAGGAATTGGTTCTCTCTTTGTCCTTTAAGTTCTTTTGGCCATTGATTGGAATCAAGTCTTAATCATTAATGAATTGGTTTCTCTTTGTCCTTTAAGTTCTTTTGGCCATTGATTGGAATCAAGTCTTAATCATTAAGGAATTGGTTTCTCTTTGTCCTTTAAGTTCTTTTGGCCATTGATTGGAATCAAGTCTTAATCATTAAGGAATTGGTTTCTCTTTGTCCTTTAAGTTCTTTTGGCCATTGATTGGAATCAAGTCTTAATCATTAATGAATTGGTTCTCTCTTTGTCCTTTAAGTTCTTTTGGCCATTGATTGGAATCAAGTCTTAATCATTAAGAATTGGTTTCTCTTTGTCCTTTAAGTTCTTTTGGCCATTGATTGGAATCAAGTCTTAATCATTAAGGAATTGGTTTCTCTTTGTCCTTTAAGTTCTTTTGGCCATTGATTGGAATCAAGTCTTAATCATTAAGAATTGGTTTCTCTTTGTCCTTTAAGTTCTTTTGGCCATTGATTGGAATCAAGTCTTAATCATTAAGGAATTGGTTTCTCTTTGTCCTTTAAGTTCTTTTGGCCATTGATTGGAATCAAGTCTTAATCATTAATGAATTGGTTTCTCTTTGTCCTTTTAAGTTCTTTTGGCCATTGATTGGAATCAAGTCTTAATCATTAAGGAATTGGTTTCTCTTTGTCCTTTAAGTTCTTTTGGCCATTGATTGGAATCAAGTCTTAATCATTAAGGAATTGGTTTCTCTTTGTCCTTTAAGTTCTTTTGGCCATTGATTGGAATCAAGTCTTAATCATTAATGAATTGGTTTCTCTTGTCCTTTAAGTTCTTTTGGCCATTGATTGGAATCAAGTCTTAATCATTAAGGAATTGGTTTCTCTTTGTCCTTTAAGTTCTTTTGGCCATTGATTGGAATCAAGTCTTAATCATTAAGGAATTGGTTTCTCTTTGTCCTTTAAGTTCTTTTGGCCATTGATTGGAATCAAGTCTTAATCATTAATGAATTGGTTCTCTCTTTGTCCTTTAAGTTCTTTTGGCCATTGATTGGAATCAAGTCTTAATCATTAAGGAATTGGTTTCTCTTTTGTCCTTTAAGTTCTTTTGGCCATTGATTGGAATCAAGTCTTAATCATTAATGGAATTGGTTTCTCTTTGTCCTTTAAGTTCTTTTGGCCATTGATTGGAATCAAGTCTTAATCATTAAGGAATTGGTTTCTCTTTGTCCTTTAAGTTCTTTTGGCCATTGATTGGAATCAAGTCTTAAATCATTAAGGAATTGGTTTCTCTTTGTCCTTTAAGTTCTTTTGGCCATTGATTGGAATCAAGTCTTAATCATTAATGAATTGGTTTCTCTTTGTCCTTTAAGTTCTTTTGGCCATTGATTGGAATCAAGTCTTAATCATTAAGGAATTGGTTTCTCTTTGTCCTTTAAGTTCTTTTGGCCATTGATTGGAATCAAGTCTTAATCATTAAGGAATTGGTTTCTCTTTGTCCTTTAAGTTCTTTTGGCCATTGATTGGAATCAAGTCTTAATCATTAAGGAATTGGTTTCTCTTTGTCCTTTAAGTTCTTTTGGCCATTGATTGGAATCAAGTCTTAATCATTAAGGAATTGGTTTCTCTTTGTCCTTTAAGTTCTTTTGGCCATTGATTGGAATCAAGTCTTAATCATTAAGGAATTGGTTTCTCTTTGTCCTTTAAGTTCTTTTGGCCATTGATTGGAATCAAGTCTTAATCATTAAGGAATTGGTTTCTCTTTGTCCTTTAAGTTCTTTTGGCCATTGATTGGAATCAAGTCTTAATCATTAAGGAATTGGTTTCTCTTTGTCCTTTAAGTTCTTTTGGCCATTGATTGGAATCAAGTCTTAATCATTAAGGAATTGGTTTCTCTTTGTCCTTTAAGTTCTTTTGGCCATTGATTGGAATCAAGTCTTAATCATTAATGAATTGGTTTCTCTTTGTCCATGAAGACCTTTTGGCCATTGATTGGAATCAAGTCTTAATCATTAAGGAATTGGTTTCTCATTGTCCTTTATGGTCTTTTGGCCATTGATTGGAATCAAGTCTTAATCATTAAGGAATTGGTTTCTCTTTGTCCTTTAAGTTCTTTTGGCCATTGATTGGAATCAAGTCTTAATCATTAAGGAATTGGTTTCTCTTTGTCCTTTAAGTTCTTTTGGCCATTGATTGGAATCAAGTCTTAATCATTAAGGAATTGGTTTCTCTTTGTCCTTTAAGTTCTTTTGGCCATTGATTGGAATCAAGTCTTAATCATTAAGGAATTGGTTTCTCTTTGTCCTTTAAGTTCTTTTGGCCATTGATTGGAATCAAGTCTTAATCATTAATGAATTGGTTTCTCTTTGTCCTTTAAGTTCTTTTGGCCATTGATTGGAATCAAGTCTTAATCATTAAGGAATTGGTTCTCTTTGTCCTTTAAGTTCTTTTGGCCATTGATTGGAATCAAGTCTTAATCATTAAGGAATTGGTTTCTCTGTTGTCCTTTAAGTTCTTTTGGCCATTGATTGGAATCAAGTCTTAATCATTAAGGAATTGGTTTCTCTTTGTCCTTTAAGTTCTTTTGGCCATTGATTGGAATCAAGTCTTAATCATTAATGGAATTGGTTTCTCTTTGTCCTTTAAGTTCTTTTGGCCATTGATTGGAATCAAGTCTTAATCATTAAGGAATTGGTTCTCTCTTTGTCCTTTAAGTTCTTTTGGCCATTGATTGGAATCAAGTCTTAATCATTAAGGAATTGGTTTCTCTTTGTCCTTTAAGTTCTTTTGGCCATTGATTGGAATCAAGTCTTAATCATTAAGGAATTGGTTTCTCTTTGTCCTTTAAGTTGTTTTGGCCATTGATGGGAATCAAGTCTTAATCATTGAGGAATTGGTTTCTCTTTGTCCTTTAAGTTCTTTTGGCCATTGATTGGAATCAAGTCTTAATCATTAAGGAATTGGTTTCTCTTTGTCCTTTAAGTTCTTTTGGCCATTGATTGGAATCAAGTCTTAATCATTAAGGAATTGGTTTCTCTTTGTCCTTTAAGTTCTTTTGGCCATTGATTGGAATCAAGTCTTAATCATTAATGAATTGGTTTCTCTTTGTCCTTTAAGTTCTTTTGGCCATTGATTGGAATCAAGTCTTAATCATTAAGGAATTGGTTTCTCTTTGTCCTTTAAGTTCTTTTGGCCATTGATTGGAATCAAGTCTTAATCATTAATGAATTGGTTTCTCTTTGTCCTTTAAGTTCTTTTGGCCATTGATTGGAATCAAGTCTTAATCATTAATGAATTGGTTTCTCTTTGTCCTTTAAGTTCTTTTGGCCATTGATTGGAATCAAGTCTTAATCGTTGAGGAATTGGTTTCTCTTTGTCCTTCAAGTTCTTTTGGCCATTGATTGGAATCAAGTCTGAATCATTAAGGAATTGGTTTCTCTTTGTCCTTTATGTTCTTTTGGCCAATGATTGGAATCAAGTCTTAATCATTAAGGAATTGGTTTCTCTTTGTCCTTTAAGTTCTTTTGGCCATTGATTGGAATCAAGTCTTAATCATTAAGGAATTGGTTTCTCTTTGTCCTTTAAGTTCTTTTGGCCATTGATTGGAATCAAGTCTTAATCATTAATGAATTGGTTTCTCTTTGTCCTTTAAGTTCTTTTGGCCATTGATTGGAATCAAGTCTTAATCATTAATGAATTGGTTTCTCTTTGTCCTTTAAGTTCTTTTGGCCATTGATTGGAATCAAGTCTTAATCATTAATGAATTGGTTTCTCTTTGTCCTTTAAGTTCTTTTGGCCATTGATTGGAATCAAGTCTTAATCATTAATGAATTGGTTTCTCTTTGTCCTTTAAGTTCTTTTGGCCATTGATTGGAATCAAGTCTTAATCATTAAGGAATTGGTTTCTCTTTGTCCTTTAAGTTCTTTTGGCCATTGATTGGAATCAAGTCTTAATCATTAAGGAATTGGTTTCTCTTTGTCCTTTAAGTTCTTTTGGCCATTGATTGGAATCAAGTCTTAATCATTAAGGAATTGGTTTCTCTTTGTCCTTTAAGTTCTTTTGGCCATTGATTGGAATCAAGTCTTAATCATTAATGAATTGGTTTCTCTTTGTCCTTTAAGTTCTTTTGGCCATTGATTGGAATCAAGTCTTAATCATTAAGGAATTGGTTTCTCTTTGTCCTTTAAGTTCTTTTGGCCATTGATTGGAATCAAGTCTTAATCATTAATGAATTGGTTTCTCTTTGTCCTTTAAGTTCTTTTGGCCATTGATTGGAATCAAGTCTTAATCATTAAGGAATTGGTTTCTTTGTCCTTTAAGTTCTTTTGGCCATTGATTGGAATCAAGTCTTAATCATTAAGGAATTGGTTTCTCTTTGTCCTTTAAGTTCTTTTGGCCATTGATTGGAATCAAGTCTTAATCATTAAGGAATTGGTTTCTCTTTGTCCTTTAAGTTCTTTTGGCCATTGATTGGAATCAAGTCTTAATCATTAAGGAATTGGTTTCTCTTTGTCCTTTAAGTTCTTTTGGCCATTGATTGGAATCAAGTCTTAATCATTAAGGAATTGGTTTCTCTTTGTCCTTTAAGTTCTTTTGGCCATTGATTGGAATCAAGTCTTAATCATTAATGAATTGGTTTCTCTTTGTCCTTTAAGTTCTTTTGGCCATTGATTGGAATCAAGTCTTAATCATTAAGAATTGGTTTCTCTTTGTCCTTTAAGTTCTTTTGGCCATTGATTGGAATCAAGTCTTAATCATTAAGGAATTGGTTTCTCTTTGTCCTTTAAGTTCTTTTGGCCATTGATTGGAATCAAGTCTTAATCATTAATGAATTGGTTTCTCTTTGTCCTTTAAGTTCTTTTGGCCATTGATTGGAATCAAGTCTTAATCATTAAGGAATTGGTTTCTCTTTGTCCTTTAAGTTCTTTTGGCCATTGATTGGAATCAAGTCTTAATCATTAAGGAATTGGTTTCTCTTTGTCCTTTAAGTTCTTTTGGCCATTGATTGGAATCAAGTCTTAATCATTAAGGAATTGGTTTCTCTTTGTCCTTTAAGTTCTTTTGGCCATTGATTGGAATCAAGTCTTAATCATTAATGAATTGGTTTCTCTTTGTCCTTTAAGTTCTTTTGGCCATTGATTGGAATCAAGTCTTAATCATTAATGAATTGGTTTCTCTTTGTCCTTTAAGTTCTTTTGGCCATTGATTGGAATCAAGTCTTAATCATTAAGGAATTGGTTTCTCTTTGTCCTTTAAGTTCTTTTGGCCATTGATTGGAATCAAGTCTTAATCATTAAGGAATTGGTTTCTCTTTGTCCTTTAAGTTCTTTTGGCCATTGATTGGGTTCAAGTCTCAATCATTAATGAATTGGTTTCTATTTGTCCTTTAAGTTCTTTTGGCCATTGATTGGAATCAAGTCTTAATCATTAAGGAATTTGTTTCTCTTTGTCCTTTAAGTTCTTTTGGCCATTGATTGGAATCAAGTCTTAATCATTAAGGAATTGGTTCCTCATTGTCCTTTATGGTCTTTTGGCCATTGATTGGAATCAAGTCTTAATCATTAAGGAATTGGTTTCTCTTTGTCCTTTAAGTTCTTTTGGCCATTGATTGGAATCAAGTCTTAATCATTAAGAATTGGTTTCTCTTTGTCCTTTAAGTTCTTTTGGCCATTGATTGGAATCAAGTCTTAATCATTAATGAATTGGTTTCTCTTTGTCCTTTAAGTTCTTTTGGCCATTGATTGGAATCAAGTCTTAATCATTAAGGAATTGGTTTCTCTTTGTCCTTTAAGTTCTTTTGGCCAGTGATTGGAATCAAGCCTTTATCATTAAGGAATTGGTTTCTCTTTGTCCTTTAAGCTCTTTTGGCCTTTGATTGGAATCAAGTCTTAATCATTGAGGAATTGGTTTCTCTTTGTCCTTTAAGTTCTTTTGGCCATTGATTGGAATCAAGTCTTAATCATTAAGGAATTGGTTTCTATTTGTCCTTTAAGTTCTTTTGGCCATTGATTGGAATCAAGTCTTAATCATTAATGAATTGGTTTCTCTTTGTCCTTTAAGTTCTTTTGGCCATTGATTGGAATCAAGTCTTAATCATTAATGAATTGGTTCTCTCTTTGTCCTTTAAGTTCTTTTGGCCATTGATTGGAATCAAGTCTTAATCATTAAGGAATTGGTTTCTCTTTGTCCTTTAAGTTCTTTTGGCCATTGATTGGAATCAAGTCTTAATCATTAAGGAATTGGTTTCTCTTTGTCCTTTAAGTTCTTTTGGCCATTGATTGGAATCAAGTCTTAATCATTAAGGAATTGGTTTCTCTTTGTCCTTTAAGTTCTTTTGGCCATTGATTGGAATCAAGTCTTAATCATTAATGAATTGGTTTCTCTTTGTCCTTTAAGTTCTTTTGGCCATTGATTGGAATCAAGTCTTAATCATTAAGGAATTGGTTTCTCTTTGTCCTTTAAGTTCTTTTGGCCATTGATTGGAATCAAGTCTTAATCATTAAGGAATTGGTTTCTCTTTGTCCTTTAAGTTCTTTTGGCCATTGATTGGAATCAAGTCTTAATCATTAAGGAATTGGTTTCTCTTTGTCCTTTAAGTTCTTTTGGCCATTGATTGGAATCAAGTCTTAATCATTAAGGAATTGGTTTCTCTTTGTCCTTTAAGTTCTTTTGGCCATTGATTGGAATCAAGTCTTAATCATTAAGGAATTGGTTTCTCTTTGTCCTTTAAGTTCTTTTGGCCATTGATTGGAATCAAGTCTTAATCATTAAGGAATTGGTTTCTCTTTGTCCTTTAAGTTCTTTTGGCCATTGATTGGAATCAAGTCTTAATCATTAAGGAATTGGTTTCTCTTTGTCCTTTAAGTTCTTTTGGCCATTGATTGGAATCAAGTCTTAATCATTAATGAATTGGTTTCTCTTTGTCCTTTAAGTTCTTTTGGCCATTGATTGGAATCAAGTCTTAATCATTAAGGAATTGGTTTCTCTTTGTCCTTTAAGTTCTTTTGGCCATTGATTGGAATCAAGTCTTAATCATTAATGGAATTGGTTTCTCTTTGTCCTTTAAGTTCTTTTGGCCATTGATTGGAATCAAGTCTTAATCATTAATGAATTGGTTTCTCTTTGTCCTTTAAGTTCTTTTGGCCATTGATTGGAATCAAGTCTTAATCATTAAGGAATTGGTTCTCTCTTTGTCCTTTAAGTTCTTTTGGCCATTGATTGGAATCAAGTCTTAATCATTAATGAATTGGTTTCTCTTTGTCCTTTAAGTTCTTTTGGCCATTGATTGGAATCAAGTCTTAATCATTAAGGAATTGGTTTCTCTTTGTCCTTTAAGTTCTTTTGGCCATTGATTGGAATCAAGTCTTAATCATTAAGGAATTGGTTTCTCTTTGTCCTTTAAGTTCTTTTGGCCATTGATTGGAATCAAGTCTTAATCATTAAGGAATTGGTTTCTCTTTGTCCTTTAAGTTCTTTTGGCCATTGATTGGAATCAAGTCTTAATCATTAAGGAATTGGTTTCTCTTTGTCCTTTAAGTTCTTTTGGCCATTGATTGGAATCAAGTCTTAATCATTAAGGAATTGGTTTCTCTTTGTCCTTTAAGTTCTTTTGGCCATTGATTGGAATCAAGTCTTAATCATTAAGGAATTGGTTTCTCTTTGTCCTTTAAGTTCTTTTGGCCATTGATTGGAATCAAGTCTTAATCATTAATGAATTGGTTTCTCTTTGTCCTTTAAGTTCTTTTGGCCATTGATTGGAATCAAGTCTTAATCATTAAGGAATTGGTTTCTCTTTGTCCTTTAAGTTCTTTTGGCCATTGATTGGAATCAAGTCTTAATCATTAATGAATTGGTTTCTCTTTGTCCTTTAAGTTCTTTTGGCCATTGATTGGAATCAAGTCTTAATCATTAAGGAATTGGTTTCTTTTGTCCTTTAAGTTCTTTTGGCCATTGATTGGAATCAAGTCTTAATCATTAAGCAATTGGTTTCTCATTGTCCTTTATGGTCTTTTGGCCATTGATTGGAATCAAGTCTTAATCATTAAGGAATTGGTTTCTCTTTGTCCTTTAAGTTCTTTTGGCCATTGATTGGAATCAAGTCTTAATCATTAAGGAATTGGTTTCTCTTTGTCCTTTAAGTTCTTTTGGCCATTGATTGGAATCAAGTCTTAATCATTAAGGAATTGGTTTCTCTTTGTCCTTTAAGTTCTTTTGGCCATTGATTGGAATCAAGTCTTAATCATTAAGGAATTGGTTTCTCATTGTCCTTTGTGGACTTTTGGCCATTGATTGGAATCAAGTCTTAATCATTAAGGAATTGGTTTCTCTTTGTCCTTTAAGTTCTTTTGGCCATTGATTGGAATCAAGTCTTAATCATTAATGAATTGGTTTCTCTTTGTCCTTTAAGTTCTTTTGGCCATTGATTGGAATCAAGTCTTAATCATTAATGAATTGGTTTCTCTTTGTCCTTTAAGTTCTTTTGGCCATTGATTGGAATCAAGTCTTAATCATTAAGGAATTGGTTTCTCTTTGTCCTTTAAGTTCTTTTGGCCATTGATTGGAATCAAGTCTTAATCATTAATGGAATTGGTTTCTCTTTGTCCTTTAAGTTCTTTTGGCCATTGATTGGAATCAAGTCTTAATCATTAAGGAATTGGTTTCTCTTTGTCCTTTAAGTTCTTTTGGCCATTGATTGGAATCAAGTCTTAATCATTAATGAATTGGTTTCTCTTTGTCCTTTAAGTTCTTTTGGCCATTGATTGGAATCAAGTCTTAATCATTAATGAATTGGTTTCTCTTTGTCCTTTAAGTTCTTTTGGCCATTGATTGGAATCAAGTCTTAATCATTAAGGAATTGGTTTCTCTTTGTCCTTTAAGTTCTTTTGGCCATTGATTGGAATCAAGTCTTAATCATTAATGAATTGGTTTCTCTTTGTCCTTTAAGTTCTTTTGGCCATTGATTGGAATCAAGTCTTAATCATTAAGGAATTGGTTTCTCTTTGTCCTTTAAGTTCTTTTGGCCATTGATTGGAATCAAGTCTTAATCATTAAGGAATTGGTTTCACTTTGTCCTTTAAGTTCTTTTGGCCATTGAATGGAATCAAGTCTTAATCATTAAGGAATTGGTTTCTCTTTGTCCTTTAAGTTCTTTTTGCCATTGATTCGAATCAAGTCTTAATCCTTAAGGAATTGGTTTCTCTTTGTCCTTTACGTTCTTTTGGCCATTGATTGGAAGCAAGTCTTAATCCTTTAGGAATTGGTTTGTCTTTGTCCTTTAAGTTCTTTTGGCCATTGATTGGAATCAAGTCTTAATCATTAAGGAATTGGTTTCGCTTTGTCCTTTAAGTTCTTTTGGCCATTGATTGGAAACATGTCTTAATCCTAAATGAATTGGTTTCTCTTTGTCCTTTAAGTTCTTTTTGCCATTGATTGGAATCAAGTCTTAATCCTTAAGGAATTGGTTTCTCTTTGTCCTTTACGTTCTTTTGGCCATTGATTGGAATCAAGTCTTAATCATTAAGGAATTGGTTTCTCTTTGTCCTTTATGTTCTTTTGGCCATTGATTGGAATCAAGTCTTAATCATTAAGGAATTGGTTTCTTTTGTCCTTTAAGTTCTTTTGGCCATTGATTGGAATCAAGTCTTAATCATTAAGGAATTGGTTTCTCTTTGTCCTTTAAGTTCTTTTGGCCATTGATTGGAATCAAGTCTTAATCATTAAGGAATTGGTTTCTCTTTGTCCTTTAAGTTCTTTTGGCCATTGATTGGAATCAAGTCTTAATCATTAAGGAATTGGTTTCTCATTGTCCTTTATGGTCTTTTGGCCATTGATTGGAATCAAGTCTTAATCATTAAGGAATTGGTTTCTCTTTGTCCTTTAAGTTCTTTTGGCCATTGATGGGAATCAAGTCTTAATCATTAAGGAATTGGTTTCTCTTTGTCCTTTAAGTTCTTTTGGCCATTGATTGGAATCAAGTCTTAATCATTAAGGAATTGGTTTCTCTTTGTCCTTTAAGTTCTTTTGGCCATTGATTGGAATCAAGTCTTAATCATTAATGAATTGGTTTCTCTTTGTCCTTTAAGTTCTTTTGGCCATTGATTGGAATCAAGTCTTAATCATTAATGAATTGGTTTCTCTTTGTCCTTTAAGTTCTTTTGGCCATTGATTGGAATCAAGTCTTAATCATTAAGGAATTGGCTTCACTTTGTCCTTTAAGTTCTTTTGGCCGTTGATTGGAATCAAGTCTTAATCATTAAGGAATTGGTTTCTCTTTGTCCTTTAAGTTCTTTTGGCCATTGATTGGAATCAAGTCTTAATCATTAAGGAATTGGTTTCTCTTTGTCCTTTAAGTTCTTTTGGCCATTGATTGGAATCAAGTCTTAATCATTAAGGAATTGGTTTCTCTTTGTCCTTTAAGTTCTTTTGGCCATTGATTGGAATCAAGTCTTAATCATTAAGGAATTGGTTTCTCTTTGTCCTTTAAGTTCTTTTGGCCATTGATTGGAATCAAGTCTTAATCATTAAGGAATTGGTTTCTCTTTGTCCTTTAAGTTCTTTTGGCCATTGATTGGAATCAAGTCTTAATCATTAATGAATTGGTTTCTCTTTGTCCTTTAAGTTCTTTTGGCCATTGATTGGAATCAAGTCTTAATCATTAAGGAATTGGTTTCTCTTTGTCCTTTAAGTTCTTTTGGCCATTGATTGGAATCAAGTCTTAATCATTAAGGAATTGGTTTCTCTTTGTCCTTTAAGTTCTTTTGGCCATTGATTGGAATCAAGTCTTAATCATTAAGGAATTGGTTTCTCTTTGTCCTTTAAGTTCTTTTGGCCATTGATTGGAATCAAGTCTTAATCATTAAGGAATTGGTTTCTCTTTGTCCTTTAAGTTCTTTTGGCCATTGATTGGAATCAAGTCTTAATCATTAAGGAATTGGTTTCTCTTTGTCCTTTAAGTTCTTTTGGCCATTGATTGGAATCAAGTCTTAATCATTAATGAATTGGTTTCTCTTTGTCCATGAAGACCTTTTGGCCATTGATTGGAATCAAGTCTTAATCATTAAGGAATTGGTTTCTCATTGTCCTTTATGGTCTTTTGGCCATTGATTGGAATCAAGTCTTAATCATTAAGGAATTGGATTCTCTTTGTCCTTTATGGTCTTTTGGCCATTGATTGGAATCAAGTCTTAATCATTAAGGAATTGGTTTCTCTTTGTCCTTTAAGTTCTTTTGGCCATTGATTGGAATCAAGTCTTAATCATTAAGGAATTGGTTTCTCTTTGTCCTTTAAGTTCTTTTGGCCATTGATTGGAATCAAGTCTTAATCATTAAGGAATTGGTTTCTCTTTGTCCTTTAAGTTCTTTTGGCCATTGATTGGAATCAAGTCTTAATCATTAAGGAATTGGTTTCTCTTTGTCCTTTAAGTTCTTTTGGCCATTGATTGGAATCAAGTCTTAATCATTAAGGAATTGGTTTCTCTTTGTCCTTTAAGTTCTTTTGGCCATTGATTGGAATCAAGTCTTAATCATTAAGGAATTGGTTCTCTCTTGTGTCCTTTAAGTTCTTTTGGCCATTGATTGGAATCAAGTCTTAATCATTAAGGAATTGGTTTCTCATTGTCCTTTATGGTCTTTTGGCCATTGATTGGAATCAAGTCTTAATCATTAAGGAATTGGTTTCTCTTTGTCCTTTAAGTTCTTTTGGCCATTGATTGGAATCAAGTCTTAATCATTAAGGAATTGGTTTCTCATTGTCCTTTATGGTCTTTTGGCCATTGATTGGAATCAAGTCTTAATCATTAAGGAATTGGTTTCTCTTTGTCCTTTAAGTTCTTTTGGCCATTGATTGGAATCAAGTCTTAATCATTAAGGAATTGGTTTCTCTTTGTCCTTTAAGTTCTTTTGGCCATTGATTGGAATCAAGTCTTAATCATTAAGGAATTGGTTTCTCTTTGTCCTTTAAGTTCTTTTGGCCATTGATTGGAATCAAGTCTTAATCATTAAGGAATTGGTTTCTCTTTGTCCTTTAAGTTCTTTTGGCCATTGATTGGAATCAAGTCTTAATCATTAAGGAATTTGTTTCTCTTTGTCCTTTAAGTTCTTTTGGCCATTGATTGGAATCAAGTGTTAATCATTAAGGAATTGGATACTCTTTGCCTTTTAAATTCTTTTGGCCATTGATTGGAATCAAGTCTTAATCATTAAGGAATTTGTTTCTCTTTGTCCTTTAAGTTCTTTTGGCCATTGATTGGAATCAAGTCTTAATCCTTAAGGAATTGGTTTCTCTTTGTCCTTTAAGTTCTTTTGGCCATTGATTGAAAGCAAGTCTTATTCCTTAAAGAAATTGGTTTCTCTTTGTCCTTTAAGTTCTTTTGGCCATTGATTGGAATCATGTCATAATCATTAAGGAATTGGTTTCTCTTGTGTCCTTTAAGTTCTTTTGGCCATTGATTGGAATCAAGTCTTAATCATTAAGGAGTTGGTTTCTCTTTGTCTTTTAAGTTCTTTTGGCCATTGATTGGAATCAAGTCTTAATCATTAAGGAATTGGTTTCTCTTTGTCCTTTAAGTTCTTTTGGCCATTGATTGGAATCAAGTCTTAATCCTTAAGGAATTGGTTTCTCTTTGTCCTTTAAGTTCTTTTGGCCATTTATTGGAATCAAGTCTTAATCATTAATGAATTGGTTTCTCTTTGTCCTTTAAGTTCTTTTGGCCATTGATTGGAATCAAGTCTTAATCATTAAGGAATTGGTTTCTCTTTGTCCTTTAAGTTCTTTTGGCCATTGATTGGAATCAAGTCTTAATCATTAAGGAATTGGTTTCTCTTTGTCCTTTAAGTTCTTTTGGCCATTGATTGGAATCAAGTCTTAATCATTAAGGAATTGGTTTCTCTTTGTCCTTTAAGTTCTTTTGGCCATTGATTGGAATCAAGTCTTAATCATTAATGAATTGGTTTCTCTTTGTCCTTTAAGTTCTTTTGGCCATTGATTGGAATAAAATCTTAGTCATTAAGGAATTGGATTCTATTTGTCCTTCAAGTTCTTTTCGCCATTGATTGGAACTAAGTCTCAGTTCATAATGAATTGGTTTCCCTTTGTCCTTTAAGTTCTTTTGGCCAAAGATTCGAATCAAGTCTTAATCATTAAAGAATTGGATTCTATTTGTCCTTTAAGTTCTTTTGGTCATTCATTGGAATCAAGTCTTAATCATTAAGGAATTGGTTTCTCTTTGTCCTTTAAGTTCTTTTGGCCATTGATTGGAATCAAGTCTTAATCATTAATGAATTGGTTTCTCTTTGTCCTTTAAGTTCTTTTGGCCATTGATTGGAATCAAGTCTTAATCATTAAGGAATTGGTTTCTCTTTGTCCTTTAAGTTCTTTTGGCCATTGATTGGAATCAAGTCTTAATCATTAATGAATTGGTTTCTCTTTGTCCATGAAGACCTTTTGGCCATTGATTGGAATCAAGTCTTAATCATTAAGGAATTGGTTTCTCATTGTCCTTTATGGTCTTTTGGCCATTGATTGGAATCAAGTCTTAATCATTAAGGAATTGGTTTCTCTTTGTCCTTTACGTTCTGTTGGCCAATGATTGCAATCAAATCTTAATCACTAAGGAATTGGTTTCTATTTATCCTTTAAGTTCCTTTGGCCATTGATTGGAATCAAATCTTAATCATTAATGGAATTGGTTTCTCTTTGGCCTTTATGTTCTTTTGGCCATTGATTGGAATCAAGTCTTTATCGTCAAGGAATTGGTATCCCTTTTTCCTTTTAGTTCTTTTGGCGAAAGAGTGGAATCAAGTCTTAATCATTAAGGAATTGGTTTCTCTTTGTCCTTTAAGCTCTTTTGGCCATTGATTGGATCAAGTCTTAATCATTAAGGAATTGCTTTCTGGTTGTCCTTTAAGTTCTTTTGGCCAATGATTGGAATCAAGCCTAAATCATTAAGGAATTTGTTTCTCTTTCTCCATTAAGTTCTTTTGGCCATTGATTGGAATCAAGTCTTAATCATTAAGGAATTGGTTTCTCTTTGTCCTTTAAGTTCTTTTGGCCATTGATTGGAATCAAGTCTTAATCATTAAGGAATTGGTTTCTCTTTGTCCTTTAAGTTCTTTTGGCCATTGATTGGAATCAAGTCTTAATCATTAAGGGTTTCTTTGTCCTTTAATTGGTTTCTCTTTGTCCTTTAAGTTCTTTTGGCCATTGATTGGAATCAAGTCTTAATCATTAATGAATTGGTTTCTCTTTGTCCTTTAAGTTCTTTTGGCCATTGATTGGAATCAAGTCTTAATCATTAAGGAATTGGTTTCTCTTTGTCCTTTAAGTTCTTTTGGCCATTGATTGGAATCAAGTCTTAATCATTAAGGGTTTCTCTTTGTCCTTTAATTGGTTTTGAATCTCTTAAGGAATGGCCATTGATTGGAATCCTTTGTCCTTTAAGTTCTTTTGTTCTTTTGCCATTGATTGGAATCAAGTCTTAATCATGAAGGAATTGGTTTCTCTTTGTCCTTTAAGTTCTTTTTGCCATTGATTGGAATCAAGTCTTAATCATTAATGAATTGGTTTCTCTTTGTCCTTTAAGTTCTTTTGGCCATTGATTGGAATCAAGTCTTAATCATTAAGGAATTGGTTTCTCTTTGTCCTTTAAGTTCTTTTGGCCATTGATTGGAATCAAGTCTTAATCATTAATGAATTGAATTGGTTTCTCTTTGTCCTTTAAGTTCTTTTGGCCATTGATTGGAATCTCTTTGTCCTTTAAGTCTT